>WOXC01002577.1:0-454457 GCA_011680675.1 Gymnobelideus leadbeateri
TCTCTTTTGATGCTCACAAGAACTCTGTGAGGTAGGCGTAATTATTATCCTTATCTTATTGGTGTGAAAACTGCATTCAACTGAGATTAGATGACTTGCCAGGAAGTGTCTGAGGTTGGATTTAAACTCAGGTTTTCCTGATTGTTCTATTCTTAGCATTCTTTGCACTGTGCCACCTATTAAAAAGAAAGAATAAATAAGATTTAGTGTACGTTTTTAAGAATTATTTTCTGGTAATGTGATTAATACAATGGAAGACTATGAATTTTTTTCCAACGCTAAATACCTCTCAATTCTCTACAAAGTAGAAATAATGTGTAAATGACAAAATTATATATGCTGTCACCACTCTGTTAGACTTCAAAAATACTAACTAGGTAATCATATGATTAGTTGATTACAAAAAGAGTTAGTCTTTAATTTTGAATGTGGTTCACTTGGCATTTTTCCCTGCATAGCAACTAACCTCTTGCAGGGGTGTCTAAATAGGCTAGTGGACATCCCCCAGAATTTAATTCTGCATTCTAATCCCTGAGCCATGGAAAGCAAGAGTTAAAGGCTTTCTCTGACCAGGACTGCAATGTGGAAACCATTTATAATTAAATTCACACAAGAAATTGAGGGAAATGATGTTTTTTTTTTTATTTTTTACACTTTATTTTATTTTATTTCTTAATTTGTTTGTTTACTTTTAGTTTACAAGATTCAGTTCCACAATCACTTGGATTTAAAATTTTCTCCCCCTCCCTCCATCACCCACTTAAGTCAGGTTATAAAGGATAGTAACAGATGGAATGAACAATGGGAAAGATGAAACAAAACCAAACAAGAAAAAGAAAAAGAGCAGGCAATTTGCTTCAATCTGGTTTCAAACTCTGTTATTTCTAGTTCTTTCACTGAATGTAGACATCTCTATCTATCTCTTGGAGTTGTCTTATAAACCCTAAATTGCTGAAAAGAGTCCAGTCTATCAAAATTGGTCGTCACACAAGTTGTGTCTGTAATTGTGTACAGATTTCTCCTGGTTCTGCTCTTCTCATTCAGCATCAGTTCATATAATCCTTTCCAGGCAAATATAAAGTACATCTGCTCCTTATTTCTTATAGCACAACAGTATCCCATCATATTCATGTACCACAACATGTTTAGCCTTTCCCAATTTATGGGGATCCTCTTAATTTCAAATTCTTTGCCAATACAAAAAGAGCTGCTATAAATATTTTGGTACATATGGCTCTTCTTCACACTTCTATGATCTCTTTGGGATACAACTATAGAAGTGATATTGCTGGGTTGAAGGGTATGATATTATTGATAGCCCATTGGGCATAGTTCAAGATTGCTCTCCAGAATGACTGAATCAGCTCACAACTCCACCAACAATGCATTAGTTTTCCAACCCTTCCACATCCTCTCCAGCATTTGTCATTTTCCTGTTTTATCATCTTAGCCAATCTGACTGGTGAGATGTAGTACCTCAGAGTTGTTTTGATTTTCATTTCTCTAATCAATCATAATTTAGAACATTTTTTTCATATGCTTATAGATATCTTTAATTCCTCCTCTTAAAACTACCTGTTCATATCCTTTGACCATTTACCAACTGGGGAATAACTTGTCTTCTTATATATTTGAGTAAATTCTCTGTATATTTTAGAAATGAGGCCTCTTTGGAAAGATACAGGGATGAATGTTGGGAGGTTGGGGTGGAGGGATGTTAGATGTATACTCCAAACCTGAAGAAAAAAAAACTTGCATCCAGTTTTAACCACAAACCATACCTCCTGAAGTCACATTGGGGTACAAATTGATACCTGTGAAATGGGAATTGGTCAGGGTGGGAGAACATTAAGACAGGTGCCATTTCCATCCTCCCCAGTAGACAATTTTTAAAATAGAAGGAATCAGAAAGGCAGTGATAGGGAAATGCAAGGGGGGAGTATTAATAAAGAATTCAGGAGGAAAATAAATAAACTAAAGAACTTGAACACAATTAGATCAAATAATAGGGAAGATAGAAATAACAGAAAAGAAGGTGGTTTCCAGATCAATCAAAATGTACAAACATGAGTGAATAAATATTGCTATAAAAATGAAAATGAGTATTTTTTATGAGGGATAGAGCACTCTGGAGGTCCAAGAGAGCATGGAATCAAACAAGATTCCTCTTAAATGGCTTAAAACAGAAATGTGAATTGGGGAATCAGAAATTTGGGTTTACTAGGGGGAATGATTAGAAAACAGAAGAATTTAAATCCATCGTACAAACCTCATGGAAAGAGGGAGTGAGTCAGTGAGAGGGATAGAGACAGACAGACAGAGAGACAGAGACAGGAAGAGACAGACACAGACACAGACACAGAGACAGACACAGACAGAGACACAAAGACAGATACAGAGAGAAAGAGACACAGAGTCAGAGACAGAGAGAGACAGAGAGAAAGACATAGACAGAGAAATAGAGACATAGACAGAGAAACAGAGACATAGACAGAGAAACAGAGAGGGACAGAGAGACAGAGAGCAATGAATTTCCAATGGAAATGCACACAGTCCTAATGGATAATCTGAAAGAAGATAAACAAGAGTTAACAAGGTTAATAGAAATGGTCTCTATGTCAGCAAAATGTATTTATTTCACGTATGGCCTACATATAGAAAATTTAAAGATTATAGATCTTTCAGAGGAAAATGTAAAGAAGATCATAATTAAAGAAATAATACAAGACATCTGCCATAACTATTGAACATATAAAACAAAGTGCCAATTTAAAGAATCCACAGATCACCTAAAAATTATGCTGAAAACTACAAGAAGTGGTAAAATTGAATAATTGAATAAAAGAAAGCAAATTCTGCAGATGACCAGGGGGAGAAAAAGACACTTTCAAATAAAAAGACTAAGCACAAGATTACTCTGTACCTTATTTTAGCCACAGGAAAAAAAATGACCAAATATGTTCTGAGAAGGAAAGAAACTCATGATGTTGTCCAAGGTAAAATGCCCTGAAAACTTGAGCTAAGCTTCAAGCCAAATTTATGAATGTATAATAAAAAGAAGGGTTATGTTGAATTCTCACAAAGAAAAAGAGACGTGAAGAAATTGCTCTGAAAACACAACAGTAACATATGAAAAGCAATCAAATATATCACCAAAGAAAAAGATAATTAAATGAATTACTTGCATTTTTAATTAAAAGACACATACATGTGAGGTTTACAAAAACAAAACAAAACAAATGCAACAACAACAAAGACCTATGACAACAGAAAGATCATTATAAAATACCTTTAGAAAAAGTACACAGTGACATAAAGGTGAAAGTAAATGTCAAAGAGAAGTGATGGTGGAGGAACAGACCAGAAACTTCAGGGACTAAACTTCACAAAACCTTGGTGAATCAATTTCTGCTTTCCTTCCTTCCTTCCTTCCTTCCTTCCTTCCTTCCTTCCTTCCTTCCTTAATTCCATTCTTTCTTTCTTTTCTTCTTTCTTTCTCTTCCTTTCATTTCTTTCTTTCTTCCTTCCTTCCTTCCTCCCTTCCTAACATTCCTTTCTTTCTTTCTATACTTTTCTTTCTTTCTTTCTTTCTTTCTTTCTTTCTTTCTTTCTTTCTTTCTTTCTTTCTTTTCTTTTTCTTTCTTTCTCTTCATCCCTTCCTTTCATTTCTTCCTTCTTTTCTCTCTTTCTTCTTTCCTTCCTTCTTTCCCTTTCTTTCTTTCATTCTTTCTTTCCATCTTTCCTTCTTTCTTTTCATCTTTCCTTCCTTCTTTCCTCCTTTGTCTTCTTTTGTTTCTTTCCTTCCTTATTTATCCTTTTCCTTCTTTTTCTTTCCCTAAGAGTAAACTAAACTGAAGCAAGGGAGGTTGCCTAAAACAATAAGGTAGACATAAGGAAAGAGAAGTTATAAAGAAATGTATGAAGTTATGAAATCAAGTAAAATGCTAATAATGAAGGGAAACAAACGTCCCATTCTTATGTAAAATAGAGTATCCCAAAGAAATATTTAGAAGTCAAATTTTAAGTGGCAGAAATAAAGGAAGACCTATTCTAATAGTGGGAGGTAATACTGCTGATTAATACTCTTGGGGGGAAGAAAAATAAGCTATAATGCCATGAATCTAATCTACCTAGATTTAGTGCCTCAAGAATATGAGAATCAGAAGGCCGTGACAATGAGACAATTGGACAACTACCAAAGTATTTGTAGGATATGGATACAGAAAAGTGATTTAATAACAAATGGGAAAATACGATCATAGGAAGGAAAAGGGTTATAAAGAAGTGAATAATCAGAGACACAGGGAAATTTCTACCCTGATGTAATTCTTCTGTTCTCTATTTCACTTGAACGGATTTTATCTCCATGAGTAAAACATAGGGTCAATATCAGGATCTACAAGGAAATAATGTAAAAAAAGAACTATTTAAAATAGAGTACTCAAAATATGCACCTAGAAAGTTTAGAGAAGAATAAGAATTTATAATATATCTATTATATGTTAGAAATTGTGATAAGTGTTTTACAAGTATCTCATGTAATCCTTACTAGAGTCCTGTGCTATTATCTCCCTTTTCATTTTTTAAAATTAATTTACTTATTTATTTTTAGTGTACAACATTCAGTTCCACAAGCTTTTGAGCTCCAAATTTTCTTTCCCTCCATCTCTTCCCCCTCTCCCCACCCTTATGGTGGCATGCAATTAAACATAAGTTCTACAAATACCTTCAAAATAAACATTAGACAAGTTGTAAATAATGATGATTACCAATGGAATAAAAAATAAGAAAGAAACAACAAAATGATAAAAAGAGAAAGAACAAGTAGTTGACTTCATTCTGAATTCAGACTCTAATTCTTTCTCTGCATGTGGATAGACTTTTCCATCATGAATCTTTTGGGAATTGGCATTGTTTAGATGAGCCCAGTCTATAAAAGTTAATCCCAGGTATAATGTTTCTATAATTGTATACAATGTTCTCCTGGTTCTGCTTCGCTCCCTCAAAATCAGTTTATATAATAAGTCTGTGCAGATTATTAAGAAGTCTGTCTGATCCTCATTTCTTATACCATCATTTCATCATATTTATTTAACATAACTTGTTTAATCAGTCCCTAATTGATGGGTAAACCCGTGATTTCCAATTCTTTGCCACCAAAAAAAGAGCTGCTTGGGCGGAGCCAAGATGGCGGAGTAGAAACAGCTCGTCCAAGCCTCTCTGCCCCCAGATTCTCCACAAACTATGTAAAAAAGGACACTGAAAATCTTCTGGAGCCCCAGCACCCACAGAACGACACAGGGAAGCTAACCTCCCGCTGAAGACAGCCCAGCACCCTGCAGGAAGGACCAGCGCAGTGGTCTGGGAGCCGGCAGCGCGCAGAGCGCAGGAGCCGAGCCGAGCCCACGTCCACGTGAGCCGAGGTTTTAGCCCCAGGGCGGCAGGGCCAGCAGCCGGCTGGAGGAACCCCAGAACACCAGGAACTGTGGAGACGCCAGAATTATCAACATAGACTTACCTAGGACAAAGTAAGAGGTTAGTGTCCTATGGACTTTGGGACCTGTATTTGGGGAATGCGTCAGCTCCCTCCCCTGGGGGCTAGAAGCCGCTGAGGAGACAAGCCACTGTGTAGTTTTCAGAGGCATTTCCGGCTCCCAGCCTACAAATCGTGGGGAGATCCAGCGATCAGTCTTGGGGGTAATCGCTCTTGCTTTAACCTCCCTGGATCTGGATTGTGATCTAGGGTGGAAGTTGTGGGTGGGTTTACAGCTTGCCAGAAACGGAAGTTGCCCCCCACACGTTCGGGACGAAATTCCTCTAGCTGGCCTTAAAGCCATAGTGTGGCAACAAGCCCAAAAGTCAAGCAATTAAGTGGCAACATGCCAAGGCAAAGGAAACAGAAAAATGCAACCCTAGACTCCTATTTTGGGGGCATAGAGCGGGAAAGGACTGTGAGGTCAGAAGTCCTGCTCCAAAAGCCCCAGGGGAAAACATGAGTGGGTTGCAGGCCATAGAGGACCTTAAGAAGGACTTTAAAAATCAAATAAGAGAAGTGGAGGAAAAATTAGAAAGAGAAATGAGAGGGATGCAGGAAAAGTATGAAATGAGGGTCAACAGCCTGACTGAGGAAAACAACACCTTTAAAAAATAGACTAGCTCAAATGGCAAAGGAGGCCCAAAAGGGCAATGAGGAGAAGAATGCCTTAAAAAGTCGAATTTGCCAGATGGAAAAAGAATCTCAAAGTTCACTGAGGAGATTCATTCCTTCAGAGTTAGACTGGAGCAAATGGAAGCTAGTGACTTTATGAGAAATCAAGATGCTGTTAAGCAGATCCAAACAAACGAAAGATTAGAAGGCAATGTGAAATATCTCATGGGAAAAACCACTGACCTGGAGAATAGATCCAGAGACAATTTAAAAATTATTGGACTACCTGAAAGCCATGATCAAGGGAAAGAACCTAGAAATCACCCTTCAAGAAATTCTCAAGGAAAATTGCCCTGATGTTTTAGATTCAGAGGGCAAAATAGAGGTTGAAAGAATCCACCGATCACCTCCTGAAAAAGATCCCAAAAGAAAACCCCAGAAATATTATAGCCAGGTTCCAGAATCCCCAGATCAAGGAGAAAATACTACAAGCAGCCAGGAAGAAACAATTTCAATATTGTGGAAACACAATCAGAATAGCCCAGGACCTGGCAGCTTCTACACTGAGGGATAGAAGGGCATGGAATATGATATTCCAGAGGGCAAAAGAACTGGGAATGAACCCAAGGGTCACTTACCCAGCAAAACTGAGTATTTTGTTTCAGGGAAATATGGTCATTCAGTGGAATAGAGGACTTTCAAGCATTCTTGAGGAAAAAACCAGAGTTGAATAGAAAATTTGACATCCAGACACAAGAAGGAAGAGATGCCTGAGAAGGTAATCAGGGAAAAGAAATCAAAAGGAACTTATCAAACTTGAACTATTTACATTCCTATATGGAAAAGCAATATCTGTGACTGATGATATCTTTCTCACTATGAAAATAATGGAAGAAGGGGGTGTGGTCATATGAATACATATGTGAATGTGTGTGTATATGGTTACAGTTATATATGGATAGAGGGCATAGGTTGATTTTGTTGGGAAGGGAGAGTACTCAAGGGATGAAATTATGAGGTGAGAGGAAAGTGGCAAGAGGAGATGGGGAGAGACATGGTAGGGTAAACTATCTCATGTAGGGGAAGTGGGTGCAAAGGAGGGGGAGAATAAGGAAGGCTAAAAAGGCAAAACCACATTCACATTGAATTTGGTTCAGGGAGAAAATGACATACATACTAAATGGGATATCTCAACCTGCAGCAGGATAGGTGGGGAAGGGGGATGAGAGGAGGGATGATGGATGGGAGGGCATCCTTGGGGTGAGGGGAGGTTGGAAGTACCCACTATAGAAGAGGGACAGGATCATGTAGGGAATGGACCAGGTGGGGGGTGGGATGAGTGGGAGGGAATTATAAGCAGCCTTGCACAATATATCTACTATGATAATGTTTTGCATAGCTAGACATGTACAACATATACTGAATTACTTATATCCCAAGAAGGAATGGGTGACAAGGGAGGAAGGAAATGGATCTGAAATTCAAGGTCGTAACATTAAATGTTTCAAATATATATATAAATACTATTATTAATACTCTTTTGCCTATAATTGGGAGATAAGATGTGCAGGCATTGGGACACTAAGATTCATCTTCCTCTAATGGAAAAGTCGATGGGGGTATGGGAGAAGGTATGGGAGAGAGCAGATTGGAGGAAGCGATATCTTGTGGGACTGCTATTCTGGGAGGTTGGGTAGGGGAATAATGGGGGGAAAATGATTGTAACTCAAAATCTGGCAGAAATGAATGATGTAAAACAGAAGTTAATAAAGTATTTGTTTATTAATTTATTATAAAAAAAAATAAAATAAAAAAAAAAGCAAAAAAAAAAAAAGAAGATATACATACTAAAAAAAAAAAGAGCTGCTTATTGCATTTATAACATTTGTTCACAATATTATACAATGAAATAATAATATAATATAATAAAACAATAATATAATAATATAAATTATAAAATTTATAATATATTTGTACATGTAGATTCTTTTCCCACTTTTATTATCTCTTTGGGATACAGCCCAAGAAGTGGTATTGCTGGACCAAAGAGTAAAATGCATATTTTTAAAGCCCTTTAAGAACAGTTCCACATTGCTCTCCAGAATATTTGGATCAGTTCACAACTCCACCACCAATGCGTTAGGGTTCCAGTTTTCACACATCTTCTCCATCATTTATCATTTTCCTGTTTCGTCATCTTAGACAATATGACCAGTGAGATGTGGAAACTCGAGGTTGTTTTGATTTACATTTCTATAACCAATAGCAATTTAAAGCATTTTGTGTTATGATTATAAATATCTTTAATTACTTCCTCTGAAACTTCCCATTCATATTTGATGATTTATCAATCGCGGAATGACATGTATTCTTATGAATTTAGCACAATTCTCTCTATATTTTAGAAATGAGCCCTTTATCAGAGACACTGGTTGTAAAAATTATTTCCTGATTTTCTATTTCCTTCCTAATCATGGTTCTATTGACTTTGAACAAAATCTTTACAATTTAAAGTAAGCAAAATGATTAATTTTGCATTACATAATGCTTTCTGTCTCTTGATTGGTCATACATTTTTCCCTTCTACATAATTTTGTCCATTAAACTATTCTTTGCTTTCCCAGACTGCTTACAATATCAAACTTTATATCTAGGTCCTTTTTTAGGGAGGTATATTCTCCAATTACTTAATTAATTTTACTTTTTAAGGATTTTTTTCTTCAGTGAAAATTTTTCCCCCAATTTGGTCACTATAGATTTAAATTTATCTTCTACCTCCCTAATTTGGTCTTTAAAATCTTTCTTAAGCTCCTCCAAAAGTGCTTTTTGGGCTTGATAGCAGTTCATATTTCCTTCTGTGGTCTCAGGCCTGAATATAGAGTCCAAGTTCTCCTCTGTATTTGGTCATTCTTGATCTACATAATAAGATGTGATCAATTTTTCTTTCCTTCCCCTTCTCCTTCTCATTTTCCTTCCTTCCCAATGTAATTTCCTATTTCCTAAATTCTCAGGCTGGGAGCTAAGGGAGTGGTTTTTGACTTTGACTGCTGTAACCTCTGGGTGTCTAGTTTGAGGCCAAAGCAGGAGTCGCAGTAGAAGAAGAGGAAGGCAAAAGGCAAAACTATATTCTCATTGAATTTGGCTCAGGGAGAGAATGACATACATACTAAATGGGATATCTCACCCTGCAGGAGAGTAGGGGGAAGGGGGGATGAGAGGGGCTATGATGGAAGGGAGGGCATTCTGGGTGGAGGGGAGGTTGGAAGTACCCACTTTCGAAGAGGGACAAGATCAAAGTAGGGAATGGACCAGGTAGAGGGTGGGATGGGTGGGAAGGAAATATAAGCAGTCTTTTACAATGTATCTACTATGGTAATGTTTCGAATAGCTATATAAGTACAACACATATTGAATTGCTTATCTTCCCAAAGGGAGTGTGTGACAAGGGAGGAAGGGAATGGATCTGAAATTCAAAGTTTTAAAATTAAATGTTTCAAATATATATAAATACTATTATTAATACTATTTTGCATGTAATTGAGAGATAAGATATGCAGGCATTGGGGCACAGAGATTCACCTTGCCCTAATGGTGAATTCGAAGGGTGGTATGGGAGAAGATTTGGGAGAGAGCAGATTGGATGAGGAGACATCTTGTGGGACTGCTATTCTGGGGTGGTGGGTAGGGGAAAAATGGGGAAAAAATTGTAACTCAAAATCTGGCAGAAATGAATGATGTAAACCTGAAGTTAATAAAGCATTTGTTTAAATAAAATCACCTTAATAAGTTTTGTTTTATTTATAATCACATTAGTTAATTTATACCCACACCCTCTATCTATGTACATCCCTTTTAAATGTTATGTTAATTATATAGTTCTCAATATTAACAGGTGTCATCTTCCCATAGATAAATGTAAAAAGTTTGCTCTTATTGAATAACAAGTTCTCCTCTCTCTCTCTCTCTCTCTCTCTCTCTCTCTCTCTCTCTCTCTGTTTGTGTGTGTGTGTGTGTGTGTGTGTGTGTGTGTGTGTGTGTGTGTGTGTGTGTTTACCTTTTCATGTTTCTCTTGAGTCTTGTCTTTGGATATCAAATTTTCAATTGATCTCTGGTCTTTTTATCAGCAAGGTCTAGAAGTCCCTTATTTCATTGAATGTCCATTTCCTTGTCGTAAAGATAATGCTCAGCCTTGCTTAGTAGTTGGTCCAGTAGTAATCTAAGTTCTTTTGCCTTCATTCTATCATTTCCCAATCCCTTTGATATTTTAATGTAGAAGCTGTTATGTCCTGTGCTATCCTGACTTTACTTTTGTGATATTTGAATTTTTCTTTCTGGATGCTTGCAGTATTTATCCTTGACCTGATAATTCTGGAATTTGGCTACAATATTCCATAGAGTTTTCAATTTGGGATCTCTATCAGGAGATGTCTGGTGCATTCTTTCAATAACTATTTTACTGTCTGGTTCTAGGATCTCAGGGAAAGTTTCTTTGACTATTTCACTGAAGGTGTTGTCCAGGTTCTTTTTTTCATCATCATTTTCTGGTAGATCAATAATTTTTAGATTATCTCTCCTGGTTAGTTGTTTTTGCAGTGAGATATTTTATATTTTCTTTTATTTTTTTCATTCTTTAGATTTTGTTTGAATTATTCTTGGTGCCTCAGAGTCATTAGCTTCAATTAGTCTAATTATAATTTTTAGTTAATTGTTTCCCTCAGTTTTTGAAACTCTTCTTACATTTGTACATTTTTTTTCCTTTTAAAGAGTTATTTTCTCCACTTAGATTTTTTTTATCTCCTTTCCCATCCCATTTGACAAATTTTCTTTTTAAGGAGTTGTTTCCTCTAGTGATTTTTTTTTCCATTTTGCAAATTATATTTTTAAAATAATTGGTCAATTTATCTACTATCTCTTTAATTTGACTTTTAAAATCCTTCATCTGTTCCAAGAATGCTTTTTGTGCTTGAGATTAGTTCACATTTCCTTTTGAGGTTAAGATGTGGGTATAGGGTCAATTCTTTCCTCTTCTAAATTTGGGTCATCTCCCTATAATAGGATTCTATATCTTTGTTTTTCCAATTTGCTTTTCCCATTGTCCTTGCCCATTTCTTGGCTTTTCAAGCTGATTCCTTCTTTTGGTGTGCAGTGGTTTCTGACCCACACTTCTTGTGCTGAGAGTTAGGTGTCTGGCTATTGACTTTATGTGCTGTGCCCTCTGAGAGCCTAGACTGAGGCTAAGGTCAGGACTTCTGGCCTTTCCACAGGGTCACACTGATATTTACAATCTGAGGTATGGGGCAGTGGTTGTCAAGTCACCTCAGGATTCAGCCTCCATGCTCCTGGGCTAGAGCTAAGGCAGACTCAGTTGCTGGTTTCTGGGATTGTGTTGATGTCTGCTGATTCTCTTGGTTGTACAAAGGCACAGCTAGAGTTCTCATGTTAGCCCTTGTTGGCTCTTATCTTTCTCTTTGTATGTTCAGCAATGCATATTAACTTCTCTTCCCATAAATCTCTACCCTGTGAAGATGTTGGAATTTGGCTTTATTTCAAATGAATTGTGTAATAATTTTTATATTCAAGGCATCACAAACTGTTTCATTCACTTCATGTGATGTTTGTGTTTATTATCTAGCACCTGATTTTGAATAACAACTTACTGCTACCTTGCTTCTGCCCATTATAATCTATAATTCTCTCAAATATCACATGATAATTAAAACTCTTTTTGTTTACCTTAGTCATTAGTCTCTCCCTCTTCAATTTATCTACTATTTCCCTCTATAAATTCCAAGTCACATTCCCAGTAGAGAGGAAACTACTTGAGAGAAGTTACAATTTTTCTATTTATTTGTTCATATATGCTTTTAACTTGCACCCCTATGCCTTAAACAATGCCTCACATAAAATGTGCACCATAAGAAGCCATCATTGAAATAGATTGGATTGGCACAGAACAACTGGTTGTAATGCTCTAGGAAATAATGTCTGGCTCTATCAATAATAATGTTGTCTCACCCACAAGCAATGGAGAAAATATCATAATCCCCTACCTGTTATTTATCCTCTAGTTTGAAAGCTGAACAATCATATCTTATAGAACACAAGTCTCTAAAACTTAGTCCACAGACTATAATACTGGTGCAGAACTCTTGTACATGGTCACTGTATTAAAATATAATTAGGAAATATTAAACAAAATAAATAAAATACAATACAGCATAGATAATATTAAAATGTGCTTTTCTACATTAATATGCTATCCAAAGGGATTCTATAACAAGTTTTAATGACTTTAATTCCTATTTGAGCTCTATCCTACTGCTGGGGACACTCCAGTTCTGTCAAGTTGTATATTACCTTCGTTAGTCTAGCAAAGACAAAGTTTCTTCACCTGGGGTCCACAGCTATTTGTCTATAGATAGATTACTGGAGATATGTGAATGTGGATGAGGAAATTATATATATATATATATATATATATATATATATATATATATGTGTGTGTGTGTGTGTGTGTGTGTGTGTGTGTGTAAACAGGATAGATAGACTTTTTTCCTTTGAAATCCTCTGTATTTCATTATAAGAATTTAAATGCATTATTCTGAAAAGGGGGCCACAGTTTTCCTCAGTCTATGAAAGGGGTCCATGATATTACAAAAGGAAGATGAACTATTGTTTTAGGGCTATAGAGAAAGATGGAGAGGACGGTCTCACTTCAAATTAATGATATTAATTAGAGTCCTATAAACCCTGCCTGTTAGGTCCTATATTTTATATAACAGGCACACCTGAGAGTATGGAGAACAGAGTCAAAGAGTCCAGGCTGGAATTGAGAGTTCTATTTGTTTCTGAATGAGACTTTAAATACAATTAACTCTTTTTGACTGTCACATAACACTTTTCAATCAACATGAGTTTGCAATTTTATCAGACTTCCTATTTTATTTCTCTATTAGTAATGTTTGTATCTTTGAAGCATTCGTTGCCAAGCTTTGCCTGCATAAGTTTTCTATGTCCCCACTGATGGGGTTCAGTTGGCTTCATTGTAACTCTGGAGGAATGGCTCATATTTGTGTTCACCAGTGGAAGTTAAGGTCATTAAATATTCAACTGGTCATGTCCATCTGGAGTTGGAACAGATGCTATGATCCCGAGCAGTAATACCAATGGAGAAAAGTGAGATAGGTAAATCAATATTTAATAAATGCAATGAATATTTGTTGAAATGTGAATTTCATGTAAAAAGGTGCTATTTGAAAGCTGCATTTAGAAGAAAACAAGGCAGTTTTTTTGTTATGATGGAAGAAAACACATAAAGGGATTCTGGAAAAAGAACAATAAAAAGGAGTAGATGGGAATCCCCACCCACTTGGGTTCATCTTGAATCAACTTGTGGTAAGAATCATAGTGACCTGCTTACTGGATAGATTAAAAGAAAAAAATGTCATCTCTCAAAGATGGAGAGAGGAGGCAGCAGTGAGATGCCAATTTCTAGTCAGGTAGAGTTAATTTGAGAGGATGTGACTAATTATAAACAACAATCAAAACTTTTAATCCCAACATCACCTAGTGGCTTCAAACATGAAAAAGACAATCTTTACATTGGTATAAGCTACAATGGTAGGAGAAAACTAGATTTGCAAACCAAAAAACATGGATGAGAATCCTGGCTCAGTTACCTACTTGGTCAATCCCTTTTAATATCTCTCAACCTTACTTTTTCTTACTCATGAAATGGAAAGGTTTTATTAATACATCTCTCTCTTTTTTACTTTTAGACCTAAATACCTTTCTGGGGGCTGATTGTTGAAGCCTACACCTTGACCTCTGATAAAAGTAGTATTTAGAAAAGGAAAGATTTACATGGGGCCAGATTAGTCTGCAAATACAGCAAGGTCTCAATAAGGAAGGTCTGGGAGAACATAATGAAGATGGTGATGATATGAAAGTAAAATAAACTTCCTGGGTCTCTTCACTGGAGCATGCTCTGTTTTGTTAATATTATTCAGACTTTTATTAATGGGCATTTTACTAGTGACAACAGCTTAGGCTCTCCAGATTTATGGTACATTAATACAACTGACTATATACAAAAGTTTTCATTGCAGTAAAGTTGGAATCAACTTCAATGACCTTGCACACTACTGGGATATGGAAGAGAATACTTAAAAACACAGAGAAGTAGTAGGGGATACTCAATTCCTAAATATATGTAGTGGATGAACATAGCAAAATTGGTGTTTGTCAGTTCTGGTACAACAGAACATTCCTGACATTGGGTCTCCTCTCCTCAGCATTCACTGGTGCTCTTGATATTATATTGAATTATGGCATTTTCATATTGGTCCAGTGGTTGCAAGGATGTGTTTGACTACTGTGTTCTTAAATTTCCTTTGTCTTCAACCTTTATGTTCCTCATCTATCCCTGCTAAAATTTCCTTGTCCTATATTCTCTTCTCCAATCCATATCCTGCTACATACCTAAAAGCAGCAATAGTAATTAACATTCCTTTAAATTTCAAAATCATTTTTGACCAATCATCATAGTGAAATGGAAAGAGTTCCAGATTTGGAGTTGGGCAACAACAGTTTAAATCCTAGGTCTACCATTTATGTTACATTAGGCAAGTAAATAAACCTTTCAGTTTCCTCATAAGAAAACAGATGTTTGAACTAGATAATTTCTTAGGTCCTTCAAAATCTAAATCTATGCTAGAAGAAATTATGAAGTAGACAGAATTGATATATCTGTGCCAGTTTTCCATATAATAATACTGTTAATCAAAAAAGTCAAGAAATTTGTCCATACTCAAGTCAATATGTAACTTAACCCAATGAACACTGATTAAATTGCTAAAATATGTCAGTGACAATGCTGGGGATTCAAAGAAAAGGAAAAAAAAGAACAGTCACTATTTTCCAGACATTATTCTAATGGAAGAATTAACAAGCAAACAAGTATCAGTAATCGTTTAAAAATATTTGGAGTCAGGGTATAGTATGTCTGTAAAAAACACCTAGGATGCCATTGTCCAGGGATTGCTGATGACATGGAGGAAAACAACGTATAAAAAGGGTAAGATTAAGAAGTGTTTTAAAAGCCAAAGAGAGTATTTGATATTTGATTTTGGAGAAAACAGGGAACTGGGATTGATGAAATGGGCTGGGCAGTGACTTAGCCAAATGTGTAGTTTAGGAAAATCACTTTGACAGTTGGGTGAAGTATGCACTGAATAGGGAGAGTCAATACAGGAAGATCAACCAGCAAACTATAGTCCAGGGATAAGATGATTAATGTCTGCAAAAGTGTCGTGGCAATCTAAGGTTAGAGAAAGGACTATATTGGAGAGATATTTAAAAAGTAAAATAGATAGGAATTGAAATCTAACAGACATGGGGGAGGGTGGTAAAGAGCCAGGAGTGGATGATGACACATGGATTATATATGTGACTGGGATTATCAATATATAGTTGAAGACATGAAAGTAGAGGTCAGAAAAGTGGTTAAATGTTGATAAATAGATAAAAGAATCATCCTTATATACAATAATTGAATACATGAGGGCTGCTGAGATCACAAAGTGATTGACTGTTAGAAGGAAAATAGAAGGGAGCACAGGGTCACATCTGTGATGGTACCAGTGTGCAAAACTCTTTCTGCAATGCAGACAACAAACTAAATATAATTAATAATTACTTTTAGACAATTGATTCTATCACAGAGAGTATAATAATTTTCTAATAAGTTCACTACTAGTACCTTCTAGAAGCATGACTGGAATCCTGCTTTCTCTTGATTTCTGGTCCAGAATTCTTTCAAACAAATTATAGGTACCTCTCTCAAATAAATCATGTGTAATTGTCACTGGTAAAAAGTCAAAATACAGTAATAATTTATTGATGATCCAATTTTTAAGAAGTGCCTTCAATTTCTTAACTTAGAAAAGTGGGAAATGATGGTAAAATAAAGATAAATGTGTGGATCAAAATTACTTGTCCATATTTAGGCCAATATGGCAAGGATCTTTTTGGAATATTGGGGGTGGGGTGAGATATTGTCCAATAACTTAATTCCAGTCAGAATATTTCCCATAGTTTAGTTATTGTGTACAAAATCCATAAGGGCAGCTAGATGATAGAATGGATACAGCACAAGGTCTTCAGTAAGATTCAGCATCTAGATTCAAACCTGGCCTCAGATATTTACTTAATATGTGATTCTAAGCAAGTCAATTAAACTGTTTGCCTCAATTTTCTCATCTGTAAAATGAGCTGGAGAAGGAATCAGCAAGCCATTCCAATATCTTTCTCAATAACATCCCAAATGGGGTCACAAAGTATCAGACATGACTGAAATGACTGAATAAAAACAACAAAATGAAATATTTCTCTACTTTTCTATCTATAAGCAGCTCTCACGAGGACTGCTACTGTGAATAACTTTAAAGATATAATTGCATAGTATAGTGAACACTCTCTTTATTCTGCAATAAACTAAAGTAAAATATTCAAGAAACTAAAGCACAACATTCACAAGAACATAGAATAACATTTTATTACTGAGGTGGCCACATAGTCTTAAACAAATCAAATCATTCTATAAATCACAATCTCCTCAATCAATAGAGAATACCCATATCAAGTCTTCTTTCATCTTGACTCCAGGTTAGCTTCCAATCATCCTTAAGGGGTAGTGGAAAGTACAAAGGCCATCCACCCCTTGGTCACAGTAGGTTACAATATCATCACTCAGCAATGAGTACCCAAGTATAGTCTCCTTTAATCTTAATTGAGTCTGACTTCCAAACTCCATGGCTCCTCTTCCACACTCCCAGCTCTTTTCTGGATTCACTCAACTGCTGCCTGAATTCACAGATACACAGTTCTCTGCCCTTGTTCCATATCACAGCTCATAGGGACTTCTCCAACCCAAGCTATTCACAATTTATATTTCTAATAAAACAAATTGCAAAAATGCTACAGCAATACTTATATAAATTGCTAGGAGTATCATCTTGATTCACTTTCTGTCTGAGTAATAAACACAAATGGGGGCGTGGATCCAAGATGGTGGAGTAAAAGCAGGAACTTGATTGAATTACCACTCCAACAAATTCCAATATCTGTAAAATATGAACCTAAATGAATTTTAGAGCTAAAGAAACCAAAATGTGACAAAGAGAAACAAATCATCCACTAAAGTCAGCATGACAAGCCAATAGGAAGGGTCTATATCACTGGGCTGTGAGCCCAAGGTAGTCCTACATGAGTTGTGAGGGTTCAGACCAGTGTTACAGACTGGCAAAAGCAGATTGAAGAAGAATGAATCACTGGCAGCTGTGGTGATTTCCAGATTTCTCAAACCACAAATGCCAAAGAGAAAGTAAAAGGTTAGTGGGGAACTCCGTTGATCATGGGTGAGAGGAAATCATGGTCATGCCCTGCCCCTGGCATGGCAGAAATCACTGTGACTGAAATTGCTGCCACTGCTGCTACTTGAAGCTCCAGGCCTACAGATTATAGGAGGACCAAGTGACTATCCAGAGGGCATTTTAAGCAATCTCTTTGCTATCAATGAGACAGGATTCTCTTGCTTTGCCCTGTTTGGATCTGGTTAAGTTTTGGGTGGTGGTCTTAGGGTGAGGACCACTGGTCTGGCAGATCTTGTTGAGGCTGTGGAGAGAAAGGCCTCCTGACGGGTATGAGGCATTTCCCTGGAAAAATTCTGACAACTGCACAAAACCATAGAAATTTGGGACACTGCACTGTCCACTCTGGAGGCAGAGTTCTATCTTGGCAAAGACTTCAAAAGTCAAGTAAATGGTTGGAGAGATGAGAAAACAGAGGAAGCATAATAAGACAATGGGATCCTATTTTTGTGGCGGGGGGAGGGGTAGGCAAAGAGGATCAAAACATGGAACTAAAATAGGACAACAAAGTCAAAACTGCTGCATTATAAACCTCCAAGAAAAATATGAATAGGTCACAGGCCATGGAGGAGCTCAATATTGATTTTGAAAATCAAGTAAGATAAGTAGAGGAATAATTGGGAAGAGAAATTAAAATGATGCAAAAAATATCATGAAAAATGAATCTCCAGTCAGACTGAAGGAAATAGCACCTTAAAAATAGACTAACTCTCTTTCTAGCAAGTCCGGAGGCAGACCATGCAAGATGGGACGAGTGATCTGTGGTAAGAGGTAGGGTGCGGGCTCCATCATCTGTGCCCACGTGAAGCACAGGAAAGGGGCCGCCAAGCTTCGGGCTGTCAACTTCACCAATATGCATGGCTACATTAAGGATATCGTAAAGGACATAATCCATGATCCAGGCCGAGGGGCTCCTCTTGCAAAAGTAGCTTTTTGGGAACCTTGCCAATTTAAAAATAGGACAGAGTTGTTCATTGCTGCTGAAGGAGTACACACTGACCAATTTGTGTACTGTGGAAAGAAAGGTCATCCCAACATTGGCAATGTCCTCCCAGTTGGCACTGAAGGGACCATAGTGTGTTGTCTTGAAGAAAAGCCTGGGGACAGGGGTAAGCTTGCCCAGGCATCTGGAAACTATGCCACAGTGATTTTCCACAATCCTGAAACCAAGAAAACACAGTGAAGCTACCTTCAGGCTCTTAGAAAGTTATCTCTGCTAACAGAGCTGTAGTTGGTGCTGTTGCTGGAGGAGGTCATATTGATAAATCCTTAAGGCAGGTCATGCCTATCACAAATACAAAGCTAAAAGAAACTGTGGGCCTCGTGTCCAGGGTGTGGCCACGAATCCTGTGGAACATCCCGTCGGAGGAGGTAATCATCAGCATATTGGAAAACCATCAACCATTGGAAGAGATACCCCAGCTGGACAAAAGGTCTGTCTCATTGCTGCCTGGCATACTGGTTGACTCCGGGGTACCAAGACTGTACATAAGGAAAACTAAAGTACAGAATCCTGAAAATAAAATTATTTTGGAAATTGTAAAATAAAAAAAATAGACTAACTCATATGGCAAAAGAGGTCTGAAAAGCCAATGAGGAGAAAAATGCTTTAAAAAGAAGAAAGGGTCAGATGGAAAAGGAATTAAAAAAAATAACTGAAGAGAATAATTCCTTCAAAATTAGATTGGAGCAGATATAAGCTAATGTATTTATGAGAAATCAATATACTTTAAATCAGATCCAAACCCATGGGAAAAAAAAATAGAAGGCAATGTGAAATATCTCATTGGAAAAACCACTGACCTGGAAAATAGATCCAGGAGAGATAATTTAAAAACATATCGGACTACCTGAAAGCCATGATAAAAAAAGAGCCTACCCATCATCTTTCAAGAAATTATCAAGCGAAAGTTAGCCGATATTCTAGAACCAAAGGGAAATTGGAAATTGAAAGAATTCACCAATCACCTCTTAAAAAAGATCCCAAAAATAAAAGTCCTAGGAATATGATAACCAAATTCCAGAGTTCCCAGGTAAAGGAGAAAATATTACAGGCAGTCAGGAAGAAACAATTTGAGTACTGTGGAAACACAATCAGGATAACACAAGGTCTAGGCGCTTCTAAATTAAGGGATAGAAGGGCTTGGAATATGATATTCTGGAGGTCAAAGGAGATAGAATTAAACCAAAAATCACCTACCCAGCAAAACTGACAATAATACTTCAAGGGAAATTTTGGACATTCTATGAAATAGAGGACTTTCAAGTATTCTTGATGAAAGGACCAGAGCTGAACAGAAAATTTTACTTTCAATTACAAAAAGCAAGAAAATCATCAAAAGGTAAACAGGAAAAAAATCTTAAGGAACTTATTAAAAATGGACTATTTACATTCCTACATGGAAAAATGAAAATAGAATATATATGTATATGTATGTGTGTATATGTATATACATACAAATATATATGTATATGCATGTGTGTATATGTATATACATATAAATATATATGTATATACATATATGTGTGTATATATTCATGGGCACATATATACACACAAACACACATGTATAAAAACATGTGTATACATATATACACATATAGGAAGGTGTTGTGTGTTTGTATGTGTATATGTCTGTACCTGTATACACAGACAGAGGGTGCAGAATGAATTGAATATTAAGGGATGATATCTAAAAAAAATAAATTTAAGACGTGAGAAAGGAATATATTGGGAAGAGAATGGAAGAGATAGAATAGGGTAAATTATTTAACATAAAAGAGGCAAAAGGAAACTGTTACAATTGAGGGGAGGAGCAGAAAGCTGAAAGGGAATGAGTCAACCTTACTCTCATTTGATTTGGCTTAAGGATGGAATAACATACATAGTCAATTTCATATTTTTTTTCCCTACAGAGAAGTGTGTGTGGGGGGTGTTAAGATGTGGAATGATAGAAGGCAGGGAAGATTGTGGGAGTTGAAAGTTAGGAACAAACACTCAAAAAGGGATAGGGTCAAAGGAGAAAATAGAATGAATGGGGGGCAGGATAGAAATGAGGTAAATACAGTTAGTCTTTCACAATATAACTACTATGGCAATGTTTTGAGTTAACTACACATGTACAGCCTATACTGAACTGCTTGTACTCCAAGTTGGGGTGGGTGAGAAGGGAAGAAGGGAAATAATCTGGAAATCAAATTTTTATAAACAAATATTAAAGATTGTTTGTTACATGCAATCAGGAAATATGATATATAGGCAATAGGGTATAGAAATACATCTTGCCCTACAAGAAGGTAAGGGGCGGGGAGGACATAGGAGAGAACATATGGGGGAAGGGTCCTTCAGTTTGCTTGCTATTTTGGGGTGGGGAGTAAGGGAGAGATGGGGAGAAAATTTGCAACTCAAAATCTTGTAGAAGTAAATGTTGAAAACAAAAAAAAATTAAATAAATATTTCTTTTAAAAAAGAAATAAACACAAATAAACAGGATTCTTCTCTCTGACAAAGTAACACTAACTCAAATCAACAGTTTTTCTATCTGATGAAGTAAAACAACCAGACAGAATGTTTCTATATGAAACAGTAACACAATTCAACAGAGTGCTTCAATTTGACAAAATAGCACCAACAAAGAACAATAGAAAGGACAGCAAAGTACCAGCACAAGCATTCTCTCTTTTAGCTCTTCTTGGTCCCAGTTCATTCTCCAACTTTTATCTGCTGTGCTAGTTCTGTTGGCACCCTCCTGTTCCTCCCTTTCTGCTCTGCTGTTTTGGCAAGTTCCTCTTACCATGGGCTCCATGTGATGAGGTTAGACCTATTAAGGACAGGAAAGGTCTCCAAACTGCCTTTGGCCTATTAAGGGCAGTGTAGTGTATACTGTTTCCAAAAAATACTTGACAAAATAAAAGGCCAGGCTCAAAGGCACTTAAATAACCGAAACAATGAGCAAAGTAAAACTTTGCTTGTCATTACACCTTCTCACCTCTTCCTTTACTCAAAATAATAGAACAATACAATCCCAAAGTTGAAAGAAACCTCAGAAAACTTACAATACAACTAACATTTGGAAAAAAATATTGTCTAAAGCATCTACACAGCCTTTTCTTAAATACTTCCAGTGACAGGAACACATTAACTCCTGAAACAAACATTTCACTCTGAGAATTCCATTTGATATTTGTTGCCATCATTCAAGTTTTACCATAATTTCAATGTAAATATCCTCTTCTACTAACAAGTGAAGAAAAGGGGGAAGCAAATACTACTATTACCAATGTTTCAAAGTTGAGGAATTAAAAGCAAACAGACATTAAATGACCTACCCAGTGTCACACAGGTAGTACATATCTGAGGCCAGATTTGAACGTAAATCTCGACTCCAGGCCCAAGGATTTATTCTTCCATGCTACTTACCTACAGTTACTATTTTCCTAGTTCTTTCTTATGGGTCAGCATGTTTTTCCATGTCTCCTTCATACTAAACATCCCTAGCTCCTTCAACTGATACTTATATGTCATGACCTTGAGCAAAGGTATCCAATCTGTCACTCACATTCCCTTTTCCATGTGCAACACTCTGAAGTGAACTAAAATGAGAATAAAATGTAATTGAAAAGTATTTAACAAAAAAATAAAACAAAATATACACTTGTATGTATGCATACATATATGTGTGTATATATGTATATGCATACACACATATATATGTATATTGATTTACTAGACGTACATGTGTGCATATATACATATGTGTGAGTCTGTATAAGCTATATCAATATGCAATCCACAGAGATACTAATTTATGAATTAGTAGACCACATTTCTGCTTAAGTTTAATATCACTGTCCTAGAAGAACTTCACTGCCCTGGTTATCCTTTCCTGGACACATAATACTGTGATACCAGCTAGATCCTAACCACTGTGCTAAGTGCCAGGAAAAACACATTCAACAACAACAACAACAACAAAAGACAAATAAAATGATCCTGAGTGTCAAGAACCTTATTTTCTAATTGAAAAATGTCTGCAAAAAAGATATTTACAGAGTAAATTCAAGATAATCTGAGAGGAAAGGAATTAGTATTGAGAGAGACTGGGAAAGACTCTGGAGGATAATAATATGTAAGCTAGTACATGAGAGAAGGCAGAAAAATCAGAGAATGGAGAAGAGTAGGGATAGCATTTCTTGCATGGGAATCAGACAATAAAAAGATATAGAATAAAAAGATGGAGTATCTTATAATAGGAAAAGGAAGAGGGCTGAGTCAAGATTGCAGAACAGAAAAAGGACTTCTTTGGGGCTCTGGCTTCAACCTCCCCAATTCATGTAAAAGTTGACTCTGAAGAAACTTTGGAACCATAGAACTCACAAAATTACAGAGAGGAGCTAATGTCCCACTGAGGAGAGCCAGGCAGGATAGCTGGAAGTGGCAAGTGCAGCTATCTGGGAGCCAAGACAGGACCACGAGAGCCTGAGATTTTAGCTTCAAGGTGGGCCTGACCAGTCACTGGCTGGCGGGACTTCAGATCATCAGCAACTGTGGCAGTTTCCAGAATTACCAACACATAGATGTTAAGGACAAAATGAAACATCAGTGCACTGTGGACTTTGGGATCCAGTAGTTGGGAGTGGGGTCAGCCTTTGCCCCCAGGGTGAGAAGTGTCTGAGGTGCCATGGCAGTCCTGTTCCTGGTCTGCAGATTGTAGGGGGACCAAGAAACCCATCTGAGGGGTAATTGCTCTAGCTTTAATATGCTTGTATCTGGACTGTAGTTTAGGGTGGAGGTACTGGTGTGTGTGTGTGACCAGCTTGCCAGAGAATGTGGAGGCTTCAGAGAGGGCACCCAACTAATAACTAAAGCAGCTAAGAAAACCCCAGCATTAGGTACAAAGCTCCCCTGTCTGGTGGCAGAGCCTACTGTGGCAAAAACCTTAAAAGTCAAGTAATTGAGTGGCAACATGAGTAAACAAGGGAAGCAAAGTAAACAGAGGAATCCAATATTAGATTCCTATTTTGGGGACAAAAAGGATCAAAGCATGGAACAGGAAGAAGACAGTGAAGTCAGAACTCCTGCACCAAAAGATTCCAAGAAAAATATGAGCTTGTTACAGGCCATAGAGGACCTTAAGAAATATTTTGAAAAGCAAATAAGAGAAGTGGAGGAAACATTAGGAAGACAAATGAGAATGATGCAAGAAAATTAAGAAATGAGAGTCAACAACCTGACTGAAAAAAATAACAGCTTAAAAAATAGACTCAAATGGAAAAGGAGGCTCAAAAAGCCAATGAGGAGAAGAATGCCTTAAAAAGCTGAGTTTTCCAGATGGAAAATGAATCTCAAAAGCTCACTGAGGATCATCATTCCTACAGAATTAGATTGGAGCAAATGGAAGTTAGAGACTTTATGAGAAATCAAAATACTATTAAACAGATACAAACAAATGAAAAAAATAGAAGGTAATGTGAAATATCTCATTGTAAAATCACTGACCTAGAAAAAAGTTCCAGGAGAGAGAGGTAATTTTAAAAATATTGGGCTACCTGAAAGCCACAATAAAAAAAAAATAAAACTAGAAATCATCCTTCAAGAAATTCTCAAGGTAAACTACCCTGATGTTTTAGAACTAGAAGTCAAAATAGAGGTTGAAAGAATCCACCCATCACCTCCTGAGAGAGATCCAAAAATGAAAACACCTAGGAATATTATAGCCAGGTTCTGGAGTTCCCAGATCAAGGAGAAAATATCACAACCATCCAGGAAGAAACAATTTCAATATTGTGGAAATACAATGAGGATCACAGAAGATCTGGCAGCTTCTACATTGAGGGATTGGAGGTCTTGGAATATGATATTCTGGTTGTCAAAGGAGCTGGGATTCAAACCAAGAATCACCTACCCAGAAAAACTGAGTCTCATATTTCAGGGTAAAATATGGTCATTCAGTGGAATAGAGGACTTTCAAGCATTCTTGATGAAAAACCCAGAGTTGAATAGAAAATTTGATATTCAGATGTAAGAAGCAAGAAAAGCATGCGAAGGTAAACAGGGAAAAGAAATTATAAGGAACTTATCAAATTTGAACTATTTACATTCCTACATGGAAAAACAATAATTGTAACTAATGAAACTTTTCTCTAGTATGAAAATAGTTGAAGGCAATAGAAACAAACACACACACACACATATAGTCTTTATAGGAGGGTATATGGGAGTATGAATACATATGTGAATGTGTGTATATATGTTTACAGTTATACATAGATAGAAGTCACAGGATCAATTTAATAGGAAAGGATGATAATTAAAAGCTGAAATTAAGAAGTGAGAGAGGAATATAATAAGAGGAGATGGGGAGAGACAGAATAGGGGTAAACTATCTCATATAAAAGAGGGAAGGGAAAATGGTTACAATGGAGGGGAAGGGCAGGCAAGCAAAAGGGAATGGGTCAAAATTATTTTCAATGATTTTGGCTTGGGGAGGGAATGCTATACACTCTAAATAGGGTATCTCACCCTACAGGATAGTAGGGGGGAAGGGGATGAGAGGGAGGATAATGGAATGGAGGGCAGGCTGGGGGAAGGGAAGTTGGAAGCACCCACTTTTGAAAAGGGACAGAGTCAAAGTAGAGAATAGAACAAGTGGGAGGTGGGATAGGAGGGAGGGAAATATGGTCAGTTTTTTACAATATTTCCACTATGGAAATGTTTTGCATAGCTACACATGTACACCCTATACTGAATCGCTTCTCTTTCCCATAAGGGTGGGTAACAGAGGCGAGGAATGAATTTGGAATTCAAAGGTATAAAATAAGATATACAGGCACTGGGGAATTGACATCCACCATGCCCTACTGGAAAGTCAAAAGGGGTATGGAAGAAGATATTGGAAAGAGCAGATTGGAGGAGGGGATATCTAGTGCGATTGCTATTTTGGGGCAGTGGTTAGGGAAAAAATGGGGAGAAAATTTGTAACTCAAAATTTGGCAGAAGTGAATTATGTAAACCAGAAATTAATAAAGCATTTGATTTGAAAAGAGTAAATTAATAAATTAATTAAGAATGATAGGAACAGGAAGGTGGCCAGCAGTTCTTCTGATTCTCAAAGAACATGAAGGGCAATAAGGTACAAGATGATTAGAAATAAAGGGAGTACAAGTTATGAAACATTTTAAAAGTAAAAAAAGAGTATTTAGTATTTGATCCTGGAAGTGATAGGAAGCCACTAGAGGTTATCAGGAAGATGACATGATCAGATCAATGTTTCAGTATCATTGGCAACTGAATAAAGAATAAACTGTAGTGGTGAGAGATCTGACTGAGGCAGGGTGACAAATATTTGCCTACATTCTTGAATATTTTGGACAGTTTACAAGAATTGTTCATTCAAACTCTTTTTGAAATCCTATAATGACAGTGAATTTAGAATGCCCAAGAAACTGTGAAAATTGTTGCTGTCCCTCTCACCTCCCAATAGTTGAGTGTTTATTTTGAGCTAGAAAAATGCATTCATGTAACACTTAAAGGGGAACACTTACTCCTCCCGATAACGATGGAATATCTTGAAATCTTCAAAAAATATTTTAAATGGATTTTAGTAATCTTGTCCAAATGCTTCTGACCCCAAAGAATCTCCATCTAAAGTACAACCTACGCACCATTAACCACCCTCATCTTACAGTGAAGGAGAACCTAACACCTTGAAAGTGTAATATTACATTTTGGAGACATTCTAAATATCAATACACTTTTTTCTTATATAGTCTTAATGTTCTTCTTTGAAATTGTTACACATTGCTTTTGAATCTTCACTCTAGAGTCAGAAATATCATGTTGATTCCCTCTTCCACATTACACTACTTCACATATTTGAACACTTCACATATTTGAACTAACCCTTTCACCCCCAATTAAGTTTGTCTTCTTTAGGCTAAACATTGTCCATTCTATCAACTATGTCTTAAATGTTATTGAACCACTTGTTTAACCTCTGAATCTCAGTTTCCTCAAGTAAAAATATGAGGGGGTTGGACTAGATGATTTTGGAGGGTCCTTTATTCTGTTTATATGTGATGCTGTGAATTCAAGATGTAACACCATCATGGTTGCCATCCTCTGAATGTTCTTCAATATATTACTTTCCTTGGAGGGCTGTGTTCAAATTTGAACATAAAACTAGATGTCATTTGAATATTTGCATAAGTTTAAATGTTAAGGATTATTCTTCATTAATAATATTTTCCCTAGGTTTAGCATATTATTTCCATAACCATTCTCTGATTCAAGATTAAGATACTTATTCTGGGTTCCACAGCGTATTAATATCTGAAGAAAGATGTGGTCTATGGTCTTACTGGCTCCAATTTTCAAAATATATGGCCTCTAAAACACCACCTCTCTGATCTACAAAATAAAACATAAATGGGTTGATGCAAGGTTTTTGCACTGAGCATTCTCCTTTCTAAGAAATTGCATGGTAAAGTGTCTCAGTATGAGAGGCAATATTCCATAGTGAATAAAGAGTGTTTCTCAGAGTCCGAAAAAGTCCAGTCAAGCCCAGTACAGTCTGTGTTACCCTGTTTACCGCCTTCAGGTCCTGACCAGTTAACTCACTAAGGCTATAACTTGAAAAATTATGGATCTCAACTGTGTCAGAGACCCTTTCTTATTCAGAAAAGGGGGGGGGGAGGTGCAAAATAAATCTAATATTCCTCAGTCTGACAATCTAGGGTAAACTAGGCTATGGAAATCCACTTTCTTCTAGTGTATTTTTCAGGGGTAATATATATATATATATATATATATATATATATATATATATATATATATGTGTGTGTATATATGTATATATATGTCTATATCTATATCTACATCTATAGATATAAATATATATAAATTGAAATTTTTAGCATTGAGAAATAGTCAAAAGATGTTAGGGTGATATCACTCAGGTACCTTCCATTACATGGCAAGTTGTTTTCTGAGGTGTTCAAAACTCCCCCATAATGTAATTACTTTTCCCTTTATGAAATTTGTATTAATATAAAGGAATATAACCATTCAGTTCTATTTCCTAGTGAGACTTTGATATCCTGGTAAATATTATTATTGTGCAGGCTAATTTCAAAGAATTTTTTTAAAATTTCCTTTACCTTTACAAAGTTGTGTTTTGTTTTTTTTTGGCAAGAGAAACTTCACTGAGAAGAGGATGGGAGAAGGGACATATTTGTAAATTAATATGATGTAAAAAATCAAAGGGAATACTTACTCTGGATATCTTATGCAAATGAATTTTACACCTATGTTATTTGACCCATTAGAATAAAAGCAAATTGAAGGGACAAGTTTTGCTTTATTTTAATTTTTTTCCTTTCTTTGTGTCTCTACTGCTCAAAACAGTAGTCAAAACATAGGAATCACTTAATAAATGATTACTGAATAATTGTTAAATATATAATAAATAAAACTATCTCAATCCTTATTAGTCTGTGATGTTGGACAAGTCATTTAATTTCTTTGAGCTTCAGGCTTGCATTTCTAAAGCTGGAGTTATAACGACTACCTCAAATGACTATTGCAGGGATATGTTACTACAAGTGGAACATTTTGCAAACTTTGAAGCATTTTTTAAATGGCATCTATTATTAATATTATCAAAATATATTGAGGCTTTATTAAATACCAAAATACAGATAATTATATTAAAGAATTTAATTGATTATTTAATCTTCTTACATTCTCAATATCAACATGAATTTTTATATATAACCCATTGTTGTCTTACAGAGTTCTCTGATTTTTTTTCTCAGTGTACAGATTTCAGTCTTTAAATATTCATACTTGTGTTTTCCCAGAATATAAATAAATATCACTAGGCTATAGCTTGTAGAACTTTCTTTCCCTTTTGAAAAAATAAGTTGTGGGGCGGCTAGGTGGTGCAGTGAACAGAGCCCTGGTCCTGGAGTCTGGAGGACCGAAGTTCAAATTTGACCTCAGGCACTTAACACTTACTAGTCATATGACCTTGGGCAAGTCCCTTAAACCCAATTGCCCTACCTTCCCCCCTACGAAAAGCAAAAAAAAAAAAAAATGCAATATCTGCACACATCTAAACCTAGGGTTCTCTTTCCATTCACTATTGAGTTTTAACGATCAATCATAAGAGCTATGTAATTCAGGCTACAGCTCTTTCAGTAAAGACTGGGCATATCACCTGGATTATGTTACCTTTTATTTTCATTGAGTGTAATGGCAAACAAAGTAATACTTTGCTGCTCATTTCATGTTTTCAAGTGCCTTTCAGCCTCATATTTGCTTGTAACAAGGTTTTGTTGAAAATAGTATACTTTATGCTGCCCTTATAAGTCTAAGGGAATTTGGAGACCTTCCCTAGCCTTTATAGGCCTAAGGCCATCACATGGAGCTCATGGTGGGAGGAACTTGCCAAAAGAGTGAAACAGGAAGGGTGGAACAGGAAGGAGCAGAACAGAGAAAAGCTCAAGCACAAGGTGGGACAAAGCAGAGCTAAGAGAGAGAATGTTTGTGATGCCAGCACTTTGTCTGTTCTGTCTGTATTGATGTCACTTTGTCAGAATAAAGCATTCTATCTGTTGAAAGAGAATATTTCTGCTGTTGCAGAAACCCTGAAAGAGGACTTCAATGCTGTTTACAGAAGTCCTTGGAATTTGCTGTTAATTTGTGTTTGATTTCTCAGACAAAACCTTTTTTTTTTTTGGTTTGTGTTATTTTGTCAGACAGAAAGTGAATTGAGATGATAGTGCTCACAATGTATATGAATACTGCTGTAGCTCTGTTAAACTTTGTCTTCTTAGAAACAGAAACTTCAATGAGCAGTCCCCGTAAGCTGAGAGCTGAGAGCTGCCTACTTGTGAATCCAGGCAAGATTCAGAGTCAGGTGAATCCTGGGAGTGGTTAGCTCCTGGAAAAAGAGGCATAGGGTTTGGAAATGAGCCTTGTGTTAATATTAAAGAGGACTTTACTTGGGTACTCTGCACTGACTGATGAAATTGTGACTATTTTCAGCTACCCTTTAAGGATAATTGGCTAAAGAATGATTGGAAGCTTGCGTCTAGTTAAGATGAAAGATGACCATACTTGGGTACTCAATATTGACAGATGATATCATGACTTACTATGACCTAGGGGTAGATGGACCTTTGTACTCTCTACTGCCCCTTATAGATGCTAGGCTTAAGGATGATTGGAACCCAGCCTAGAGCCAAGATGAAAGAAGACTTTACTTGGGTACTCTATACCGATTGAGGAGATTTGACTTACTGAATGCTTTGTTTTATTTAAGACTATGTGGCCATTTAGCAATAAGTTGTTTTGTTATATTGTTGTGATGTTGTGCTTTAGTTTCTTGAATATTTTGTTTTAGTTTATTGCTGAATAGAGAGTTCACTATACTATGTGATTAGATCCTTAAAATTATTCACAACAGCAGTCATCAGGTGAATTGCTTGTGATTGGCTTTATATTGACCTCAATTAGCTAATGTGGGCAATTAAAATACTCCTTGTTCCTCATTGTCACCTTAAGGTTCTCCTTCTGCTTTCATCACTCATTAAACTTTTCTCCCATGAGTGTCACTCAAATCATATTTATTATTCATTCAAAAATTTGCCAGCTATTGTCTATTCACCTCCATAGCATTTCTTATCTTTTACTGTAATCCAATTCATGGATCACAGTATTTCTTTTCTATCCAATTATTTCCCTCATATTAGGGGATTTGAACATGCATATTGATAGTCTAGCAATCACCTTAACATACCTATCCCTCAATTTAATATTTTCTAACACCCTGATCCCCAATCCACTCTCAATTTTATACAAGTATTATAATATCCTTATCTTGCCATCATCAACAATATATTATCATTCAACTTCTACATCTGCCTTGCTATCTTATACTCTTTTCTTCATTCTCACTGTAACATTTAATCCCTAAACTGTCAGTCCTTTCCCAGTACACTCACCATTGATCATGCTCTCTTCTGTTTGTTTTGCTTTCTGTTTGACTTCATAGTCTACTTTGATGTATCTCCATTTATGTTATAGCTTCATTCCTACCCCCAACACTGCTCATGGCCAGGGCTCTGTTCTAGGAACTTTTATCTTGTCCCTCTGTACTAATTATTTTGATAATCTCTTAGGTGAACACGAATTCATTTATCATCTCTATGCTGCTGATTCTCAAATCTGCTTATCCAACCTTAACATCTTTTCTGACCTCCATATTTATCTCTTATATCTTATGTGTAATTATCTATTAGATATCTCTAATTGAATATTAATAATAAACACAGGAAATGGTAAATTCCATATGCCTCAATTTGAACTCATCTTTCCTCAAACATCCTCCTTTCTTCTGAACATTTCTATTACTGTAGAAGACAGCATCATCTTCTCACTTTGTCTCATAGTATTCAACTTGTTACCCTCTCACTCCTGATTGCTACTCTGTCATCAAGATCTATTATTCTTCCATTGTAACATATCTTGCATATACCCTCTTTCTCTGCTATTATATTAGAATGACCTTGGTACAGTTTTTCACAATCTCATGCCTAAATAGTTGCAATTTTCTGCTTGTCTCCTTCCTTCATTTCTCCAAACCTTGCTCTACCTTCTACTCAGTTTTTAAAGTGACCAAGTGATCTTCCTGAAGGGCATGTCTAATCATGTTACACCCCCATTCAAAGAAATACAACAGTTGTTCTCTGTCTAGAGGATCAAATATAAAATCATCTATTTGACATTTGAAGTCCTTCACACTCCGGTCTCTACCTACTCTTTCAGTCTTCTTATAATGTTAACCTATTCTCCTTATGTAACTCTTCCATTCAATGACATTGACATACTTGTTCCTAGTGTAGGACACACCATCTCTAAATTTTAGGCATTTTTTTCTGCCTGTTTTCTATTCCCAGATTTCTCTTTCTCCTCATCCATGTTTCCAAATTTTGATTATTTCTTTTAGGGTCTAACTAAAACTCCACATTCCTCCATAAGCCATCCCCAATATGTCTTGATGAGTGACTTTCATCTGTTGATTATTTCCAATTTGTCCCCTTTAGATCTTGTTTATATGTAGCTTCATGCATATTGTCTCTACCATTAAACTCCGATCACCACGGACTTGATTTTACCCTTTTTTCACATTTTCATCCTGTAAATAAAGCCTGGGTGTTAGATGTTTAATAAATGCAGGTAGTTGGTGCAGTGGACAGAGTTCCTGGCCTGGAGTCAAGAAGACTAATCTTCCTGAGTTCAAATCTGGACTCAGTCACTTACTAGCTGTGTCATCCTTGGCAACTCATTTAACTGATTGGTTCAGTTTCCTCATCTGTAAAATGAACTGGAGAAGGATTAAAAAAAAAAAAAACTCCATTACCTTTGCATAGAAAACCCCCAAAAGGTGTCATGATGACTAAAAAAATTACTGAAAAATAAATGCTTATTGACTGCTTAATGGTCTTCCTTAAGGGAAGCAGAGTGCTTTTCTACCATCTTTTGACTTTCCTTGGGTTTCATTTATCTTTGGTGCCTAATGGATTTCTCATTTGAGTAAGGTGAATTTGATTTATGATCCTGGCCACAGAAGATGATCCTGCGATGTCCATTACATTATACGTATTACAGGAAATTCCATGATGTGATACACTGTATAGAACACTAGAGTCAGGAAGACCTTTGTTTAAGCCTCGTTTCAGAGGAATCTATGTGACCCTAAGCCAGTCAATTGATATGATATGATATGATATGATATGATGTGATATGATGTGATATGATATGTTATCATATGATATGATGTGAGGTGATGCAATGTAATGAGATATGACATGACATAACATAATATAAGATGGATATAAATAATTGTACAATGGACAGCACAATGGCACTGAAGGTAATGTATCTGGGTTCAAATCCTCTCTCTGTTGCTTACTGCCTGTGTGACCTTGAGTAAATTATTATTCTTTCTGAGCTCAAGGTTGTTCATGTATAAAATAAGTGGGTTGAACTAAATAACTAATAGTTTCTATTTTCCCTGATGCCTATGCCTAATAATTTCATCAACATTGGATAGCATACCTTTGGCTGTTAGCTGAAGAAGAAAAGAACCCTGAAGTCAATGATGTTTGCCAGAAGTAGATGCACATGTAACTTCTAAAAGCCTGAAATGTGGGTGGCATGTTAGATTCTGCAGTTAGCCGTGAGCCAGAAAATTTTAGGATTGTGAATGCGGGCAGCTGCTGATATATTATACTTGGCACCTGTGCAGAGATACCTGAGGTGAAAAATAAGATACAATTTCAAATACATAAATAAATCCTGCCTGTGAATTATTCCTAGGAGAAGCACATACAAAATAACCTTCTGAAGGCAATGTTCCTCTCACTCACCAAATTAGTTTTGTCACCCAAAAATATATAAATCTGGCTTTTCCCAAACAAAGAGTACCTGGATATGTTCATTAAAAATGCACCAAATTAGATCTAATAGAATAACTATACCTAAATAATTTTAAAGTCGGAATTACATAATTAATTGATGTAAGCAAAATACATCCTTTATTAGTATCATTATATGATCCTTATTATTATTATTATTATCATTTACTACAATTTGGCAGAATTATTCAAAGGGCTAAATAATTCAAGTTATTTATGTTTTATTCCATGAACCAGGAAATGCCTAGTGATCATAAGTTGGGCAATATAATAAATAAATTTGATGTATAATTCTTTTCTTTCCATAGAAAGCCTTAATATAATGAATAGCAGTAGAAAGAGTTTAAAACATTCCAAATGGAAGATACCATGTTTATATCTGAGGATAGAGATGAAACCTAGAATTTCAAATGCCCAGAATTTCTATACAACATGCATTTCAAAATAAAAGCTTTTGTATTTCTTTAATTATCTGTTGACTTATTTGTCCATTCCTTAGTTAATTGGTTGCTTATTTTTAGGGGTGTTGGCAACCCACTGAAGAAAATGTAATAAATATTGTAGAAGTAGGGAAAAAGAAGAAATAGAATGTTCATAATTTGAACACAGCTCATACCAAATTGCTTCCTATATCCTTTTGAGTGTAACATTTCTCTTTGAGGAGGGAGATTTATGGGATAGTTTAACCAAATACTAAAACCAAAAAGGGATGACAAAGAGGTGATCATGAAGTGGAAAGGAGAAAGATGTAGAAAAAAGACAGAAAATAAAAATAAAGTTAGTATAAAGAAAAACAGGAGAGAATTTCACATAGAAATTCTGGAGTCATGGGAGTCAGTCAGTCAACTAGCATTTATTAAATGATTACCATATGCCAACCATATACCACTTTGTGGTGAAATAAGAGGGAGACAGCCCCTTCCTTCAGGAAACCCACATTCTATTGGGGGAGACAACATGTGAATAATTAGATACATATAAGAAATATATGGAGTGGATGGATGGTAATCTCAGAGTAGAAGGATATACCATTTGGGAGATCTACTAAAGGGCTTCGCAAGAATGTTGTGTTGAACTGTCTTATATAATCACAGGAAAATTAACAGGTGGAGTCAAGAAGGGAAAATATTCTAGGCATTGATGGAAAAGTACTAAGACATAGAAATAAATGTAAGGGACAACAAGTTGACCATTGTTTTGGAATTTCAGAATGCATGTGGGGGGAGGAGTGTAAGAAGACAGAAAAGAAAAGTGTTCAGGAGTGAACAGAGATCCACTGGAATTTATCTAGTAGAGTGGATAATGTGGATAGTTTTTCTTTTTATAAAAATATTTTTTTTCAGTTTAGTGCATGATTGATATGGAACTCTTCTTTGGGAAAGGAAATCAATTAGAATGCTATTCCAACAATCCAAATAAGAGGTGAAGAGAGCCTATATCACAGTTGTGTAAGTAGAGCACAATGGACATGTGTGAGAGATGTTGCAAAGCAACAAATGTCAAAATTTGACAAAAGAGAAAGTTTGGTGAGAGTAAGGAGTTGAGAATGATACTGAAGTTGTAAATGTGGATAACAAAGTAAAGAGAAGACGAACAAGCATTTATAAACAAACCTGCTATGTAACAAAAGAAGAGATACAAGGCCACTTAAAGGGTCTTTCAGAAGAAATTTATGAGAAATGGGAGGAATTGTAAAAGGACCATCCATCAGAGTGTGCATATCAAAGTAGGCACTATGTTCTATGAGCAAAGGAGTATTACAGTAGCTAAGAAGAAATGGGGTGTACAAATTTGGATATATGTTAATTTTAAATAATGATATAGACTATTTGTGCCTGACCAGTGGCAGGTTTCTAAGTTTGTATTGGTCTGATTAGTCACAGTTGGACACACTGTATATTGACCTCAACATAGTGATATCATTTTGGTCCTCTTTGAGTATGAAGGACAGCAACTTACCTACTATGCTCCAGTTACTGTACTAAGCATTTTTTATAAATAATATCTCATTTTATACTCATGATAACATGGACAGGGCAGTGACATTATTATGCTCATTTTAAGTTTTAGAAAACAAAAGGAAATAAAGGTTAAGTGCCTTGCTCACTGTAACAAAGGTAGCAAGTGTCTGAGGTCATATTTGAAGTCAGATATTCCTAACTGTGAATGTCATACTCTAAGACTAAGATTCCTATGAGACAAACAATGTAACATATCCAAAAGTAGAAGATATTGTACAGGTGTAACTCAGGAGAGAGTGTTATTTTCATATAGAACTGGAAATCATCTTTATAGAGATGATATTTTAACTCTTTTGAGATAATGAAATAGTATGAGTGGGATATTATAGAGAAAAAAAAGGGTTGTCAGGTCAACAAGAATATATTAAGTGCCTACTTTGTGCTAAATAGTATTCTACATGTTGCAATCTGGATGGTTAATTATGATAGAACCCTCAGAACCCCTATAATTACTGGGTATGAACTTCATGAAGATCCAGCAAAGGAGACTGGGAAATGTTCAGGCATATAGGAAAATAATCAGAAAAGAATTGTCATTAGAAAACCAGGAGAGGAAAGGCTATCTGGAAAAGAGGGTGATCAACACTGCCAAATCCTGAAAGATCTATTTATTTATTTAGTTTTAGTGAGGATTAAGAAAAAACATTTTGGATTGTGCAATTAAAAGAAAATTACTAATTTAGAAAGAATGTTTTCAGCTGCATGATATGATCAAAAGTCATAAGATAAAGGATAAAACCAAAGGAGATTAGATAGAATAGTCCAAGAGTATATGTGATTTTCAAAAGGACTTTAGACAAGAATGAAATAAGAGATGATAAAATATTGATGGCATAGATTTTTGTCTTTAAATTTCAGTTTTGTTTTCTTTTTCTAATGCAGAAAACCTGGGAATAATTTTGGGTAGCAGGGGCTGAATGTGCAGATAGGGAGAAATTGAAGATAAGAAAGAATGAGGAAGAGAGTGTGGAGGATAAATATAAAGTAGCATGTAGAGAAGTTTGCCTAAGTATGGGTAAAGATTGTCTTTTCATGGGAAGTGAAAGCGAAAGAAAAGATAATGAGAGAACATCTGAGATATGTGGTGTAAGAAGGCTGGGAATGCAAGATCTTGGGGAATGACCTCATTTTATTTTTTCTTTGAAATGAGATTGAATTCCTCAATGGTAGTGAGATAATTCTATGGGAAACATGAAAGGGGAAGATTGTTTGGAATGGCTGCAATAGAGAATAGTGAATAAGGAGGAGTCAAATTTTTGCCTTTGTCTTAAATCTCTAAATTTCAGGTCTGTCAATCTCCACCCCTCCATACCCCTACACCAGCCTCTCATCTCAACTCAAGTAGCTCTACATAGACCCTAGAATCAAATGCAAAATCCTTTCTTTAGGAATTCAAAACTCTTTAAATCTAACGTTCTCCTATCTTTACAAACTCCTTACACCTTCCCACCATGTACTTTACCATCCATTGACAAACAACCCCCTCCCACACTATAGTAGGGCTAATTCAGGGCTGAAATTTTAAAAAGTGTGATTTTTTTTTAAAAGGACAAAAACATCTTGTCACTTTGGCTGGGTGCTCCCCATACAGAGACTGATTTGAAACAATACCTGGACCTTCCTTTTTAAGAAGGTGGTGGAGAAGAGAGAAAACATGTATATTTGCATGCATAGAGACATACACACACCTATATATGCATACAAATATTCATATATTAATAAATAGATTTTGTATATAATCATGTATATACACATACAAACACATGTGTACACACATATATACATGTGTATATATATTCGCATGCATATGCATGTATGTATTGTGCATATCACACAACACACGGGTAAAAATAATATAGATTCAAGGTGATTAGGAGGAACAGGTACAAGAAGTTGAAGAAATAAGAAAAAAAAAAGATTCTTGATGACTGAATCTTGAAGGTGTCTTGGGTTTCTAAGAGGCTGATCTAAGGAAGGAATGTATTCAAGGAATTCAGGACAGCTAGTACAAAGGTAAGAAGGTAGTGTCTGGAGAATCAGGTATAAAGAAAGATAAGAAGGCTTGTCTGATTCATCAAGTATTGTTTGTTTATTTTTAATTTATAGCCCTTTTATGCATCAGCCATTTTGCTAAGTGCTGGAGACATTGTGCTAAAGTAGAAGGGAAACAGAGAGGGAAAAGTTGTAATGTGACTGGAAAGGTGGGGTTATTAATAACTAATTCCTTTATATATCCTCAGTTTCCTCACATGTCAATTGAATGCAACATGAGAAAACATTCAGCAACAAAACATCCCACTCTAATTCCTACCACTTGACTTCTTCCCTTTTCTAATCAGTCCATCAGAGACACTGATATTTTCATTCTTTGGAATAAATAACTCTCAGAATTTTTTTCCCATGTTTTACAGCCCTCTTAAAAAGCACCATGCCTCCAGGAAATTCTCATTTTAATAACTGAATGAAAATAGAGCAGTCCTGTCTCAAGTCCTTAGAGGAAATGGTTGTCTATATAATGAGAACATTTCAGCAAAGAAAGTAAATGCCTACCTCTTTGCCTTCGGTTTTAATTTGAAAAAAAAGGAAATTTTAATAGAAAATGAAGGTTATTTTGTGTTTATTTATGGGATTTCTATATTGCTGTGCTTATGGAGAGTTTGTAAAACTAGAGAAGGAGGCACTGAACTAATGGAAAGGAAGCTGGTCACTTCAGAGTAACCACTCTGCATTCCTTGTGGAAAAAGAAACACAAGATGACATACATGCAAATCTTGCTGCACACATAATATCCTGGAGGTTCACAGTCTTAAAATGGCTATAGGAGTGATCATACTACTTTCGCTTGAGAAATGGAGAAAGATAGGAGAGGGTAAGGAATTTGTCCAAGTTCATATAGAAAGCATGGGAAATTGGGATGAGCCCATGTTATTTCAGGATAGATGAAGTAATTGATCTTGTCTAGACAGGCAGAAAGAAAGGAAAGGGAGATGATATATTCTGTTTGGTTTCTGTAGTGAGAAGTAAGCACACAAGATGCAATTTGTAAAGAAGTATGTTTTGAATTGATGAAAGGAAGAAGGAAGAAAGTGTGTGCACCCCAAAAACTGTCTGCAACAGAAATCCTTACCCAAATAATCCTCAGAGTTTTCTCAAGGTAGGAAGCAGAAAAGAATGGTTTAATGTGATCTCAAGAAAAGGCCACCCTTCTGACAAATGGTGAGGGAGGAGAAGCAATTTACAAAAGGAAATGGTGAAGTTATAAAGCCCTAATGTGGAATTCTCCCCCCACCCTGACCTTTTACTTACATTGGCTGGAAGTTAGGTGTACAATCTAAGTGTGCAATCTACCTCAAGTATGGGAACAAGGAAACAGTAGGTCACCCAATGTACATTTGAGAAACCAATTCTGTCCTTATTTGGCATATCTTGTGCTGAGGCCGACTGGGAAGGGTCTCCATTGCTCTAAGTCCCAGATTCCTGCAAAGCCAGGTGACCTCTACACTTAGGCCTACTGGATGCTGAAACCACTCTAGATTTGATTTTTCAGAATGGGGAAACTTCACTGCAAATTATCCCTCATGGAAGGAAGGAAGGAAGGAAGGAAGGAAGGAAGGAAGGAAGGAAAGAAGGAAAGAAGGAAGAAAACATTCTAGTAATTAGCATTATCCATAAAGTTTCATGTGAAATCATCTTTTTTTAAATTTAACTATATTATGTAAATGCTTGTTTTAGTCTAGTAATAAAAAATAAAATTAAAAAATAAGAAAAATAAATAGTGGATTTCCATTTATTGTAGGTTATCATGCAATCTAGATGACCACCCATCAGTTGTTTAATGGAAGATATTTAATTTTTTGGTTTAAATCCTTCTTCATACTTTCCAGCTGTGTGCCAGGAGAAAGTTATTTAACTTCTCTGGTTCTCAGGCTTTTCAAATGTAAAATGAGAGAGTTTGACTTAAAGACCTTTCAGTTACTTTCTAGATCTAAATTGGTAATCCCATGATTCTCCATTATTTAATCCATTACACTACCCTGCCTCCATATATTGAAATAGAATCAGGGGGTTGGATAAGTGGGACTAGGTTTAGGAAGAAACCAATAGATGGTATAAATTGCTTCGTCAAATGTATCCCTCAGTTTGAGTAGAATATATGTTCCTCCCTGTCCCTATGGGCAGGCTGTTTTTAGAGGGAACAGTAGCCAATGACATTAAAAACTTGTTTTAAATGCTTAGAAAAAGAGGAATGTGCCTGGTTTCTTAAAGTATAACAACAAATTCTTTGAAATCAGCACACGACCAGTGGTTAACTGCCCTGACCAATTATTTGAAGGTTGTATGAAGGAAGGAAGAATGCTCCTGATTACAGTGACTAGGGTCAGTCATTTCCTTAGTAATTATAGTCAGACACAATTTATTCACATAAATTACATGTCCTTCAAATTTTCATCCTTTTGAGTAGTAAAATGTTAGTTAAATGGAAGAGAATTATGTTCATGAATACAGAATTGAAAATTTTTTGTCCACTTATGTTTACCCAACACAATTATATGTTTTTAAAGCAGCATTTGAAAAAAAAAAAAAAAACTGGACCAAGTTGAAATAAAATTACTGCAGCAAGGTCTGTCATAGAACAACTGAAAAATCACTGAATTCGGAGTCACAGGATCTGACTTTAAATCTTGCCTCTGACACTTAGTATCTCCCTATATAACCTTGGACAAGGAATTTAACCTCTGGGTTTTGACTTTCTCCTCTATAAAATGTGGAGATTGAGCTACAGGACCTCTCAGTAACCTTTCCACTCAGTCATGACTCTATGATCTATTGCTGTGATGTCAATTAGGCAACAACAAATTAATCGATGCTTTCAGAGAAACTATGAGATGGGTGTTGTATACATGAAAGACTTGTCACTTGATTTAATATGCTGGCACTTTTTACCTGTCTCTTTGGAATCCTGGGGTACATTTCAGAACTGTTAAGTGATCTATATAGGCTCTTGAAGTAATAGGTCTAGAGTTGGAAGGAACCTTAGAGGTCTTGTATAGAAGAGGTCCTTAAGAGATTTCCCCAAGGTGACAGAGCCAAGAAGTGGCAGATGTGAAATTTGAACTGTGGTACTCTGACTCCAAATGACTCATACAATCCATTGTGAAATATTATCAATCTTACAGTGTTTATTTTTTCCCTCTCTTCCATAGCAAGGTACTTCTTCCTTTATCACATCTGGTTAATGTGTCTTTTATTCTTTCATTATCTACCATATTTGGAAACTTCTTTAACTCTGCATGAATATGCTTCCAATCAAAAACTCATTTTGTTCATACATTTGTAATAGACATATTAGGTATTCAGGAGAGACAGAGACAGAGACAGAGACAGAGACAGAGAAAAAGGCAGAGAAAGGTAGGGATAGATGAAGAGACAGAAAGACAGAGAGAGAGAGAGAGAGAGAGAGAGAGAGAGAGAGAGAGAGAGAGAGAGAGAGAGAGAGCCATATAATACGTTTTAGGTGAGTATAAAGAATCAGAAGGTGAGGGTAGTGAGTCCTCAGGGGAAAAATTATTAAGGCTGGTAGGCCTTAACCTTAACATTTAAGATATTTATTTTAGTAACAGAAGGGGGAAAGACAATCTATAATATTGTGTGGATAGGGGGATACATTATGAGAAAGCTGATCATATGATATTAAAAAAGACAGTATGGAGATAGGGGTAGGTGGCACAGAGAGGATATCTTATAGATTTAAGTAATCTGTGAAGGTTTATCCTTCCTAATGTAAAGTTAGGCCAAGAAACCTAAGACCCTTTTAAGAGGGCAGCCACACAGAGATAAAGGCACAACAGCTCATAGTACAGAATTAATTAACGGGGGTGAAAAATAAATTAGAAAACAAAACTATTTGATCTGTGACTCAAGAGAGGTCCAAGATGGAAATCATTTTTAACAAGATAGCTTTCTACTTTCTCTCTTATGTAAGAAAGCTCTTAAGAATTAACCCTCCCTTACATATTGCTTTGTAGTTAATACATATCGGTTGAAGGATGAACTCTAACAGTTGCAGCCTGGAATTCTTTGTTTCTCATTGTTAAAATTCATTAACAACTGGTTTCATCAATGTCCAGTTATATCTCCCTCTAGATATTAAAAAAAGATGCTCCTCTCTGTCTAGTGCCTAGTGATTCTAATTTCTAAATCTTAGAATATGTTTTGTTTTTTGTTTTTTCCAAGAGAATGCAATAAATAGGTATTAGTTCACAGTAAAGTTGGAAAAATACTGGTTAAGGAACTAAGAGACCTGGTTTTTGTCATGTATTAACTATGTATACATAAGTAATTCATTCATGTTTTCTATGTCTCAGTTTCTATAATTAAAAAGCAACAGTTCTGGGGAATGGCTAGGTAGCACACGGGCACTGGAGTCAGGAGGATGTAAGTTCAAATCTGGCCTAAGACACTTGACACTCTTACTAGCTGTGTAACCTCAGGTAAGTAAATTCACCCCAATTGCCTTGCTTTGCCCCCTCCAAAAGGCAAAAAAAAGGGGGGAACTGTTCACATTAAAAAAAAATGTCTTAGGTGATTTCCTGATGTTGACTATCTGGTTATGTAAAGTCTAAAAAAAAATTTAAGGGAGAAGTTGTCATTTGCTTGCCCCATCCACTTGCAATGTGTTACCTAATATGGGGCAGCACCAAGAGTGCTGGATAAGAAGTCAGAGAATTGGGGTTTAAACTTCATTTCTTCCACTGAATAACTATGAGCCTTTAGAGAATTCTCAATCACTTATAAATTCATAATCTTCAAATCAGAATTTGGACCTGATGCTCTTTTATTTTCATATCAAGTGTGAAAAAAATTGTGAGAGGCACTGGTCACTAAAGAAGAGAAACTACTTTAGGAGAATATAAGAATTGAATTCAAGCATTTGATGGTCTCTGATGTGGAGGAGGAGCTCTAATGTTTCTGACTGTCCCCAGAAAAGTGAATTAGAGGTAGTGAGTTGAAGTTATAAATAGATGAATTTAAGTTTGAGGTGGAGTAAAAGACCAAGCAATCTGAGGTACCTAAAACGGAATTAATCCCTCCTGAAGTTTGTGGGTTGCATTTCACGTGAGGTCTTTAAGCAAAGCTGAATGGTAACTTCCTAAGTAACTTGTAATGCATTTTTTTTTTAATATGGGTTGAGCTGAATGGTTTAGATTGTCTCTTTTAAATCTCAAATGCTATATATATATTTTTTTTAATTCTGACATCATGGAAAGGTTTTAACTATCGAATCAGAAGACCATAGTTAAAATACAAACACAATTATTGGCCTATTTGCATGACCTTGGCAGATTCACTTAGTGTATCTTGGCTTCTGTTTTCTTATTTATGTATAGCTGGCTCTGGGGAGCTAGGCATCATTCCTGTCCATCAACCAATAAGCCAGTTTATCTGTTGAGCATACTGGTATTAATCACTACTTATCTCTTTTGTAGGTGCAGCTTCCTTATTAGCTTAAAGCCCCACTTCTCATATGCATTGGCCCTGTGATCCAAGAAAAGGAACAACCACTCAAAGTCTCAGTGAATTTCTAAGGCTGTAAGATATAAAGAAGGAACAAAACTATGTTGGTAGATGGAGCTTCCTGTCCATAGGTTTTTCCATGTGAATGAAATGATGAGCTCCTTCCTTCTAACCTACCTCCCCCTCCTCCAATAAGGTCTATGTTCATTTTTGTTTTTGTATATTTAAACCCTAGGTATAACTATGGCTTTCATTAAAATTTTAATACTTTGGGGAGGAGACTTCCTCAAACATTCCTTCTTTCCATAAGAAGCCTAAGGGTTCAGTCTGCAACAGTTTAATGGTCAAATATTTTCATTTATAGACCTAAAGCTGATTGGCTTCTCAGCTATCCAACTATCTATGGGGGACACAGAGGTTCTGCTATGATAGTTTGATCTCATCTACTGAGACATTGCCAGAAGAAGGTCCCACACAGTAGTTTAAGTGTACCAAGCAAAGTGTATAAAACTGCACAAGGAATTCTTGAATGAATGAGGGAACCATCGAATCCCCAGGGCACATCTAGAATGCTCTATCTGGGCCTAGTAAGTAACAAAAGGATGAGTAGAGGTGATGTTCCACCTTGGGATTAGGCATCTCCAATATGATAAAATGTTTCCAAATACTCTTTAGTTAAGTTCTTGTTTGTTTCATGTTGTAATATTTGATTGTTGCCTTGAGATCCAAACTAGCCATGTGACCTTGGGCAAGTCACTTAACCCCAATTGCCCTACCTTTCCCACACCAAAAAGCAAAAATTAAAATCTAAAAATATAAAAATCAGACATGTCTACATTACCTTGAATGTTTCACTAAACGCTCACTTGTCCCTAAGCTTATCATCTGTAAAATAAGGAAGTTGAGCTTTATGATTCTATGACAAAACTATGAGGCTAACTATTTTCTTTTGAAGAATGAAAAAGAAAAAAATGCTTATTTTAATTTTATGTTTTTGAAACTGTTCTTTCTCCCTCTTTCCTTTTTAACTGTCTCTCTAGATATAGATATATACATTTGTGTGTGTGTGTGTGTGTGTGTGTGTGTGTGTGTGTATGAGAAAGAGAGAGAGAGAGAGAGAGCAGTTTCAAAAACACACACAAACCTGAAGACCCCAGCTTCTTGTATAAGATCTCACTGTCTGTAAAATTGCTGGGAAAACTGGAAAATAGTATGGCAGAAACTGGGTGTAGACCAATATCGTGCACCATATAGCAAAATAAAGTCCAAATGTGTTCATGATTTAGAAAAAAGATTGATGCTATAAGCAATATGGGAGAGCAAGGAATAGTTGACCTCTCAGATTTATGGAGAATGGAAGAATTTATGACCAAACAAAAGATAGAGAACATTGTGAAATATAAAGTGCATAATTTTGATTACATTAAATTGAAAAAAAATTGTACAAAGTCAATGCAACTAATAATAGGAGGAAACAAAACTGGGAAAGAATTTTAACCAGAATCTCATAAATTCCTCATTTTTTCTAATATACATATATATGTATATATATATATATATATATATATATATATATATATATATATATATATATATATATAGAGAGAGAGAGAGAGAGAGAGAGAGAGAGAGAGAGAGAGAGAGAACTGGATCAAATATATATGTATACAAGTCATTTCCCAATTGATAAATGGTCAAAGTATAAGAACAGGCAATTTTCAGTTGAAGAAATTAAAGTTTCCTATAGTCATTTGAAAAAAAAAATGTTCTAAATCCCTACAGATTAGAGAAAAACGAATGAAAACAACTCTGATGTTCCACATCACACCTATCAGATTGATTAACATGACAAAACAGAAAAATTATCAATGCTGGAGAAAATGTGGGGAAATTGGAATACTGATGCTTTGTTGGGGGAATTCTGAACTAATCCAACCATTTTGGAGAATGATTTTGAACTATGTCCAAAGGTTTATAAAAATGTGCATACCCCAGGGTGGCTAGGTGGTGCAGTGAGTAAGAGCGCTGGCCTAGGAGTTGGGATGACCTGGGATTGAATCCGGCCTCAGAAAATGAGCACCCACACATAAATAATGACTAGCAGTGTAACCTTGAGCAAGTTACTTAACCCCAATTGCTTTAAAAAAATGTACATACACGTTAACCTAGCAATACCACTTTTAGGTCTGTATCCCAAAGAGATCATACAAATGGGAACAAGACCCACAAGCTGAAAAATATTTATAGCACCTCTTTGTGGTGGCAAAGAACTGGAAATTAAGGGGAAGCCCGTCAATTGGAAAATGACTGAACAATCCGTGGTATAATAATTTAATTGAATGCTATTGTGCTATAAGAAATGATGAGCAGGAAGACTTCAGAAACACCTGAAAAGACATATATGAACTGATGTTGCATGAGAGAAGCAAAACCAGTAGAACATTGTACACAGTTACAGTCTCATTGTGCAATGACTAACTTAGATAGAGACAGCACAAGCCAACTCAAGAATTCAAGGTTCTAAGACAACTCCAAAATACTCATGATGGAAAATGTTATCCACATCCATAGAAAGAATTATGCAGATAGAAATATACTATTTGCTCTCTCTCTCTCTCTCTCTCTCTCTCTCTCTCTCTCTCTCTCTCTCTCTCTCTCTCTCTTTCTCTCCCTCTCTCTTTCTCTTTTCGTTTTGTTTCTTCTTTCTCATAGTTAATTCAATTGGTTCTAATTCTTCTTGGCAACATGACTAATGTGAAAATATGTTTAATGTGAATATATATGTAGTCCCTACGTTGCATTTTATGCCAACTTGGGGAGATGTGGAGGGGGAGAACACTTATTTTTTTTCTTTTTGCAATTTTTGGAGGGCAATTGGGGTTAAGTAACTTGCCCAAGGTCACGTGGCTAGGTTTTTGTTTGTGTGTGCGTTAAGTGTCTGAGGCCAGATCCGAATTCAGGTCCTTCTGACTCCAGGGCTGATGCTCTACTTACTGTGCCACCTAGCCGCCCCCAGGGGGAAAACATTTAAAACTCATAAGCTTCTGGAACTGAATGTTGTAAACTAAAAATAAATAAATAAATTTTCAAAAATTAAAAAAAAAACATGTCTAAAATGTCTTTTTTTACTTTCACTATCATATATGCATATACATATATGTATATATAATTACATGCACACACATATACTCTATATATGCATGTATTCATGGATACACATATATGTTTGTATTAAATACATTTGCATCCATATATGTGGACACATGCACACATTTCCCATTTATATTATCTTTCTCTTTCCTTCCCCATGTCTCTCTCCATATATATGTATGTATATATATATATATATAGTGAGTATATGTACACATATAGAGTATGTGTGTGCATATAGAAAGTATATAATATATTTAGAGGGAAGAAATATAGAATATGTGTATATATAGGTAAATATGTTTTATAGAGTGCATGTGTATATAACTTTATATGTATATGAGAAGCAAATATAGAGTATAGAGAGTGTGTGTGTGTGTGTATATATATAGCATATCTCTCTCTCTCTCTCTCTATATATATATATGATTTCTATATATGTACTCTATTTAAAATATACCTACCTATACATAAACAAATATGCACATACTAACTGTATATATGTATACATATATACTCTATAGTCTCTATAAGCTATGCACACATATTCTATACAGAATATGTCTGTATATGTGTGTATTGCATGTATGAGATGAGAATGATAAAAATCACATTTTTCTTTCCTCCTTTAGAAATTCATTTAATAATCATCTTTGTGACCCTCTTCTGAACACTTCTCGATTCCCTAAAGCCCTCAAAAGCCAAAAAAACGCTAAATTTACTAACTCTCCTACCCTTACTTAAGATTCTCTATTATTGGATTTTAGTGCTTTCTATTAGCACAATGTCAATTCAAGATGTAAAATGGACTTGACCTTTCAGCTTAACAGAGACAAGTTGGCAGGAATCCTATATATTTGACAGAATTAACTTGATATGACTTTCTGAATTTCTAATATTTAAGAATTGATGGGCAACATATCTTTGATAATTTCAGAGGCCCTTGTAAGTTTCCATTGAAGGATTCCCTACAAAGAATAAATTACTCCATTCTATTTCAGAGTTAAAAAGAAGATGCAAAACATATAGAATAACATCTTAATTTTACAGGAAGAGAAATTGAAATTCAGAGAGATTATTCAAGTTGGTATATTTATATTTAATAGTATTTTCTTTTTTCAAATTGTATGCAAAATGAAATTTCAATATTCATTTTTAAAATTAAATTCTGAATTTTCTCCCTCCCTTACTACTTTACCTCCATCCTCCCTAGGAGGATATACAATTTTATATAGATTATATATGTGCCATCATGTAAAACATATTTCTGCATTAGTTATATTGTGAAAGAATATATAAATCAAAAGAAAAAATACACAAAAGAAAGTGAAAGGAGCATGGTTTGATCTGCACTCAGATTATATCAGTTCTTTCTCTGTAGGCAAATAGCATTTTTCATCGAGTCCTTTTAAATTGTCTTAGATCATTGTATTGCTAAGGAGAGCTAAGTCCTTCACATTTTTTTAAATATTTGAAACATTTAATTTTAAAACTTCGATTTCCAGATTTATTCTCTTCCTGTTTTGTCACACACTCTTACTGGGAAGATAAGCAATTCAATACATGTTGTACATGTATAGCTATGCAAAACATTACCATAGTAGATATAGTGTAAAAGAAACTGGCTATATTTCCCTCCCATCTATCCCACCACCGCCCACTTGATCCATTACATATTTTGATCCTCTGCCTTTTCAAAAGTGGGTGCTTCCAACTTCCTTTCCCCCCACCATGCCCTCCCTTCCATTATCCTCCCTCTCATCTCCCGCCCCTCTACTCTCCTGTAGGGTGAGATATCCCATTTAGTATGTATATCATTCTCTCCATGTTCCAAATTCAATGAGAATATGGTTTTGCCTTTTTGCCTTCCTGTTCTTCCCCTCCTTTGCAACTATTTCCGGTTACCTCTCCTATACGAGAGAGTTTACCCCGTTCTGTCTCTCCCCATCTCCTCTCATTATATTCCTCTCTAACCTCTTACTTTCACTTTTTAAGTATCATCAATTCCTATTAAATTCGACCGGTGGGGGCGTCTAGGTGGTGCAGTGAGTAGAGTGTCCACCCTGGAGTCAGAAGGACCTGAGTTCGGTTCCGGCCTCAGACACTTAACACAACACATAAACAAAAACCTAGCTGTGTGACCTTGGGCAAGTCACTTAACCCCAATTGCCCTCCAAAAAAAAAAAAAAAAGCAAAAAAGCAAAAAAGAAAATCTACCTTAGGTTATGCCCTAAAAAATCTACCCTCCTAAAAAATCTACCTAGATACTCCTCACATAGAGAACTCCTGAAAAAAAAAAATTCGACCGGTGTCCTATATCTATGTATACCTATAAACATATATACACACATTCACATATGTATTCATGTGCCCATATACCCTTCAATTATTTTCTTTTTTTTCTTTTTTTTATGCTTTATTAACTTCTGGTTTACATCATTCATTTCCACCAGATTATGAGTTACATTTTTCCCCCATTTTTCCCTACCCACCACCCCCGAATAGCAGTCCCACTAGATATCCTCTCATCCAATCTGCTCTCTCCCTTATCTTCTCCCATACCCCCTTCGACTTTGCCATTAGGGCAAGATGAATCTCTGAGCCCCACTGCCTGGACATCTTATGAAACATTTAATTTTAAAACAGTTGGGTGGCCTCTGTAAAGCCTCCACCCACTCTGGCAAGTTGGATACCCACGCCAAACTTCCCGCCCAGACCACAATCCAGATCTAGACAGTTTAAAGCAAAAGCAATTAACCCCCAGACTGATTTCTGGATCGTCCTACAGTTCGCAGACCAGGAGCTAGAGCCACTACTGAAGCTGCAAAATGGCTTCTGTGCAGCTGTTTCTTCAGCAGCTTTTTGACCCCAGGGGAGGAAGCCATGTGTTCCCCAAATAGTGGTCCCGAAGTCCATAGGGCACTAACCTCTCACTTTGTCCTAGGCATATCTGTGCTGATAGTTCTGGAATCACCACAATTGCTGGTTTTCTGGGGTTCCACCAGCAGGCTGAAGGTCCGGCCGCCTTGGGGCTAAACCGCGGACCTGGGCTTGGCTCTGCGGGCTGTGTTGTCTGTTCCCAGTGAGCTGCGCTGCCTGCTCTCAGAGCGCTGTGCTGGCCGCTCCCTGCAGGGCTGCTAGGCTGTCCTCAGCAGGAGGTTAGCTTCTCTGTGCCGTTCTGTGGGTGCTGTGGCTCCAGAAGTTGTTCGGAGCTCCCTTTCACATTGTTTGAAATTTGTGTGGGGCAGAGCACATTGGAAATGCTGTTTCTACTCCTGAGACCAGATTTGAACTCCCACTTCAATTATTTTCATACCAAGAAAGGTTTCATCAGTCACATTTATTGTTTTTCCATATAGGAATGTAAATAGTTCAATTTTGATTAGTTCCTTTTGATTTCTTTTCCCTGTTTACCTTTTCAGGCATCTCTTTTTTCTTGTGTCTGAATGTCAAATTTTCTATTTAACTCTGGTTTTTTCCTCAAGAATGCTTGAAATTCCTCTGTTCCACTGAATGACCATATTTTCCCTTGAAACAAAATAATCAGTTTTGCTGGGTAGATGATTCTTGGTTTTAGTCTCAGCTTTTTTGTCCTCTGGAATATCATGTTCTATGCCCTTCGATCCCTCATTGTAGAAGCTGCCAGGTCCTGAGCTATTCTGATTGTGTTTCCCCAATATTGAAATTGTTTTTTCCTGGCTGCTTTTAGTATTCTTTCCTTGATCTGGGAATTCTGGAACCTGGCTATAATATTCCTAAGAGTTTTCTTTTGGGGATCTTTTTCAGGAGGTGCTCTCTGGATTGTTTCAACCTCTATTTTGCCCTGTGGGTCTAAAACATCAGGGCAATTTTTCTTGAGAATTTCTTGAAGGATGATTTCTAGGTTCTTTCTTTGATCATGGCTTTCAGGTAGTCCAATTATTTTAAAAGTATCTCTCCTGGATCTATTTTCCATGTCAGTGGTTTTTCCCATGAGATATTTCACATTGCCTTCTATTCTTTCATTTCTTTTTTTTTTCAATTTTTTTTAAGCAATTGGGGTTAAGTAACTTGCTCAAGGTTACAGGGCTAGTCATTATTTGTGTGTGGGTGCTTATTTTCTGAGGCCGGATTCGTTCTCGGGTCATCCCAACTCCGAGGCCGGCGCTCTTACTCATTGTGCCACCTAGCCGTCTCTTATTCTTTCATTTCTTTGGATCTGTTTAACAGCTTCTTGATTTCTCATAAAGTCACTAGCTTCCATTTGTTCCAATTTAATTCTGAAGGAATGAATCTCCTCAGTGAAATTTTGAGATTCTTTTTCCATCTGTTAAAGTCATCTTTTTAAGGCATTCTTCTCCTCATTGCCCTTTTGAGCCTCCCTTGTCATTTGAGTTAGTCTATTTTTAAGGTGTTATTTTCCTCAGTCAGGCTGTTGACTCTCATTTCATACTTTTCCTGCATCCTTCTCATTTCTCTTCACATTTTTTCCTCCACTTCTCTTATTTGGTTTTTAACATCCTTCTGAAGGTGCTCTATGGCCTGTAACTCACTGGTATTTTCATTTGGGGCTTTTGGTGCAGGAGTTCTGACCTCACAGTCTTCCTCCTGTTCTATGCTTTGATCCTTTTTGCCCCCCAAATAGGAGTCTAATGTTGAATTTTTCTGTTTATTTTTTTTCCTTTACCTAGGCATGTTGCCACTTAATTACTTGACTTCTGGGCTTGTTGCCACAGTAGGGCTCTGCCACCAGACAGGTGAGCTTCTGTCCCAAATGTTGGGGTCTTCTCAACTGCCAGAGGTATTAGTTGGGTGCCCTCCCTGAAGTTCCCCCCCACACACTCTCTAGCAAGCTGATCACACACCCCAAGATCTCCACCCCAGATCCCAATCCAGATCCAAGAAGGTTAAAGCAAGAGCGATTACCCAACAGACTCATAGCTGGATCTGCCTACAGTCTGCAGGCTAGGAGCTGAAGCTTCAACTGAAGCTGCATAACAGCATCTGTGCCATGGCTCCTCAGCAGCTTCTCAAACCCAGGGGAAGAAGCTGATGAACTCCCAAATACTGGTCCAAAGTCCATAGGACACTAACCACTCACTTTGTTCTAGGCATGTCTGTGTTGATAATTCTGGAATTGCCACAGCTGCTGGTATTTTGGGGTCCCTCCAGCTGGCTGCTGGTCACGCCACCCTGGGGCTACAACCTCTGACTCATGTGGTCCTGGGCTCAGCTCCCAGAGCTCTTTGCTTGCTGCTCCCTGCCAGGCTGCCTGGCTATCCCCTGTGGGAGGTTAGCTTCTCTGTGTTGTTTTGTGGGCTCTAGGGGTTGCTTAGAGTCCCCTTTTGCATAATATTGAAGTGGTGTGGGCTGGAGTGCTCTGGAAGTCCTCTTTCTACTATGCCATCTTGGCTCCAGCCTAAGTCCTTCATATTTGATCATTGTGAAATGTTGTGTTACTGTGTACAGTGTTCTCACTTCACTTTGCATCCATTCATATAAGTATTTCCAGTTTTTTTTTTTTTTTCTGAAACCATCCTGTTTGTAACTTCTGGCACAGTAGCATTTAATTACATTTATATGTCAAAACTTGTTCAGTAATTCCCTGAATTCTGGACATCTCCTCAACTTCTAATTATTTTGCAGTACAAAAAAGAGTTCATATAAATATTTTTGTATGAATAAATAGGCTATTGATCTCACTGTATTGCCGAGGCAAAACCTGCTGCTCTCTTTCCAGGACAGTGCCAAATCTGGACTGCACTCCTCATTTGCCTGAATGTGACAGAACTTTCCTAATGACCTTCCAAGTTGTCTTGGGCTGAATACCCCAACTTTTTGTTGGTTATACCATTCTAGAATCAATTTTAAGCTTCCATTGTATATTCGTTCAGAGGTAAATTTGGAAGAGTTCAGACAACTTCCTCATTATTTTGGCATCTTAGACATTTAAATTGACTTAATATTTCATAGAGCAAGGATTGAAACACAGGTTTTTGAAATCCAAATTTAATACTTTCTCAGACAAACCCAACTGCCTGCCACTTTCCCCATTAGCAAACTTGAAAACAGTAAGACTAATACCCTGGTCTATAACATTGGTTACAATAGGTTTAGTAGGGGAGATTGGGAGGATCTTCAAAAAATTATTTAAGATCTCAGATGCCCAGAGTGATGAGAGTTAATCAATTTAGGAATGTTACATTAGAAAGTATTATACAGTGTGTAGACAATGTTTACTTGAATTTTAATTAGGTTCTGTCAGTGACAGCCTCTGTTATATTGGACAAGTCAGTGAAATTCTCTGCTACAGAGGTTCCTTATGAAATGAAGCTTTGTTAGGTCATGTCTAGTGTGTCTTTCTTCTCTAAAAATTCTATGATTATTAGTGCATCATTTCTATCTCCATCTTCTTCACCATCTCCCTACTTTCTTCCCTCCCTCCCTTTCTCCTTCTGCCTCTCTGTCTCTGTCTCTGTCTCCATCTTTCTCTTCTCTGTCTATCTCTCTCATCCTCTCTCTCATTCTCATAAACAGTAAGGGATTAGTGAATATATGTTGATTGGTAGAGAAGAGAATAATTAATGAAGATGTGAATATTGCTTTCAATATTGGAGCAGTTGACATCTTCATATAAATCGGCATTATTCTTATTGTGCTGTGCCTATAAATATAGATACAGAACAAATTGGTAGAAATTGTGTGAAGGCAGATTTTTACTCATTCATTTTTCTCTGTATTCTCTCTATTAACACCATGCCTGACATATGCTAAGTGCTTAATAGGTTCTTACTGAGTCATTGCTCAGATCTATAACTTACATTCATTCCCTATTGTAGGATTATTGTGTTGCTTTTCAATAATTTGGGGTGGGGGGAGGGAAAATGCCAGTGACTTTTCTCTCTGACTCTCTTATGGAACACTATGTAAGACTACAATCTAATCCTCTACTCAAATATCTCCGATGGCTCCCTGCTGGCCTACATAAAGTCTAAATTACTTAGTCTTCCATTTATGGTTCAATTTGATCATAATTTTGTAGCCATTTATTATGCTGTTTCCTCTTTTTTTTATTCTGAAATTGATAAAACCTCTCTATTCTCGAATCATAACTGGCATTTCTGGCCTCTATTTTTTCAGTATCTAATTCTCTAGGCCTGTATCCTTTCTTTCCGTGCTAATCCTTTATCTACCATTTACAAACCTAGGGATAGGAACTGCACCTCTGATTTCAATAGCATAGGGGAATTCCCACCAAGGAAACTCTTCTACAAATTTAGGTAGAGGCTTGTAGACATAGAAGTTCCCTTAGAATAAGGTGTTTAGTGACTTGTCTGACAATGTACAAGGAGCAGAGTCAGTATTTGATCAAATATTTCTGATTTTATATCCTAATTCAAACTTCACCTTATTCAGGAAGTCTTTCTGGATATCCTTTCTTATGAAGTCCTTTCTCAATATATTTGGATGGGTCTTTTGTTCTAAAGCTTGAAGATTCACTCATCCTATTCTACAATGCAGTTATATTGTATGTTTGTCTCTTCAGTTTTTAATACTATTTCCAAAACTATTAATTGAGAATTTGGTGGACTATTGGATATTAACCAGAGGGACCATTAAAATATTGAACACAGGGGAGGCTAAGTGGCACAGTGAATCAGAAGGACCTGAGTTTGGATCCAGCCTCAGACACTTAAGGCACACACAAACAAATACCTAGCCATGTGACCTTGGGCAAATTTCTTAACCCCAATTGCCCTCCAAAAAAATTTTTTTTGAACACAAAACCTGACACACATTTATACTAGCTCTAGTTCGTGGATAAGTTCTTTAAATTCCTTAAGCCTTACTTTCCTCTTCTGTCAAATACACACACACACACACACACACACACACACACACACACACACACACACACTTGCAAAAATGTCAAAAATTTTATGCTTCAATAAGCATTCAGACACAATCAGTTTGTTAGTTTGTTTGTTTTGTTTGTTTGTTTTTCCACCCTGTGGATGTGAATAACATTTTTCATCATGAGACCTTTGGAATTGTCCTGGATCATTGTATTTTTGAGGATCTTACAGTACTATGACTTTTGTACAATGTTCCGCTACACTTGTTCATTGTATTTTGTATTAATTTGTGTAAGCCTTTCCAGATTTTCTTGAAATCATTCTGCTCATCATTTCTTATGGCACAATAATGTTCAATTACAACCACATGCCACAATTGTTCAGTCATTTTTTTTCCAGTTTCTGCAGTTATTTAAATGCAATTTCTCCTTCTGTCCCTTGTCACTGGGGTTTGTTGTTTGTTTATAAAAATGTTGACAATTTCTATCAATTTATTTTTATAAATCCTGCAACTTCATATGTTGTTAATTATTTTAACTATTTTAATCATTTCTTTAGGATTTTTGAATTAAATGTATTTGTGTGTGTGATTGTGTGTGTGTGTTTAGTCTAGATGAAAAGAAAAGGAAATCAAAGACTTAAATAACCCTACCTTGTAAATAGAAATAAAAATTAGCCATCAATGAACTCCATAAGAGTTCAGATCAATCTACTTACTGAATTTGGAAGCAAAAATTTTTAAATAAAACACAATCAAGGATGTTATAGCAATATATAACAAAGATCGTGCTTCAAAATGTATTATTAAATTGATCAATAGTATTTTTTTTCTCTCCCTGGCATAGATATCATTGTTTTGTTTTTGTCATTGTTGGTATTTGGAAAAAAGCAACACTTTTTCTGTACTTAGTTTTTAAATAGTTTACTTAATGTTAAGATTGTTTCTAAAATATTTGGAAGAATTCACTTATTAATCCATCTGTATATGGGTGTATAAATATCCATATATAATTGTAAATATCCATTTCAATTATATTGTCAGTTTTAATGGCAAATAATTGCATAAAATAATTTCTATTAATTGCTTCAATTTCATTATCATTGGTTATTTATTGATTCATCATTTTCATTCTTGATTTCAGTAATTTGGTTTCCTTCTTTCTTTTTAAAATCAAATCAATCAATGGTTTATCTTTTTCTAATAAAAACAATTTCTGTAGTTTTATTTAATAGTTTTATATTTTTAACTTTCTACTTTATTAATTTCTCCTTTGATTTTTCAGGATTTTAATTTTTGGTGTTTAATCAGAATTTTACTTCTTTTATTCTACTTTTTAGTTGCATACCCAGTTCAATGCTTTGTCCTTTTTCTCTTTTATTGTGATATGTATTTACAGATGTAAATTTTCAGCTAAGTACAGCTTTGGCTTCATCCCATAAATTTTGGAATGTTGTTTCATTTTTTGTCATTTTCTTTAAAGAATGTATTGTTTCTATGATTTGCTCTTTGATCCACTCATTCTTTGGGATTAGATTACTTAATGTCCAGTGAAATTTAAATCTATGATATGGTTCTTTATAGAATATAATTTTAGTTCATTATTGTCTAAACCACGAATTTAATATTTCTCTTTTTCTACATTCTGTTGTGAGGTTTTTATGCCTTGACACATGGCCACTTTTTTTTCCATGTAGCTTCCAAATTCAGGTGAGAAAATAAAAAAGTATACTGTCATCTCATTTCATTCAATTTTCTCTAAAATTCTATCATATCTAATTTTTCGAGGAAAGAATTTATTCCTTAATTTTTGTGTATTTTATGTTTAAATTTATTTATCTCTGAGAGGGGCAGTTGCTTCACTAATATAATTGTACTGTCTTCCCCCCCCCCCCACAATTTATTTACAATTTCCTTTGACAATTTGGATGCTGTGCCATTTGGTGCACATATGTTTAATATTGTTGTTACTTCATTGTCTATGATGCCTTTTAGCAAGATGTAATTTCCCACTTTGTCTTATTAACTAGTTTTTTCCCCCTTTTTTCTAATATCATGATTGCTATCCATTCGTTTGTCTGTTCACTGGAATCATAGTGGATTGTGCTCTAGTCCCCCCCTTTTTTTTTTCAACTGTGGTGTGCCTCTGTGTTTGTGTGTGTGTGTGTGTGTGTGTGTGTGTGTGTGTGTGTGTGTGTGTGCCTGTGCCTGTGTCTGTGTCTATGACTACTTAAAGTATGTTTCTTGTAAACAATATAGTTTTGGATTCTGGTTGCCAGTGCATTCTACTATATGTTTTTAGTTTATGGGTCAATACAGACCATTCATATTTACAGTTGTGATTTTTTTTTATTTATTTACAGTGCATTTCTCTACATTCAATTATCTTCTGTTTATCCTGATCCTAAAGTTTGTTTTGCTTCTGATTTATTGCCTTCTTTTTATCTGCCTTCCCTTTTATCATACTACCATCCTCTTATAGCCCTCTCCTTTCTTTGGGTAACATATATTTCCATTATCAATTCAGTTTGTGTGTGTGCATTGGGGTCCCCCTCTTTGAACCAATTAAGATGTGAATGAGATTTAAGTATTGACCGCCACCACCACAACTCTTCTCCCCTATGTAAGAAAGCTCTTCTCTGAATCTTATTTTAATGTGAGATATTTTTCCCTATTCTTCTCCTTTCACACCTCTCCCAGAAATTCCTTCTTTCTTGCCTATTCATTTTGTAAATCATCTAACATAATTAATTCACTCCTACACCCTCTTTCTATGAAGAATTCAGGTAACGATCCTAATAGTGATTTAGTTATTGGAATATATATATAATCTTCCCATATAGAAAGGAAAACAGTTTAACCTAATTAAGCCCCATATGGTTTCTCTTTTATGTTTCTCTTTTTTATGCTTCTGTCAGAGCTTGTATTTTAAAGTGAAATTTTCTATTCAACCCCAGCCTTTTCCTCAGAAATGCTTGGAAGTTCTCTATTTCATTAAACATCCATTTTTTTTTTTTATCTTGAACGATTGTACTCTGTTTCATTGGACAGGATATTCTTGCTTTTAATCCAACCTCTTTTTGGCCTTTTGAATGTCATAGTACAGGTCCTCCATTTCTTTAGTAAGAAAGCTGCTAAATTTTGTATGACCCTCACTTTAATTCAATTTAAATGATTTCTTTCTGACTACTAGATATATGTTTTTCTTTGACGTTGGAATTCTGGAATTTAGCTATAATATATTTGAGAGCATGGATCTGGGGATCTATTCCCAGTTGTAATTGATATAGTATTTCAATTTCTATTCTTCCCTCTGGGGATCATATCCAGTCATCCTGATCTATAACTTGCTACTGGACCCAGATGGCTCTGGATCAAAAAGTGGGACTAATGAGCTTGCACAGCCATCCCTCACTTAAATACAATTAATTTGTAAGTCATGGCATCATCTTCCTGATGACATGGATCTCTTCAAGAATGAAGGAGAAACAACAATTTTATCCTCTCCAAATTAGAAATCAGGGCTATTATCATTGATAATTTCCTGAAATATGATGTCTAGGGTCTTTCTTTAATCATGGCTTTTAGGTTGACCAATAATTCTTAAATATATCTTATTCTATTGTCTAGATCACTTTTGGTTTCAGTGAGATATTTCACATTGCTTTCTTTTTTCATTCTTTTGACATTTTGTTGTTTCTTGGAAATTCATGGAGTCATTACCTTCAACTTACACAGTTATAATTTTTAAAGAATTATGTTCTTCAATGAAATTTTGCACTTATTTTTTCCTTTTGCCTCAGGACCAGCTTCCTCCTGAAAGATAGGGTTCGCCCCTTTTGATATACGAAGTCAGGTGTGGGGGGCCTGTAACCTTGAGGACAAATGTGGCCTTCTAGGTTTTTGGGTGCAGTCTTTTAACTGACAGCAACTATTACAAAACGAATCCTTTTATTAGGTGGATTTATTCTGTGAAGTTTGCATTCAGTCAAAGGGCTACAGTCAGTTAGAAGGACACATGTGGCCTTGAAACCAAAGGTCTCCTATACTTTCTCCAAGTCATCTTGGGCTACAAAAATTTCTTAATGTGACCATTTGTTGGCTCTATTACTCCAGGTTTTGATTTCAGATGTTATTTTAATGTTTTTTTTTAAATTAATTAATTATTATTATTATTGGAGTGAGATGCTGGGAGAACTCAGTTGAATGGTTTCTCTTCTCTGCCATCTTGGCTCCACAACTGGAACCATCCCCACATATTCTAAATTTAACATTTTGTCATCTCTAAGTCTCCAATAGTTCTATTAGAATTATTACTATTACTATTAATTAATTTGTGGAATAAATCAAGAAATTCCATAACACAATGCGATAAAAAAGATTATTGCACATGAAACTATAAACCTACTGTGCATTATTGGCTATTCCTTTTAAATAACAAAGAACGTATTGTATATTTTATTCTCTTCCCTCTCCCTTCTTTCCCTAGAGAAGGCTACTACCAGATGCAAATAGATGTTTATGTGTGTGTGTGTGTGTGTGTGTGTGTGTGAGTGTGTGTGTGAGTGTGTGTGTGTGTGTGTGTGTGTTAAACTGATCTGTACATACTTCTATTTATTAGTTATTTCTCTGGATTCAGATAGCAACTTTCTCTATATGTCCTTTACAATTAATTTGGTTATTTATAACAAACAATATATCATATTCAGACAAAAATCTTCTTAAAACAATATTGATATAACTGCTAATAATCTTCTCTTCTTTCTGTCCCAATCTCCAAAGTTATTATTTTTTTTTTTGGCTTCACCTCCTCTCTATTTTCATGAATCTATTTTAGGATGTTTTATTCCCTCCTTCAGACAATTTCAATTGTTTCTTAGTTGGTATTTCTTTCTAGTATTTCTCTTCCTTAACTGCTCCTCTACAACCTGCCACAATAATGTATCTAAGGAATAAATTTTACCATATTATTTATCTTCCTGAAATGGAGCAGCAACTACTGCTACTCAAAAAGCAGCAGCATCGATTACTACTGAGGAAAGTCAGTGTTAAACACTCATGATTTGTTAAAATTCTTTTATCAGGTATAGTCTTTAGGTTAAAAATAAAAAACAGAAACAGCAACTGAAATTCTCTGAAATAATCAGTTTGCAGAACCAATCCCATTTTTAAAACATACATCATATCCACATACATATATGCTTACACACACAATGAATTGCATTACGTCCTGCTATTTGCAGATTTTAGGACAGTTACTTAAGACAAATGATTAAGCTCCAGAGAAACAGATGCTCCTTCAGATTTTCCATGAGAATGGGGTCTATTCCAGAATATCCAAGAGAAGATGACGAGGGACCAGATGACTACATGGGATCTCTGGAACTTAAATTGTGCTGATCAAATGAACATTAGGAGTGGGATACTAGGATACAAGAAAACTTGTTGTTACTCAATATTAATAATAATTGTATTACTTTGTCCTTTTGTTCCATGGTGATTGTTTCAATTTTCTTGATTATTTTGGTGAAAGGCAAATCTCCCTTATCAAAATCAGTACACTGTAAGTTTTCTAAGTAGTTTAATCTCTAACCTCACTTTTCTATGCATGGGAGAACTACTGACTCGCCCACATATCAAAAGGGGGAATTGGGGGAATTTAGGGAATTAGTACAGCAAGTGGTTAATTGTGGGAATTTAGTGACCAACACTGACTCAATCTTATGACTCAATTCTGGAGCTAGCTCATTTCCCTTTCTATTCAGTTATGAGTCTAGTAAAATTTATGCTGTGTGAGGAAACTTTATCCCGTTCTTGGAATTGGGAGAAAAATCATATGCATGCATTATTTGAAACCAGGCCTGCATGTCTGGAAAACTGTATCACCTCTACTTGCTTCTTAGAGATGCTTAACTAAGGACTTAAGTTATGATAAGAGAAACCTACTCATATCCAAAGATCTAAGGAGTTTTCTCATAGTTATATATCTCAAGAAACTTATACATCTTATATTAGAAAATGGTCTCATACTGATGGATCTGTTTCTGTTTCCATGTTCCTTTGATTGTTCAAAGATGCTTAGGTAGAGTGGGACACTTCTTTTTCCAGCCATCTCATGTTTCACCTACCACACTGCTATTACATTGCCTCTAAAACACAAACTCTACCACCTGACATTTTAAGCTTGCCACAATCTGGCTCCAAACACCTTTCTTGACAAAGAATGTGTTACTTCCCTTATATTTTCAATATTCCAGCCAAGCTATCCAGCCAAGACCAGCATCTCCCAATTCTATACTTCCAGACAAGGTTTCTCAATGATCTTCATGAATGCTGTCTACCTTACCTTTTTGCATTTATTTAAATCTGAAGTTCAATATTTCCTCAACTGCAGCAAATGGAATAGTTTTGCTTTGTTTTTTTTTCTCCTTAGGATAAGTTAGCTGTCACTTTTTTCCATCAAACATTCCCAATTTTTAGCATTCTACACATCCTGAAATTTATTCATATATGTACATGGTATAGCCCTTAGGAGGATGGGGGCTGTTTGTCTTTCATCTTTGAATACTTAGTTTCTATAATTGTATCTTGGATTTGAGGGATAAGACACAATTATACACACATAATATATGTGTAGGTGTGTGTCTATACACGTATACTCTACACACACATCTTATATACACTATATACAAAATGAGAAAGAGAGATAGAGGGAGAGAGAGGAGAGATGTTTGTGAGTGTATGAATGGATAGATATATATATGTGTGTGTGTGTGGGTGTGTATGAATATGTAAATATAGGTTTAGTTAAGAGATTACATTTACACGTATGTTTCAAACAAACTTATCACAATTATCCGTGTACCCATCTTTTACTCCTATTGACATTATATCATTTTTTTCAATTCATTTCCATCTAGTAGGGCACCAAAATTGTGGTTAGCAAATTGATATCATTGATAAAATACTAGAATTTTAGTAAATAAGGTCCTAAATTAAAATCCTAAATCACATGCTAAGTAGCTATGTGACTCTGGACAAGTAACTTCATCCCTTGGTCTTAGTTTCCTCACCTATAAAAAATGAGGTAGTAATAGAGTTGTTGTAAATATCAAATGAGAGAAGTGAATCAATTTGCACATTTTAAAATGAAACACAACTGTGAGTTATTATTTATTATCGTTTCTCAAACTGTTCCTAGATTATTCTTATTTGGTTATTTAAATACTTGTTTTAATTGACAAGGAATTTTAAGTACCATTATGATATGCTTTATCAGATTCTCAATGTGCGAATCTCATGAGAGCCTCCTGAATTCCTTAGACCCATTTTGTGATCTTCAACTTAACATTATTAGGATACCTAAATATTCAAAAAAATGTCTACAAAGGTTGTGGCTTCCCAGGGCCCAATAGAAATAAGATTGACAGGTTAAAACCCTGGAAAGTTTTGTCAGAACATCACTAAATGTCATGAGATTAATGGCCATACCAAAGAGATTCTTGGGATACAACATCACTTTTTAGATATCAAAGCCTAAGTCAAAGACAACGTCATTGTCATTAGATGTCTTTTATGTTCATATTATTTTCTTAGCTTGGCTTCTATAAATATCATACCTGTTCTTGTTAAAAGATCACTTGTCATAAAATCAGAAATTTAGAGATGATAAGGATCTTAGAACTCACCTAACATAATCCCTTCATTTGACAGACAAAAAAACTGAGTACAACCAGAGGTTTGGGACCTTGCCTATGCCACACTGTTAATAAGTGGCAATCTAAGATTTGAATTTAGGTATTTTTTTCCTTATCCATCCTTCTTTCTATTTATCCAGCTCTAATTATTTCTCCTAGATTGTCTTTCATAGGCACCCCAAATCATTGTGACCCAACCTTTCCTAAAGCTTGGATTGAATAACTTCCTATGAATATAAGAAAGCCACTGATATTGAAGAGGAATTAGCCTAATTCTGCTTGATACAAGAATGTAGAATTAAGAAGAGTAGGGAGAAGTCTTAAAAATCATATTACAGCTCCACACAAAGAAGGGAAGAGATAACAGACAGAGACAGAAATGTGTGGATATGTGTGTGTGTGTGTGTGTGTGTGTGTATAGACACATATATACACAAGGGTAAATACTGTTTTGTTTTTTATGTAGTAGCTTAGGAATCAAGAGGCAAACATTACAAGGTACAAATAACAAGGGAAAAATAAGAAAATTGTATAAAAATATGGAATATATACTCCCAGTGGAAACAATCCAAAGGTGTAATGGGCTGCATTGCAAGACAGTTGAGATTTTTTCAAACATAATTTGTATGTAGTGATGGTATATAATGGATTCCTTTCAGGTGCTTGTTAAATTAAAAGGCTATAGGCCCATTCCTTCTCACATTCTGGTGAAGTAGATACATGTTGACCAAGCATACAAATATTCTAGTGGGATTGGACCAAGATGTGAATTTCTTTCTGCTCCAGTACATACCATAGCAATTAGGTCAGTTTAATTAGCACAAAATCCTCCTCTTCCTCCTCCTCCTCCTCCTCCTGCTAATATTTTTTCCTCCTCCACTTCTTCATCATCACCATCACTATTATACCTAATATTTATATAGTAGTTCAATATTTGAATAATGTTTGCTTTTGCATATATTTACATGTCATTTAATTTTTATTGTTTTTGCAACCCTGTGAGGTAGATTTTTTTATTCTCATTTTACAGATCTAGATGTTGATACAAAGAGAGGCTAAGTCTCTTGCACACTGTCCCATAGCTACTAAATGTTTAAAGAATGGGGGGGGGGCAGAGCAAGCCAAAATGGCAGAGTAGAAACAGCACTTCAAAGGTGCTCTCTCAGGCACCACTTCAAAATCATGTAAAAGGGGACTCTGAACAACTTCTGGAGCTCCAACACCCAAGAACAACACAGAGAAGTGAACCTCACTCAGAGGACAATCCTGCAGCCCAGCAGGGAGCTGCCAGCACAGCACTCTGGGAGCTGACAGGGCAGAACTCTGGGAGCCGAGCCCAGGCCCACCATAATCACGGTTTTAGCCCCAGGGCGGCCTGACCAGCAGCCAGCTGGAGGGACCCCAGAACACAAGAAGCCGTGGCGATTCCAGAATTATCAACACATACATGCATAGGACAAAGTGAGAGGTTAGTGCCCTATGGACTTTGGGAACAGTATTTGGTGAACGTGTCGGCTTCCTACCCTGGGAGCTAGAAGACTCTGAGGAGACACGAAATTTTGTACTTTTCGGTGGCAGCTACAGCTCCTGGCCTGCGAACTGTAGGAAGATCCTGTGATCAGACATGAGGAGTAATCGCTCTTGCTACCTAGATCTGGATTGTTGTCTGGCGGGGGGGGGGGGGGGGGTCTGGGGTGGGTATCCAGCTTGTCGGAAAGCTGTGAAGACCCTAATGGTCAGGAAGAAAGCTCTCCTGTCAGGTGGCAGAGTCCTACTGTGGCAACAAGCCCAAAAGTCAAGTAATTAAGTGGCAACATGTAAAGGCAAAGGAAACAAAATAAACAGAAAAATGCAAACTCAGACTCCTATTTTGGGGGCAAAGAGGATCGAAGCATAGAACAGGGGGAGGATTGTGAGTTCAGAAACCCTGCTCCAAAAGCCCCAAAGGAAAATGTGAGTGGGTAACAGGACAGAGGACCTTAAGAAGGACTTTGAAAATCAATTAAGGGAAGTGGAGGAAAAATTGGGAAGAGAAATGAGAAGGATGCAGGAAAAGTATGAAATGAGGGTCAACAGCCTGACTGAGGAAAACAACACCTTAAAAATAGATTAACACGAATTGCAAAGGAGGCACAAAAGGGCAATGAGGAGAAGAATGACTTAAAAAGCCAAATTTGGCAGAAGGAAAAAGAATCTCAAAAGCTCACTGAGGAGATTCATTCCTTCAGAGTTAGACTGGACTTTATGAAAAATCAAGATACTGTTAAACAGATCCAAACAAATGAAAGAATAGAAGGCAATGTGAAATATCTCATGATAAAAACCACTGACATGGAAAATATATCCAGGAGAGACAATTTAAAAATTATTGGACTACCTGAAAGCCATGATCAAGGAAAGAACCTAGAAATCACCCTTCAAGAAATTCTCAAGGAAAACTGCCCTGATGTTTTAGATCCAGAGGGCAAAATAGAGGTTGAAAGAATCTACCGATCACCTCCTGAAAAAGACCCCAAAAAGAAAACTCCCAGGAATATTATAGCCAGGTTCCAGAATCCCCAGATCAAGGAGAAAATACTCCAAGCAGCCAGAAATAAACAATTTCAATATTGTGGAAACACAATCAGAATAGCACAGGGCCTGGCAGCTTCGACACTGAGGGATCAAAGGGCATGAAATATGATATTCCTCAAAGGACCTGGGATTAAAACCAAGAATTACCTACCCAGCAAAAGTGATTCTCTTCTTTCAGGGGAAAATATGGTAATTCAGTGGAATAGAGGACTTTCAAGCATTCTTGAGGAAAAAACCAGAGTAGAGTAGAAAATTTGACATTCAGACACAAGAAGCAAGAGATGATTGAGAAGGTAATCAGGGAAAAGTAATCAAATGGAACTTATTAAATTTGAACTATTTGTATTCCTACATGGAAAAGCAACAACTGTGCCTGATAAAACCTTTCTCATTATGAAAATAATTGAAGAAGGTTACATGGGCATATGAATACATATGCTAATGTGTGTTTATATGTTTACATATATACATGGATAGAAGGTTCAGGTTGAATTTTGTGGGAAGGGATGATCCTTAAGGGCTGAAGTTAAGAGGTGAGAGAGGAAAGTGGCAAGAGGAGATGGGGGAGAGACAGGGTAGGGTAAACTATCTCATGTAGAAGAAGCAAGGGGAAGTGGTTGCAAGGGAGGGGGTGAATAGCAAAGCAAAAAAGGCAAAACCACAGTCTCATTGAATTTGGTTCAGGGAGAGAATGACATACATACTAAATGGGATATCTCAACCTGCAGCAGAATAGGGGGATGGGGGATGAGAGGAGGGATGATGGATGGGAGGGCATCCTTGGGGGGAGGGGAGGCTAGAAGTCCCCACTATAGAAGAGGGACAGGATCATGTAGGGAATGGACCAGGTGGGGGGGTGGGATGAGTGGGCGGGAATTATAAGCAGCCTTGTACAATATATCTATTCTGATAATGTTTTGCATAGCTAGACACGTACAACATATACTGAATTACTTATCTCCCCAGAGGGAATGGGTGACAAGGGAGGAAGGAAATGGATCTGAAATTCAAGGTCTTAACATTAAATTTTTCAAATATATATAAATACTATTATTAATACTCTTTTACTTGTAATTGGGATATAAGATGTGCAGGCATTGGGAAACAAAGATTCACCTTCCTCTAATGGAAAAGTCAAAGGGGTATGGGAGAAGGTATGGGAGAGAGCAGATTGGAGGAATCGATATCTTGTGGGACTGCTATTCTGGGAGGTTGGGTAGGGGAACAATGGGGGGAAATGATTGTAACTCAAAATCTGGTGGAATGAATGATGTAAAACAGAAGTTAATAAAGCATTTGTTTAAAATATGTTTAAAGAATGATGGAAACTCAGGTTATCCTGACTCAAGCTTCAATATATGCATCATTGTAACAATTAGATGGTCAGATTCAAGGTAGGTATCCTTCAACAACCATTAGTACTGCAAAAACAGTAGCAACAACAATGACCACAACAGGATAAACAATGGCAGCAGTTACAGAAGCAGGAATAGGAGCAGCAACAACCACAGCAACAACAAGGATTTCACAGTAGCCATACCAAAAGAGCAGCAATTAATGATAGCAGCAAAAACAACAATGATAACAACATTAATGACAACAGCAACAATGCCAAGAGCAGCAATAATGGCAAAATCAGCAACAGTAGCAGTAGCAACAATAGCAACTTATACCATTCAATTGTGTATTACTTGATGAAGCATGTAGATTTCCAGAACTTCTTACTAAAATCATACTAAAATCAAAGTTTTATGATTTATGTGCATTTGTAGATGATATTTTATGTAATAAAAATTCTGCATACAAACCCCCAGAATATATCAACAGATTATTGAGGTATTATATAATGTATTTTTGCCTATAAGTCACTTTCCTTATTTTTCTTGGACCTAGATCTCCATAGTAGTTCCCTTACCTTTCTTCCTGACACTGGAAATCATCTTTATCTCCTATCTCCCTGCCTCTTCAAATACAACTTTAGACTTTATGCTTGTTCTCTGGTCCTTCACAGGAAATACCATTTCTGTAAAGATATACCTTCCCTGCTTCCAATTCTCAATATGTGTACTTTACTTTTAAAAGAAAGTGGCTTGAGGACTGGCTAGCTTGGATTTGTATTCCTCATGCTTTGCACAGTATCAGCCACATACTAAGTGTAACCTAAGCCTCAGTGCCTACTATAACATGACTTTCTCCTCATTAGTGGGTGCTACATTTTTTATACTGATACAAAGCAGGGGCAGAGTTGGCAAGAGTCAGAGAGAGGAAGGTGAAATCTTGTAATCTTTATTTTTTCTTAAGTTCTTGAATCTCTTCTGGATCTTTTGTCTCTTCTGCTTTCCATATTCAAGTGAGAAAATGGATGATTCCAACCTCATTTCAGATTGCTGAAGTAAGAAGACTTTGGGAAGAAGTCAAAGGAGAAAAGCTGACATTCTCCACCATGTTCCTCTACTCAGCTTCTTTGGGTTTATGGAGTGTCCAAAGAAGACTAGTATCTCTAGTGTGATGGCTTTTGATCATTTTTCAAGGCTGCTTCCCACCTTTGGCAGCCATCTGCCCCCCAAGTCTCACCTGCAACTTCAAGAAGCTGTAGCATGGATAGTAGCCATATCCTCATTAAAAAGAAAAAAAAATTGGCAGATGGGCTAAACCAAGTAGTCAAGGATATCAGAAAATTGGGGGGTATCAACCTCAAGTTTGTAAAGTTCTCCCAGAAGAATGGACAGATGTGAACAATTAGTGCAACAAGCATTGACCGCAGCCAATTACAGGCACAGAGGCACTCTCTGAGCTTGGTTAGACATCAAATTCCATATCATCGACTCTCTGTATGTTATCCCAAATGGAAATCCCATAAGCCTCTAAAACTTATCATGGACAAAACAAAATTCATTATCCCTTTTCCACTAAGAACCAAAGAAACTAAACACACACACACACACACACACACACACACACACACACACACACACACACCTGAATATTGTGTAGCAGGAATTTTTTCCCCTTTCTCTACAAGTGAGATTATTATTCTTGCATGATAATTGTGGAATAATGAAATAGTTTCTTAATAAATAAATATTATTGTGGGACCAGATGCTAGCATAATCTAATTGCCTTGGAATGCCTGTGTATCATCCCACTGTATGTTGGATCAAAGGTAGATGAGGTCTAAATTGTAAATATAGTCTTTAAGTATGCAGCCTAAATGAACTCTGTTGTCTCTTACTTATCAATTTTTCACAGGTGTTTGGCCTCAAATTCCTGTCCACTTTTTTTTTTAATTCCTATCTCTCTTATTTTCTTTCATCATATCACCTCCACTGATTTCAAAGTAAGTAGCCAACCACATTAGGCATTGTTTATTCCTTCATTTCTCTTTTCCCCTTTTTTTGAACTGTATCTATCAATGTTTTTTCTATGAATTTGTGTCTGGGTGAGAAAAGGAATGATATAAATATACCGTCTAAAAAAAAACAAAAAAAAAGTCAAAAATACCTCTGATTTTGTTATATTTATTTGAGATAGTTTAATAGCTCATCCCATTTAATCTATTTTACTATTTGATTCCTGTGGAGTTTTTTTTTTTTAATACATTCTGGAACTCTCACCCTCCTCTTCTCATATAGCCCTGCTTCTCAACCAAATCATTTTAAACGGAGAGAAAAATATAATGACTCACCTGTGAAAGAGAAAAGAAAAGATGTCTTTTTTAGGACCACAGTGACCAATTAAATGGTCAAGTTTCAATAAGAGTTTGCTGCCCAATGTTCCTTTTAAGAACCTTTCAAGATTTCACGCAAAATATATTCATTTACCACCAGGCCTCCACCATAACCTCAGAAACCTTATCATCCTACAATATCATGCCAGCCCTACTACTCATAACTTAGCAATAGCTTCTACTGCTGGGGAAACTCATGGGAGGGCAGAGCAGAGAGCCGTTCTCAGAACCTCCATATATGTAAAGTTCTCAGATCAGCTATATCTTAGTCTCTCGCTGACCCCTCCTAGGAACTCTCCATAATGCCATGAGCTAGGTAATTTCCCTTCACTGTATCCCTCTTTTCAGGTTCTCTTATGTGATCTTCAAGTTTTTGAGTGTTAGCAAATTAAGAGCAGGGGTTGTATTTTTGTTTCTATTTATATTTTTATTACTTAGCTCCATGCTTATCAAATGGTACATAATATTGCTTGACTTATTATTGACTAATTTTCTTATAGAGGTGATTAATCCCATATGTTGCCTTCCTGCTACATGAGACTAGTAGGACTTTGAAACATAGGTGATGCTTCTCAAGCAAAAAAGAGCCAGGAAACTTGTGATTTTGAAATTTAAGTTCAGGTAATAATAAATTTTAATATTTTATTTTTCCCAAATACATGTAAAAACAATTTTTAATCTTTGTTCTGAAGAACTTTTGATTTCCAAATCCTTTCCCACTTTCCTCCTCTTTTCCCCTCATTGAGAAAGCAAGCAATTTAACATAGGCTATGCATGAGTAGTTATGCAAAACATAATTCCATATAAGTTATGTTATAAAAACATATTAAAAAAAAGAAAAAAAGATAATAAGACTTCTAAAAATTTTGCACGTGCCACTTATATCTGCCTTGTTAAGTTGGTTATTATTTATGGGCCTTCTTCCTCAGTGCCAGTCCTAACCTAGTAATTATGGGAGGAATCTACTTCTTATCGGCATTCCATTTGATTCTCCCAGTTTTCAGTCCCCCTTCCTCAAATAGTTTTTTGTTTTTGTTTTTGTTTGTTTGTTTTTTGTTTTTTGCTTTTTGGAGGGCAATCGGTGTTAAGTAACTTTCCCAAAGTCACACGGCTAGGTTTTACTTTGTGTGTGCTTTAAGTGTCTGAGGCCAGATGGGAACTCAGGTCCTTCTGACTCCAGGGCTGACACTCTACTCACTGTGCCACCTAGCTGCCACTAAAATAGTTTTTTTTGTTTGTTTTTTTTAAATATATTTTTATATGTATTGTTTTCACTTATCTATATACACAATGACCCTCTCTAATAGAATATAAGGTCCTTCAAGGCATGAGTTCTTTTTTCTTCTTTTGCCTTAACATATGGCCAACCTAATACAGTGAAAGGCACAGAGTATGTATTTAATATTGCTTTCCAGATTGTTTTAGATTGAAAAGGAACAAGAGATTCAAAACAAACTTATTGCAAGGAGCTACCCTTATGACTTTTCTAATCTAATTTGATACATTAATACTAATAATAATGACAAATAACTTTAACTTTTGCAAATGATGCTATAAATATAATTCCATTTATTATACATAAGCCAAGAAGTTAAGTACTATATTTTTTGCATTTTACAATTTCCAAAACTGAGGCAGAAAGATGTTAAATAACATGAACTGTATTAAATTATTAATATATGTCTGATGCCACACTTCATCTCAGAATTTCTGATGCTAACATTAATCAAGTGGATTATAAAATTATATGGAGTTGCAGGTACACTGTTTAATATTAATTTGTATGGTTCATATTCCGATGTCATGAAATAAAGTAGGAGGAAATGCAGAAAGTCAATAAAAGTTAATCAAACATGAACGACATTTGTACATTGTATTATAGCTTCATACTTCTAGAGCTAAAAGGAGGATTTTAGGCTATGCAATTCAATCTCCTCATTTTTCAAATGAAAAAGTTGAGGGTTGGAAAGGATATGTGACTTGCCTCAGGTCACACAGATAGTAAGTGGAAGAGACAGAATTGGAATCAGTACTAAGTTTTTGCCATATTATTTGGGGAGAGAGCTTTTTTAAGATAAAAGGAGCGTGTTTTTCTATACCCCTTAAACTTTGCCAGTCACTTTGTATATATCAGTTTCACTGACCCTCTCAACAATCACGTGATTTTAATACAAGTCTCATAATTTTCATTTTACAAAGGAGCAAACTGGATCTAAGGGGGATAATGTGACTCTATTGTGCCCATGATGCCAGCTAGTCACACATATGGGATTAGGGAGAAAAGCAATAAAGTTGAAGGCATAAGCTTTGGATAGAATTTGAATATTGTCCATGTTACTTTCTTATTTATGAGAATATGGGAAATTCATTTTTTCTGATACTGAAAGGAATATGGGATACATAACAACTATGTCCTAATGTATATTTAAAGCTACAATGTGAAGTGACAATGGTAGAATTCAAATCCAGGTCTTCCTGAGTCCAAATCCTTCTAGCTATGCTTTATATTCTATCAACTATTAGAATGTGCAGTATGGTGGGGTGAAATATACATGAACCCTAAAGAGTCAAAAATTAGGGAAATATTAATCATATAATTTTAATTAATTAAATATTAATCATCAATAATATAATTATTAATATATAATTAATATTAATCATATAATAAAGCTGATCTTAAGCAAATAGTGTTAGTCATTTGAACTTTAGTTTTCTATAAAAGTCATTTTCAAAAGTTAGCTCTGAGGGGTCTGCCATTGGCACAAATCCAGGCCAAGAACCCCCTTGAGCCTGTTTCCATTAACCTGGTCCCATTATCTCAGAATGTTGACTTACCACCCTTCATTAATCCTCCCTCCATGCAAGGGAGGCTCTAAACATTCTGACTCTGAAACCCTGGCCACTTGAGTGATATAGATAAAATAGTGATGCAAGAGGTAAGAAAGCAGGGAAGTGTCCCAGGACAATGACCTCCTAAAGGTTTCAAGCTAGGTACCTCATGTAACAATCTACATGAGTTTCCCATGAGAAAGTACGATATAAGTGCTTTAGTTATAGTGTATAAAGTTAGACACTCATATTCTTATTTGAGATTTGCTTAGCATGCATGTACTAAACACATGAATGCTGAAGTCTTCACCTGGCCCATGGACTAATTATTTATGCTCCATATTTCTTTGGGTGCTTCGAGTGCAAGGTAACAGTTTTCTTATTTGTAAAATTGGAGAGAAAAAAAAAGTAATACATCTCTCCCAAGGATATTGTGATGATAAGATGAAATAATACAACAAAGATTTAATTGACTATTTTGCTATAGTAATTGTGATTTAAAATAGTGGGAAATGGGGTATTGGTTGCTTAATAGGAATCATACAGAATACTCACAACTAATACAAAAGATGATAAATATGAAGGACATGATAATTATGAAGAAGTATCTAATCAAAATATTGTGAAAGGGGCAGACCCAAGATGGTGGAGTAAAAGCAGGAACTTGCTTGAGCTCCTGCTCCAACCACCTCCAATACCTGTAAAAAATTATTTAAACACATTTTACGACTAAAAAGTCCACAAAGTGACAGAGAGAAACAAATCTCCTGTTGAAGGTGGCCTGGCACCCCAACAGGAAGGAACTATCACATATGATTGGTAGCTGAGCACATTCCTGCATGAGCCAAGCTCACCCAGATACACAGACCAGACTGGGCCAGAGCAGACTTTCGAAGAGTGAATCACCAGAAGCTGTGGTGGTTTCCAGAATTCTCAACCCATAAAAATGAAGGAGAAAGTAAAAGGTCAGTAGGGAATGCTATTGGAACTGAGTGAGAGAAGAGCTTATCCCAGCTCCTGCCCCTTGGGTGAGCAGTATGTGGCAGTGTAGGGACTGCAGCTGCTGGCATGTGGCCGCCTCTGGAGCTCCTGGACTGCAGATAGTAGGGGGACCAAGTGACCATTCAGAGGGTAATTGCTATTGCTTTGACCCGCTTGGATCTTGGTCTCAGTGTGCATGGTGGTCCTAGAGTAAGAAATGCTAATATGGCAGAACCTGTGGGGGCTGTAGAGAGGGAGTCCCCCTGATAGCTCTGAAAACAGCTCTGAAAACATTTGCAAAAACACCAAAAATTTGCTACCCGTCTCTCTCCACTCTGCAAGCAGAGTTTACTGTGGCAGAGTCCAAAAGTCAAGTAATTGGCTGGCAAAATGAGCAAACAGAGGAAGAACAATCAGACAATGCAATCATTTTGGGAGACAAAAAGGATCAAAGCATGGAACAGGAGGAAGACAATAAAGTCAAAACTCCTGCATCAAAAGCTTCCAAGAAAAATAAATAATAGTTACAGACCATGGAGGACCTCAAGTAGGATTCTGAAAATCAAGTAAGAGAAGTGGAGGAAAAATTGGGAAGAGAAATGAGAATGATGAAAGAAAATCATTAAGAGCAAGTCAACAGCCTGACTGAAGAAAATAACACCCTAAAATTAGACTAACAAATAGCAAAAGAGGCCCAAAAACCCAATGAGGAGAATAATGTATTAAAAAGTCAAATTCACCAGATGGAAAGGGAAATTCAAAAACTCACAGAAGAGAATGATTCCTTCAAAATTGCATTGGAGCACATGGAAGCTAACGATTTTATGAGAAATCAAGATACTATAAAAACAGATCCAAACAAATTTAAAAATAGAAGGCAATGAGAAATATGTCATTGGGAAAACCACTGAAATGGAAAATAGATACAGGAAAGATAATTTAAAAATTATTGGACTACCTGAAGTCATGATCTGAAAAAGGGCTTAGAAATAATGCTTCAAGAAACTATCAAAGAAAATTGCCCTAATTTTCTAAAATCAGAGGACAAAATAGAAACTGAAAGTATTCACATGTTTTCCCTTGAAAAAGATCCCAAAAACAAAGCTCTTAGGAATTATGTTATGATATGATATGATATGAAATGATATAATATTATATGATATGATATGATATGATGTGATATGATGCAATGCAATGTAATATAATGAAAGGTTACATGGCATAGCAAGACATAGTGTGATATAACGTGACATAGGGTTATGTCCTGTGATATAAAGTGATGTAGCATGACACAACATGTCATAACATGATTTAGCTTGACATAAAATGACAAAGCATGCCATGCCATGACATAACTTAACTTAATGTGATGTAATATGATGTAAGGAGACATGATGTGATGTAATATAACATAACATGACACAGCATGACATGGCATAATATAATATAATGTAATGTAATTTAACATAATGCAAAACAATGCAACACAATGCAATGCAACGCAACACAATGTAACATAATGTAATGTAACATAACATAATATAATATAATACAATTGTATTAACAATGCAATATTCACTATGCCTATGGCAATTATAAATAGGCTTATGTGGTTATTAATCACAAAACATATCAGTCTCTCTATATGGGGGATAAAGCCAGAGAATTTATTAAAATACCAAATAACCGAGTCCCAGAACCAGAAAGTCAAAGCCATCAGGGTAGTTATGAAATTGGCACAAGTAGTTAACATAGTAAACAACCACATTCTTAAGCCTTCAAAACAGAACAGGCTACTTCAGGCAAAGGTCCTTCTCTCCCGACTCTCAGCAACTGCTCAGCGTCCAGGAAGCGTGCTCACAACAGCTCCGGCCCCCCGCAGTTCCAGTTCCCGGCAGCGCCCAACAAGAGTCCTTAGCAGAAATTCTGGCTGGCTTAAAAAAAGAGGTTTGGGCCTCCGCCTCTACCTTGGCAGTTACTGCTGTTGCTGTGGCCACCAACAGTCCCCAACGGAACTCTAACTCTTCTTCCACTTCCTCTTGCCCCTCCCCTTCCTGCTATGTCAGCAAGTCCAATGGGGCATGGAAGATCTTTAAATCCCATAACCCTTACAACAATATAATATAATATAGCAAAATACCAGATTTCCCAGGTCAAGGAGGAAATATCATAAGGAATCAGGAAGAAACAGTTTGAGTATTGTGGAAACACAATCAGGATAACCAAATATCTAGCAACTTTCACATTAAGGATTGAAGGGCTTGGAATATGATATTCCAGAAGTCAGAAGAGCTGCGATTAAAACCAAGAATCATCTATCGAACAAAACTAAATAGAATACTTCAGGGGAAAATATGAACATTCAATGAAATAGAGGACTTTCAAGCATTCTTGATAAAAAGCCCAGAGAGGAACAGGAAACTTGACTTTCAAATATATGAAGCAAGAGAAGCACAAGAATATAAACAGGAAAAAGAAATCATAAGAAATATATTAAAATTGATCTCTCTTCATTCCTACATGGAAAATTAATAATTGTGACTCATGAGACTCATGAGACTTTTATAGGGATGTGGGCTGTTGAATGGAATATGTATGTATGTATATATGTACACACACATATTTATATGTGTGTATATATATATATATATATATGTAATTATATATGTGTGTATGTGTCTCTGTCTCTGAGTCTGTGGCTGCATAGGAAGGTGTATGTGTTTATAAATATACGAATATATATATATGTGTGTGTGTGTGTGTGTGTGTGTGTGTGTGTGTGTGTGTGTGTGTATGTGTGTACATGTATACATAGACAGAAGACCCAGGATCAGATGAATATGAAGGGATGATATCCAAAATTTTAAATTAAGAGGTTAGAGAGGAATTGATTGGAAGGAGGAGAAAGGGAGAGATAGAATAGGGTTATCTCTTATAAGAGAGGCAAGAGATGGAGCAGAGCCAAGATGGTGGAGTAGAAACAGCATTTCCAAGGTGCTCTCTCACCAGACCTCTTCCAAACCATGTAAAAGAGGACTCTGAACAACTTCTGGATTCCCAGAACCCACAGAACAACAAAGACAAGCTGACTGCCCGCTGAGGACAGCCCAGTGGCCCTGCAAGGAGGGCCAGTGCAGCACTCTGGAAGCCGAGCCCAGGTCCTTGTGAGCCATGGTTTTAGCCCCAGGGTGGCCAGACCAGCAACCAGATGGAGGGAACCTAGAACACCAGCAGCTGTGGCGATTCCAGAATTATCAACACAGACATGCCTAGGACAAAGTAAGAGGTTAGTGCCCTATGGTTTTTGGGACCAATATTCAATTACGTGAAAGCCATGATTTAAAAAAGAGGCTAGACTTTATCCTTCAAGTAATTCTCAAGGAAAATTGCCCTGATATTCTAGGACCAGAGGGTAAAAGAGAAGTTGAAACAATTCACCAACTTCCTCTTGAAAACAATCCCAAAAAGAAAACACTTAGGAATATTATAGCCAAATTCCAGAGATACCAGGTAAAGGAAAATAAAATATCACAAGTAGTGAGGGAGAAATGATTTGAATAATGTGGACATACAGTCAGGATACACAAGATCTAGCAGCTTCTACCTTAAGGGATTGAAGGGCTTGGAATATGATATTCTAGAGGTTAAAGGAGCTAGGAGTAAAACCAAGAATCACCTACCTAGAAAAAATGAGTAAAGTGCTTCAGAGCAAATATGGACATTGAATGAAAAAGAGTAGGTTCAACTATTTTTGAATAATAATAATAATAATAATAATAACAAAAATTACTAATAAAAACCAGAACTGCACAGATAATTTGACCTGGAAATACAAAAAGGAAGAGAATGGTGAGAAGGCAAACAGGAAAAATAAATCATAAGAAACTTATTAAAATTGAACTATTTGCACTTTACATGGAAAAATGATCATTGTAATTCATGAGACTTTTCTCAGTATGAGGATAGTTGAGATAGATAGGAGAGATAGAATAGGGTAAATCATCTCAAGAGAAAACTGTTACAATGGACAGGAAGAACAGTAAGTTGAAAGGCAATGAGCAAACCGTATTCTCATTGAATTTGACTTAAGAAGGGAATAAAATATACACTTAATTGGGTATCTTACCATACCGGAATGTAGAGGAGAAGGGGATAAGAGGGAGGATGACATAAGTAAGGGCAGACTGGGGGAGAGGGTAGTTATAAGAAACAGGGACAGGGTCAAAGAAAAAAAAAAAGTAGAATTAAGTTGGTGTTGGGATAGGATGGAGGGAAATGTAGTTTGTCTTTCCAATATAACTAGCATTTTAATGTTTTGCATAAATACACATGTAAAACCTATATTGAATTTTTTGTCTTCCCAGTGGGGATGGGTGAGAAGGGAAGAAGGGAAAAAATCTCAAACTCAAAAGTTTTAAAAACAAATGTTAAAAAATGTGAAAACAGGGCGGCTAGGTGGCGCAGTGAGTAGAGTGCCGGCCCTGGAGTCAGAAGGACCTGAGTTCAGATCCGGCCTCAGACACTTAACCCACACAAACAAAAAAACCTAGCCGTGTGACCTTGGGCAAGTTACTTAACCCCAATTGCCCTAAAAGGGGCGGCTAGGTGGCGCAGTGAGTAAGAGTGCCGGCCTCGGAGTTGGGATGACCCGAGATCGAATCCAGCCTCAGAAAATGAGCACCCACACATAAATAATGACTAGCTGTGTAACCTTGAGCAAGTTACTTAACCCCAATTGCTTAAAAAAAAAATGTGAAAACAATAAGAGGGCTACTGTTGATGTGGGGAATTAAAAAAGCTCTCCTGGAACTAGTGTTCCATGATCTGGGATTTAATAAAAGGAAAGGATTTCGTTGAGATCATCCCATTTTGCTGGAATGTAGATTGTGCTGAGGGAAGTAATCAATCTATCAAGCAGACATTATTCGACTAATGTATTACAAATACAGTGCTATGCTTTGGGTATACAGATATTAAAGTAATAATCCTTCCTCCCACAGAGCTTAAATGTGTCAAGGGAAACAACATGGGACATAATATTAATACCACATATTGATGAAGAAATTTAACTAGTAAGCTAAGTAGTTTCAAGATGGAGAAGCACAAGAAGCTGGGGCCATCAATAATGGCTTCATATAAGAAGTTGTACTTGAACTGAGAATCAAAGGAAGCTAAGGATTCTAAGAGGTAGAGGTAAAGAGGAAGTGTATATCAGGAGCCAAGTGTAGGTTGTGCAAATTCATGGAGAATGGAAATGGGGATTTGTGTTTGAGGAATAACAAAAACACCAGGTTGGATGGAACATATTTTTTTCTTTTATAATCAATATTTTATTAGTTCATTTGGTAATCAGTACGTAGACATTATGAATAAATTGTACATTTAAAAAATGCTAGAAAAGTCTAAAAATTATGTAGTTGCAATCTTTTTTTCTGAACTGTTATTCCAGTGACTTTCTTACTTTAAGTTTGGAGGCAATTCTCTCTCAAAAAGAGGTTATCAAATACCAGCATCCTGAATATGGATAAGGTATCAGGTCTTTTACAAAGCAAAGTTCCATTAATTCTGTATTTGATAAAACTACACTCATCATACGCATTTTCCAGTCTCTTACAGCACATTAACAAAGTTACTGGAAAAAAATTGTACCACCACTACCAAAGATGACAATGTCACAGATGGCACCCAATTCTGAAAGGGAGATCCAACACCAGGGAGCGGTTTTATTTAGGAACCGATTGTACCGAAAGACAATATGGATACAGATTAGTTAAAATAAGAGCTTTAAAATTTGTGCTCACAGCTCCAAATTGCTTCATTTAATATGACATCAAAACTGACTATGGAATGTTAAGCCAATGCACAAGACATACACCTTCCTAGTCAACATTCTAGTAATTTCTGGTTGTATTAAAACAAACAAGCAAACAAGCAAACAAGCAAAAAACCAAACTGACAACCAGCACATTATTTAACTCTTTAAACAAGACTCTAAATAAAGCCACTTTAGATTGACTTATATTTACCTAAATGTTTTAAAAAATTAATGTGATGATGTGGGACTGCCTCCTTCTTAAAAATGTGTTTCCAGAGCTACTAAAAAACTGGCATTTACAAAATAGTTGTTAAAAATATTCCTCTGAATTGTACAAGAAGGGAGGTAACAGGGACAATTGTTAAAACACTTGGTATAAGATGTTATTCAGATTTGGTTTCTTTCTCCCCTGCTGAATCAGAGACTGGAACCTCTCCACTTTTCGTTTCCCCGTTCTCTGCAGGCAGGTCCTCTTTACTCTCCTCTTGGTTAGTGGCTTCTGCTTGTTTTCCTTTTGTTCCTTTTTTTCCTTTTGTGTGAGCTTTTTTGTCCTCGAATTTACCCTTTCCAGCTGTCTTTTTGGGCTTAGCTTCAACCTTAGCAAGGACTGGTTTAGCTGACAATCTGACCTCCTCTTGGGCTCCTCCTTTACTTCCCCTTCTGCAGAGTTCACCTTCCTCTTGGGCATCTTGGCTGCGAGTGGGGATGGGCTCCCTCTCCCCAGACACGGGAGAGCGCCGGCCGGAGCGACTGGGCTCAGGGGTCGAAAGGAAAGGGCCGCAGCTTCTTCTCAGGCGGGGCTCAGGGGCCTCGACGCTCCTCCTCCCGCCGCTGGGCTGAATATGGAACATATTTTTAATGAAGGGGTGTAACAAGTATGAGAAACTAGGACCCATTTATGAGAATCCTTAAATGTCAAAGGAGTTTCTGTTTGCTTTTTTTTAGCAACAAAAAGCTCCTAGAATTTAGTAAGATCAGATATGACATAGTCAGAAGTGTGTAAAAGAAATGTAAAATGGATAGATGAAATCCAGATTATGGCAGTTTAAAATGCCAGCATGGAAAAGCAGTTCCAGATAGTAGAGAGAACATTGGACTGGAGTTAGCAAAACCTAGATTCCAAATCCTGACTTAGGCACATGTCAGGTATGTGAATCAGGGTAAGTCATTTATTCTCTTTCACAATTAATTTTCATTTATGAGACAAGGATAAAAATACTTGTCAATACTTAAGTCAAAGGGTTCTCCTGATGATCTAATAAAATTATTTCTAAAATGCGTTTTTCATGCCTAACAACATAGGACTGATATTCTTTATAATTTGATTCTAGAGGCAATAGGAAAAAATGAAGATTTTTGTGGAGGAAAGTGACTTAGTTAGTTCTGGGCCTGAGAAAATTCATTTGACAGTTATGGTGAACATGAAATAGAAAACAGAGAGAGGGGAAGAAGTGGGAGTACTTAAAAAGAAATTATAGGAGTTTAGGGAAAAGGAAAGGAGGGTCTGAAATTGGAGCATGGCGATTTGGATGAAGACAAAAGAGGAACTTGTTTTTGAAAGGCAGTTTCATGATTAAGAGACCAAGAATTCAACATCTTCTTTGGCACTAGCTTTCTGACATTTGGCAAATTATTTACCATGGTTCTGAGTTTCTTAATTAAAAAAAATGAAGGTAGACTTTAAATTCATTCCCTTTCCTTAAAAAATTTGACCATATAATATTTTTAAAGCAATTGGGGTTAAGTAACTTGCTCAAGGTTACATGGCTAGTTATTATTTATGTGTAGGTGCTAATTTTCTGAGGCCAGAACGAATCCCGGGTCCTCCCAACTAGGAAGCCGCCACTTTTAGTCACTGTGCCATTACGCCACCCGTTTGAACTTATAATTAACTAGTTCAGTCTTTCATTGTGTTCTGCCATCTAATGTCTTTTCAGCTTGTCTTTTCATTAGCAACATTTTGCTAACCTACAAGTTTGGCTTGCTACATCCACTGGACTTTTTTATTCTTGCTCACATGATGCTGAATAAGTCATGCTGACGGAATCAGTTAAAATATACAATATCTAACATCACTTGGGCACCCATTTTTTTATATGCCTGCTTAGTTGTAGACTGAAATAATTAGTTATCCATTCTCTTTGCCAAAACTCTTCCCCACACTAATCCTCAATTTCTTCCCCTTGATTGCCCCCTCTGTATAACCTTTAGTCTCTCTTTAGTGCAGTTTTCCTTATTACTGGCCAAGATATGCAGATTTCTTCTTTCCTTAACCTGACATTTTCATTTGACCCTACTATTTCCTCCAGCTATAATTCTTTATCTTATGTTTAATGGCCATCTACCCCTTACAATCATTTGTCCAGTCCCATTCCATCATTAAGCCTTTACATTCTGACTTTGGACCTATCCATTTGACTAACACCTCTTCAAGTTAATAAAGATTTCTGAATTGTCACACTTAAAAGCTACTTTTAATCAGTCCTCATTCTTCCTCACCTGTTACTGATATTGTTGATTGATATCTTCTGCTGAATATTTACTTTTCTCTAGGTTTCAGTAACACTCCCAAGACAGTTATTTGGACATCATCAGCACTATTAGAATGCAAACTCTTTGGGAATGCTTTTGGCCTTTTAAAGCAATTCCCAGCACATATATAGTCTTAATAGCAAGCACTTAACAAATACTTGTTGCCTAATTTGACTTGATTTTGCTATATCATCATCTATGCTCTACTTCTTATGTGTAAGTGTCCTCCAGGGCTCTGACCTGAACCATTTTCTCTTTTTTGTTTTATGCTATCTTTAATTTATTTCAATATTTCCTCACTCTTTTGCATTCAAATAGTTATTTTATTACAATTTTATCATGTACTTTGCGCCTATATGTGTGCATGCATATGTATGTATACATATATACACATGTATATATGTATGTATATAAATACATATACATACATGTGTGTATATGCATATATATGTATACAGTGTGTTGTGTGTTTCTGTGCATTTATCCAACTTGATGGGGATTTTTACCCTCCTATTTCAATTTTATCTTGTAGGAATGTTAGATGCTTTCTCTTGTGTGTGTGTGTATGTGTGTATTTTCCTTATGTCTAGTACAGTGGTGATATGTTGACTTTTTTATTTTTTCTTTCTCTTACCATTTAAGTTTAAAGATATCTAAATCAGATAGATAAGCCACAGGAAATACACTTTCCTGCCATAATTTTATTCATTCTATCTCTATTTTGAAATGCATAATTCCCATATTTTAACTGTTACCTAGAAAGCATTTTATTTTGCTAAATATCAATTTATAAACTAGCTCATCCCTCACCTCCTAAATATACCTTTCAAAAAATTCACTTTTGTATCCTGAAGCCTGTACCCTCAATCAACAGAAGTGATGGAAATATTACTCACATCCCCAAAGGTCTTCAATTTCATGCCCTGCTCTTTATAGTCCCCAGACATATTTTCTTGTTCCCTTCTGGCAGTATAATTTGTTTCAATGTGGATGGCTTGAATTTGATGGAGTTCATCAGATTTGACAAAACATAGAAGGTTCTATACAACTAGAATACATTCCCTGGAAAGAGAGCAGATCAAGAAAAAAATATCTTCAATACTCAACAGCATTGAGTTATCAAGCAATACATGTCATCTCTTTATCTTCTGATTTTTGCTGGATAACTTCTCAACCTATGAATTCACATAATTTCTTGGATTCAAATGTATCTACTTGCTTTTACAAGTGTTGGAATAGATAGGCATCTATATGGCTCTAGTGAAAGATGGCATTTGTGTCGGACACAGACCAATTTAGGTAAGCCCAGAGCAAAATTTCATCAGGTTTTACAAAATAGCTTCTAAAAATCATTTATTTATTTGTCAAGATATTGTGGCTGGTATCAATGAAGAACTTAATCATACCAATAGAATTATAGATTTTTGGATATAGAGGTAAGTTCATAACTATTTTGATAGTTCTTTATACTTTTCAAGTTTTAATATTTTGTCAATACGAGTATCCCTTCCAACAGTCTAGATAACAGCCCACTCACATCTATTCCTCCTATGCAAATCAAATTAAATAAATCCAATAGGAGGCATCTACACAGCATGCTGGTGGTTTTAATACAGATCTTTTTCCATTATGTAGATAACAGTGAAGTAATTGGACTATTTCTCCATCCAATAAAAAACATTCATTTAGGACTCACTTGGTTTAAGGAACTATTCTAAAGGATAGTAATATTTTAAAAATCAGGAAATATTCTCATCTTCTAAGAACTTTGCTTCTTGTCTACAATCCTTTAATTTCATTATATGGCCAGCCCCCTTCCTTTTATACTCATATATGACTCTTATGCTACTTTATGTCAAGCAACCAACAAGTCTCTATTAAGTGATTAAATTCTATACCAGCTTTGAAGATAAACAAACAAATAAAAATATATAAGAAAATATAAATTAATGAATGAACAAATGAAAACATCCTGCCCTCAAGGAACTTACTTTTTTTAGAGAACTGTATGTAGGTTTTGTATTCATATGCATGGGCAGAGACCTGTGATTTCTTTGATATTAAGAATTCCTGGGTTAGACAACTCCCTTTACCACTGTAGGTTGGTATCTTCTACTACATGTTATACATATACTACATCTTAAGGAGTTTTCTAGAGCACTGGGAAATGAATCGATTTTAGAGGGTTACAAATCCTGTTTGTTTTAGAGAAAAGACTTGATTTTTTTCCTGACTCTAAATCAGTTTCTATCCACTATGACATGACTCTTCTCTCTATCAGGACACATAAATACAGTAGGAAAAGTAAATAAAAAGTGATTTGGGAAGGGAGAATATGAATATCTTGGAATTATTCCTGTCAAAATTATTATTTGAGCTGAATTTTGAAGGTGATGTATTATACTATGAGGTACAGAGGATTCACTCAAGACAGAAGGGACAAATATAAAAGCATGGAGATGGAAAATTGAATGTCTTATATGGGGGGTGGGGGAAGACCACTTTGATTCTCCTTACAATGAAGCAGATTGATTATACCTACTGAGATCATTTAATTCACCTCTTAGGATATTGAAACTTTTAATTCTTTATTTCATTTGACATTCTTTGTGTGGAAGCCACAGTCCATCATTGTTATAATATTGATGCTAAAAATCTGAGTCCTTGTATAGATGGGTTATATTAATAGCAAAACTAATACCAAAAGGATGATGACCACACTGCCTGAGTTTTGGACATTACATTCCGCCCATATTTTTGGCCATTGTTTGGTATGCTGAACATGGTCTTATAGACTCACAGTTCAATATTAGCACATTCAGAATATTGAAACTGAAACTCAAGTTTGTCATATATAATTTAGGTTTTGTTTATGGGGGTCTCTTTTCAAGCATTTAAATAGAAATGGTCCTAAAAATGAGATAATCTTGGGTTAATCTCACAAGAAATTGTCACCCTGGCATTGGTGCCATCATTCATACAGCTCTCCTGTGTTTGAAATCCAACTGTCAAGTTGGATGGCTTTTTTTTTTTAATTCTAATGCACTCTTAATTAAAAGGCTATTTTCCACAATATTTCAAACTTTCATTGGTATTTCATGGTTGTGAAGAAAGCTTATAGGGTGCAAGGAGATTCAGGGTTTTGTTTACCTTTAGAGAGAGTTGGTGGCTATCTTAAGCAAGAAAAATCAATCATATGCTTTGTTTGGGGTGTGTGGGATGACTTGCAGTGAAGTTTCCCCATTCTGAATATCATATATACATTCTTATTACTCCCTTGCATTTTGTAACTAAGTTCAGTATTGTTTCCATATATATATATATATATATATATATATATATACATATATATATATACATACATATATACATATATACATATATGTAAGACGTTGGGTATTTCAAAGTAATGTAAGAGCTATTGAATGTTCATACAATTGATTGGATTAACTATTGAGACCAACTTAGAGATTTTTTAAGTTTGGGGAAAGGAATAGTAGTTGAGAGGTAGCAAAGGGTTAAGTTTCTATAGAACTGCAAGAATTGCTGGAACAAGACTACTGATAAAGAGTACCAGAGAGTAGCCTTGGGAAGAGTTGAGGCAGTAGACTTGGGAGGAAGTTTGAGTTCCCACATCCCAAGAGAACAACTAGATAATACTAAAATGAAATAATGTCAATAAAAGAAGCTGGCAGCAGCAGGTGTATTTGACCAGTCAGAAAGCAGACAGTGGCCTTGGGACACTGAGGCCCAGATAAGGACACATCTAGGTTGGACTGAAGGGGGTTCAGTGTTCTGAGGTTGTTACTGTGCTTGCATAGTGGACCTCATGTATCATGTATATTATCTAACAGAATTAGAGCCTCATTAGTAATAATTAGGTTAATGTTTGGGAGGGGAGAGTAACCTTTGCTTACTTAACCCAGCTTTAGCTTCTGTACCATGGCCTCCTCTCTCTGGTCACTGTGCCAGTGACTGGACCACCCACTTCTCATGAGATTCTAATAAATCTTTCTACCTTCACTTTGAAAGGTCTCCAAATGATAAGGTTTCTTTTAGGTTAGGGTCTCTGTACCCCACACAGGGGCTTCCCAGCTCTGTTTGTTCCTAGGATCATAGATTTTAAGCTAGAAATTACATTAGAGATCAGTTAGAACAATTCTCTCATTTTAGCCATGAAGAAGCTAAGAAAAGGAGAAGTCAATGACTTGTCCAAAGTCAATGAAATCAGAATCCAGGCTCAAGGTCAGGGCCTCTGCCTTCTAAATTGTTTCTTTCCCCAGGAACACAGTCATCATGAAGCCAAGACCAATGGTTGCTCTCTGATATAGTACCGGCCACTTTGCTGAAGTCCAGAGACATAGATCGATTTCTCTGTTTCCATCAGTCATATAATTAGTTTAAATTTGTAGAATCCTTTTTGAATTGTGGTGGCTTTGCATGAACCTATGTATATTTTATGCCTGTAATAATCTTTTGAGGCACCCAGGATCCATGTTAGCATTTTTTTAAGTGGGGTAAGGAGAGAAGGGGTTGAAATTACCATATCATTAGTATTCATTAGTCATTCTTAGTTTGAAACCTTCCTCCATTGATGCTGATGATTATCAATGTCTTTGAAATGTAAACCTAGAATCTAGAAAGTTAAATGCAGCACTGCAAGGTCCAGTTACTTTCTTTGGTACATATAACTGGCCGGAATTAGATGCAGGGTATTTGGACACAGGTCTTTTATTAATTTCAAGACCAGATTTCTTGCTGCTGTATCATGCTATTTCTTTTAAGGGAGGAAACTGAAATTTGAAATATAAAGCAATGCCCTCTAGGTGTCAAAACTCCAACTTGTCTTCACCTCTAGTGTTCTTTCCATTCAGTCACAAAGGAAATTTGATAAGTTACCAGGAATCCACAACAAAATGAATCACGATAGGTTTCCTAAATCATAAATTTGATTGTGCCATAAAGTTCATCTAATCCAATCCCCTCATTGTACAGATGAGTAAACTAAGATTCAAATACTTAAGAAGATTAGCCATCCCAAAATATTCAAACACAATCCAACTGAGGGAAAATGCTTTTTTGTAATATGGAGGTTAGAATTCTTCATTGAAACAGCTACTTCTGGGTACAAGAGGATCCCATGTGGTTTCTGGGAATCTGATAGAGAGAAACAAGGGATTATGGGATCATATATTGAGGATTAGAAGGGACCTTACAGGTCACTGAATCCAAATCTTTATTTTTCATGTGAGGAAATGGAGGCCCAGAAATGTTAAGTGATCCTCTTAGGGTCACACATATGGTAAATGTTCAATGAGAAGCTGAGAGAGAGTGATGGAGAGAGCTGAGGAGAAATTATCATTTAACAGACTTCATGTTGGCCATACATGAATTTAAGTACCAAAATTGACTGACCTCCTTGTAAAAAGAGGACTAAAATTCATATGCACATACACATAACACACACACACACACACACACACACACATATATATATATATATGTATACCCTGTGTGTATATGCATGTGTATATATATATATATATATATTTATATCTATCTATCTTTCTATCTATCTATCTATGGAGTACATAGTATGAAAGGAAAGTAAATGATATGAAGGGTCAGGAGATATGACCACAAGGTAGCTAAAAACATTAATGGATTATTTTGTATTCAAGGTCAAATTCAGAAAACAAGATTTTTGGAGAAGTAATTTAAATTTCAGCACAAGCCACCTTTATAGGTATAGGAGTTATAGCCTGCATGGTTTTGGATGTTCAGGAACATCATTGAAGACTGAGTGGGTGTGTATGTGTGGGTGTGAGTGTGTGTGTTTGTGTGTGTGTGTGTGTGTGTGTGAGCGATGGGTTCACAGAGAATTCTAGGAGGAATCACAGAAGGAGAGAGTGGTGTAGACATGGGGAGGAAAAGGGAAACATTTTCCATTTTAAGAAAGAAAAACTTACAGAATGACTTTCCTCCCCACCCCATTTTCATCATCCAGAAAGACTTTGAGTATAATGACCTGCAGGGTCACTAGTAGTCATGTGCATGTGATAATATGGACTGTATTTGTTTAAGTAAGATTTGCCCATCATAGACATAATTCCTTTTCCACATAGCTGCCAAACTGGGAGTAAAGGACTGATAACCTTCCCCTATTTGATTTCTAAGTAGGAAGACCTTCCTTTTCCCTGTAGTTAAACTTTTGAGTGCACTGCTTTACCTATGGTGATCATCTTCTACCCTCTAAGTAAATATTCCATTCAACCTATCCCATCTTAATACCACGATTCACATTTTTATACAAAAAATAATAATGCTTAGTGTGCTAAACTTGGTTATGTGATCATTTGGGGTGGTGGAGCATTGAATATAAAGGGGCATAAAGTTGTTCTGAAGGGAAATCAATATATTCATCCAGTGCTTAGCTCAAGAAAACAGAGTCATCTTGGCCTTATACTAGCACTCCCCACATTTTAAATCTAAGACAATTATTAAAAAAAGATAATCAAAGAACAATTAGAATACCACAAGTGACACTCTATTCTCTCCTAGTTGCAACATAAACCTGATGTATTAAATCAAGAAGTGAGAAAAGAGAGTGATACCCAGGAAAGATATTGTGCCACTTGGTTTCCCTTGCTTCTTATGTCTCTGACATTCAGCTCTATCCCTTGTAAGTCAGCTACTGATGCCTCATTATCATTGGATCCTTTAAGTTCCATTATGTAAGTGACTAGGGAGAAATCATAATCATTTCATAGAACCACATATTATCTTACTTAGCAAATAAATCAGGAAATGCCTCATCCAATGAAAACCTGAAAATGAATTCCAAATTCATGATAGGAATGAAATGATTCTTCTTGAGACTTTGTTTCATGACCTCCAATGATGGAGTAGCCAGTTATTTCAAAAGAATCTAAAAACGTGATTTGTGATAGCTCTAATCATTAGCAAGTTTCTGTTGTTTTGCTTTGCTATTGGTTTGTTTTGACATGTTTCCCTGACATTAAGCCTATATTTTATTCTTAGACAGCATCCAAACATCCCTCCAGGTTTGGGCCTCTAGGGTCAAGCAAAAGAAGTTTTACTTCTTTTCCATAAGAATTTCCTTCAAATCCTTGAGGAAAACTATCATGAATCCCAGAAGTTTTCTATTTTCCAAGCTAAATAATGATAATACATTGAAACAATCCTTATATGGAATAGATTCATGGCATTTTGTTTTATTTTCTGTACTGTTTGCTCTCCTTTAGGCATTTTCCATCTTCATAATGTCATTCTTAAAATGTATTACCAAGAATTGAAAACAATATTTAAAATGAAGCCTTACCAAATAAGAATACAGAGGATAAATAACTACTTAATCCTAGGAAAAATGTCCCTTTTAATACAATACAAGTCTACATTAGTGTGTGTGTGTGTGTGTGTGTGTGTCTGTGTCTGTGTGTGTGTAAACCTTTACTGTAAGCTTTCAAAAGGCAGTATAAGAACTATATCATCTTTAAAGCTGCTTCCAGATTTTTCATATTTCAGCAGAAGTATAAGTTCTTTGAGGGTATTCACTGTTTTTATTTCACTTCATTCCAAAGCAACTCATCTAGTTCTGGATCCTAGGAGGGACACAATAAATTATTCTGTTGTTCTGAATTGTTATAAACCACCCTCCCAACTCACCTCCTTTTTTAATCCCCAAAGCCAAGAACAGAAGAAAGATTCAAAATAAACATTTAATGCTCTTGCTGTTGATTGTGTTGGAAGGGTGGGAATGAAAAGTCAAAAATATTAGCAGAGTATTGTTCTGAAGCTTGGAATTGTGTGGAATCCTTTACAATGTAAGAGGAATGAAATAATTTAACTGAACCCTACATCCAAGGTGAGTTGAATCAAAAGTCTTCCAAAAAAGGATTATAGATTGAAGTTTGGTGGAGTATTAGATGTAATTAAATCCAACTCCTTTACTTTCAAATAAGGACTAAAGGTTTTAAGGGAATTTCTAATGGTCAAAGATATAGTAAGTGTCTGAGGCAGGATTTGAAAAGAGGATTCAGGGATTTTATTTCCAGAGCTCTATTGATTATGTCACCTTGCCACCTTTATTTGAACCTTGAGCATCCCCCTGACAATCTGTCAGTATTTAAGAAAGTTTTGTGATTTTTTTGTTGTTTGTGAAAAGGAATTGAATTTTAAAGAATCTTACTAAAGTTACAGCTTAAGCAGTATGTCCTTTATGAAGTTTTTCTTCATCACATAAAGTTGTAGTGGAAGGAAATTAATTGATTCACCCACTCCTTAGCCCCAGAGAACAATGAGCTATCCTGGCCTTGTACCAGCACCCACAACATTCAAAATCTGTCCAAGGTAATTATTGGAGAAGATAAATAAAGAAAAATGAGAATACTATAAGTGAAACTATATTCACTCCTATTTGCAAGTCTCCCTTCTTTTTTCTCTAACTAACCTTCAGGAGAATTATAAAATGTAACATTTTCATTATAATTGTTAATTGACTTACCATCTCCCTTCATAGACCACAAGTTCTTTGAGGGTATGTAAAGAAGGAGCCATACTCATTTTCAAATTCACATAATGCTTTGAAGAGAGAAGATTATTAATATTTAATTGTTAGAAAATGAATAAGTGGATGAGTAAGTGAATAAAAAAGGTCTTTCATACAAATATGAGGACATAATTATTTTGAACCTAGGATCTGGTCTTTGTGAAGTCTAGAATTAGATATAAGGATAAAAATTACTAGCTTTTCAGATGAAATAAAATGAGATAATGCATCTGGAATTATTTAGAAAGCTGTAAATCATTGTACTTCTTTATGGTTGGTACACTTACTTTATTATCTTCATGGGTAATGTAATAATATTTATGTAAATTATGTTGTAATATTGTTTATAAGAAACCTGCTATCCTTTTTGGGTATAAATAATATTAAAACCTACTTCAATGTGACATCATTGCTTGAAGGTGACTCTGTTTTATTAAAGTCACTGCAAGTAAATCCAAAACACTTGAAAAGACTAACATTTTAGAAACTGTATATGTTTCCCAAAAACCAATACGGTTAAATTCATAAGGCTTCATTATAAGTATGACATTATAATGATGAACATTTTGTTTATATCCACCATACAATATTGTCTACAAAGACAAAGAAAACTTGTGATCATCATTAGAGAAAGTGCTTATTCCAAAACCATAGTTCCTTGAAACTGTGAAGTATACCTGTGTATCTTTATCTCACATATCTATCATTTATCTCTACCTCATTCTTTCTTTATTGGGATTTCTTATCTATGACATCTGTCTATATCATTTATAACATTTACATCATTTACATCAGTGGTATCAAAATATGCCCAACAGTACTCCTGAATTCAGTCCAAACTAGATGAAAATTTTGTTTCATATTTAAACACATGATCTTTAAAAATTGATATGTATCCTTATACATTGTGTAGTGACTATGTTTTTATCTGAGTTAGCCATCACTGATCAGTGTCATCCATCTATATCATTCTTTTCATCTGTGTCTTCTATAACTATAAAGATGTTCATATTTATATTATGATACAGTAGAAATAACACTGACTTTGGAGTGAGACTGAGTACAAAGGCTATTTCTGGTGCTATATGATCCTGGGAAAATTAATTACCCTCCTTGTACCACGGTTTCCTTAATCATTAAATAAAATCAGTGGGCTAGTAGACCATTGAAATTTTTACAAGTTTTGTATGTAAGATCCTTTAATTATCTGATCCATATCCATGCACACAGGCATATTTTCATAACAAGAAATTGGGCCAAATATGTGTTTCACACACTGTGTTTAAGCATCTTACAGTTATTGCCTCATTTCATTCTTACAACAACCAAGGAAACAAAGCATTATCATTATTCCCATTTTACAAATGAGAAAACTGAGGTTAAGTGAGTTGCCCATGGTCACATAGCCAGTAAGTGTTTAAGGCCAGATATGAACTCACATTCTTGATTTCAGGACTAGGACTCTAACCACTGTGTTATCTAGCGGTCCCTGCAAGAGTAAAGATTCTCCTCAATTAATCAAATAAGGCTCCAACTCTTACCTGAATTAATCAACCAAACATGAGGTAGGTGTGAATAAGTCTTTAATCATTTTGAAAAGGCAATAGTAGCTTTCACTCATCCATCAGATGATATGGGATGATTGCATAAGGAAATATTTGTGATTATTTTTTTAATCAGTCATGCTCCATGAATCTATGTATATTCAGGTGAGTGTTTTAGGACTCCAAATTTACTATCTCTAGTTTAGGATTACTCTTGAGAGAACAGTATCTCCTCTTTACTTTCTGCTCCATGTTGACAATGCTACTAAAAATAGTAGGAAAAAGTACATATGGTTGGAAGTAGGAATAGACATACCAAGGATTAACAGCACATCAGTAGATATTCCAAGAAAATTCACCTTCTACAAGAGAAAGAATTGGATAGGATATAAAATTTTGAAATTTGTAAGTAGCATATCTACTAGAAATGGTAGTTGCCTTTCTGAAATAACAGTAGCTTGTAGGGATGTCTCTTTGGGGAGCTGAGGAATTTGCCAATAATGAATCAGACACATTGGGGAAAGGCAGCATTAAAACTCTACAAGTACACTTCAGAGTCCAGCAGAGATCTATAACTAAGAAGTACAAAAATCAAGAAAAAATTCTAATAACAAGAATTTACAAAACCCTTTTTGCTACATATGCATCCACGTCTTTATAATTTTGAGTCTATTCTCCCCAAAAATCTTATATTGCATGAGGAAAATGTGCTCCTGATTTGGAAGAAATGTTTCTGTAACTATTGTTTTGGATACAATTTCTCAGTGGATATCTTTTCCCCCTCCCCTGAAAGCTATTTGTTTAACAATTAAAATCTGGATGATTGATTTTAATTGAAAACGCACCACTGGGGGCTTTTGACCAAAATTCTCAGAAACTCAACCTCTAAAGCTTATTTATGAAACAAACATATTTATGAAACATTAGTTATAGCCTACTTGAGATATTATCTACCATTCAAACGAAGAGAGTAGAAAATGAAGCTTCATGGCAAAGTCATTAAATGTAATGGGTTCCTTTCATTTAGGGGAAGAATGGTGTATAATAAGTAAGCATTTACTTTAAACAGATATTTACAATGTTATGCTTGAGCAAGCTAAGCAAATAATATCTGATGCAAAACATCTTATTCTCTACTAAAGACAGATGAAGAAACAACTTGGTATTGGTTATTCTATGGTGGTCAATATCAAGTTAAAGATAAAGATAACTAGTGCTAAGCAATTATATCATTGTAATTTCCTCCTAGCATGGCATGGCAGATACAGAACTGACTCCAGGAAGGCCTACATTCAAATGCTGCATTTGAATCATGCCAGTCTTGCCAGCTGATCTCCCAAGTCCATGAGAAAACACTGTAACATTCTGAAATTCAGATAAGAATTGTTATATAGGGCTTCTTCACTTGGGCATTCCAATTTCAATAAAATCACATAACCACTTGGAATAATTTAGTATTTATTCCCATGTAATGGAGAAGGGTATAGGAAGAGGGAACATGAGGCCTATCTAATATCCAGACTATGATGTTAGCCTGGAATTAAATAGGCTGAGGAGAACAGAATTTACTGTTTTGGGGAATTGTAAAATTCAATTAATGAACCCCAGAATTTTCACTGAAGTAAGGACCATCCCTTTAATACTGATATTCTGCTCATATCATTGTATGACTGTGAGACATGGAACATTACATTTCCAGAAGAAATGAAATTGAAGGCAACAAATCTAGTTCTTGACCCTAGGAAGAACATGATAAATTCTTGTATTGATCTGAATCATTATAAAACTCATTTTTTATGCTCAAAGCTAAGCACAGAGGAGAAATTCAAAATAAACATGTTCTTACTGTTGATTGTGATGGAAGGGTGAGGATGAAAACTCAGAAACATAAGTGGAGGGCAATGGAGAAGTACATATTGGGTGTGAATTGTCTAAAATACATTGAAAACAAAGAATAATAATGGAGAAACAAAATTTTAAAATGTAGGTAAAACTAGATGAACCAGTAATGTGGGAAGAGTTGAGGAATAATTAATGGAGAGTCCAAATGCTCCATTGATATCTTCAGGACATTGAGAAAAAGTGACTAAATCTTCCAAAATTTGCTATGGAACATATATTGTGAAACTATGGAAATGCCCTGAGATTTCATATATGTGAGTATTTCCCTTACCCACATTAGGTTAAATGTCAATATCCATCTCTCTCTACCTTCCCCTACCCCAGGCATTAATAGATATTTCATGAGTTTCTTCAATAATGAAAATTCACCACAGTTGTCTATCTTCTCTGGTATAGATGATCTTTAAAATTAGATAGACTGATACTTGGACAAGAACTATCACAGAATATATAAGTGAATCACCTCTATCTTGGTATATTCTGTTGGAATTAGCCTTTTAATATCATTGATTACAAGAGTATGATATCACCTACAAACTGTGATGAAGCATCTGAGTAAGACATCAGTGGTAGAATTTGTTGTTGTTCCTTGGGTTTTCTAATTAAAAAAAAAATAAATTGTGTTTTGATATGTGGGCTTATGTTTGGGAACAAGCCACACCTTTTACTAGTCAAACAATAGAAACAATAAGCTTAAAATGGTGGTTTTCAAACTCTGAATGGGAAGAAACTATTTTCCCCTACATATTCTTGTGAATCATGTTTTCACATTAATCATGTTGTACAGGAGAAATAGAATGAATGGGAGGAAAAATGAGAAAGAAGAAGCAAAACAGAAAAAGAGAGCAAATAGTATGCTTTCATCTGCATTCAGACTCTATATTTCTTTCTCTGGATGTGGTTTGTATTTCCCATCATGAGTCTTGCAGTTGTTTTAGGTCCTTGCATTCCTGAGAAGGGTTAACTCTCTCAAAGTCAGCCATTACAAAACATGGTTACTACTGTGTACAGTGTTCTCCTGGTTCTTCTCACTTCACTTAGCATCTTTCCATGATTTTTTGAAGTCTACTTGCTCATCATTTCTTATAGCACAATAGCATTCCATTACATTCATATAGCACAACTTATTCAGTCATTCCCAGTGGACATGCATCTCTTCAACATCCAGTTCTTGGTCACCATAGAAAGAACTGCTAACAGTATTCTTGTACATCTGTGCCCTTTTCCAATTTTTATGATCTCTTTGGGAGATAGTCCTAGAAGTGGTATTGCTGGATTAAAGGGTATGCACACTTTTATAGTCCTTTGGGAATAGTTTCTACTTGCTCTCCAGAAGAAACTTTTTTAATGAAAAAAAAAATTTCAATCTGCCCAGCTTTGCCCAAACATCCACAATAGTGGATTAACTATTAGAGGTTTGACTGAAACAGTGTGCTTATTCTTACCTGTAATCCCTACTATTGGGGAGACAGAGGATGTTGGATCAATTTAACCTTGGGGTTCTGAGCTGTAGTAGGATAAACCAGGTTTCCACATAAAGCATGGCACCAATATGATAATGGAGTAAAGTATCTGATTTTCTGAGGTGTAAAACTACTCATGTAAGAAACAGAGCAAATAAAACCTCCTAAATTGATGAGTAATGTGATCCAAGAACGTTCAGTTCACTTTCAGCTTGGGTCAAATATGGAAACACAGTCTCAAAAAAATAATAAAGAAATGAATAAAGAAAGAAAAGGGATTGTGAAAATAGATGATGAAAATGACTTTGAATTCACTAACATTTAATATTCATTTCTATCGTATTAATCACAGCGGCACTGCTTGGATTGTACAATGCAAATAGATACATAAAATGCATTCATCCTACAAAATTATGTCAAAAATATTGAAATGTAATCTTATATTAAAATATAAAAGATTTTTTTTATGTTTTAAAGTAGAGGATTGTTTGCATTCTGGTTTCCTCATTAAAATGTGAGTTCCTTGATGGCTGGACAATGTTTTTATCTCTTTTTTATTTCCTTTGTTTTGAACAGTATTTTGAACATAAATATCTCATAAATGTCCCTGATTAATTATTATTATTATTATACTATTAAAGATAAATATGAATGATAAAATTCTGAAAAAAATATCAGTATTTCAATATATTCTAGACACTTTGATAAGCATTGAAAAGATGGAGGGAGGGAGGGAGAGAAATAGAGAGAGAGAAGGAGAAAGACAGACAGATAGAGAGATAGAGACAGAGAGAAGAAAATATAGGTAAAGCTATGGAGAGTCAGAGAGACAGAGACAAAGGTCAATTAAATCAGGCAAAGAGACAGATAAACAGAGAGAAGCTGAGAGAGAAAGATAAAGAAATAGTGACAGAAAGAGAGATAGAGTCAAGTACAACAAAGAAAGTTGGCAAATGTAGCCATAGATCAAATGTTTGATGTGAGTTTTCCAAGAAAGCTAGTGATAATCTGACTAATACATGTTCTCTGACCTATCAGTGGAATTAGTTTCAGGTGGTGGTGGAAGGTTGTACATGACATTGTGATAGCAAGATGCCTTGCAAGCCACAGCATGATGAGTCTGGTTAAGGGTAATTATGAAAGAAAATTTCACCAATATCGACATCTTCAAGATCCATCAAGGGGTGCAGTGGTCCATAGCCCAAAATTTAGTAGGTACTAATTTAATGAGGACCTCCCACTAAACACTAGATTTCCTTTGCTATGATTGAGTTCATGTTGGGAAAGGAACAGATTTTCAATCTGAGCCTCATTCAGTATAGACCTTATTCACATAACGCAAAAAAAATAATTTTAAAATATCAAATAATAGAAGTTAATTGAACTATACAAGCATAGCATAATTTACAGGTGAAAGGGGCACAAAATCTTTGTTAATATCGAATGAATCAATTTCTTGATCTATTTGGAAGTTCCATCTGACAATATAAAACCTGCTTCATTCTGTTGATTTTTTTGTCTGTATCTTCTTATGTTTGCCAATGATCTTTCACTCAATATTCAGAATACTGACATTCACACAGTTAATTCATATAGAAGATATTCAACAGCTAAGTAGGGAAATAACTAGAAATCTAGTACTAGAGTCAGGAAGATTTGAGTTCAAATCTGGTTTCAGACACATTAATGGTATAATCTTGAGCAGGTAAGTTACTCTCTTCTTGTCTCTGTTTCCTCATGGGGGAATAATAATAAATAGGGATTATAGTAGCACATACTACCCAGGGTTGTTATGAGGATCATATGAGAAGATGATATTTCTAAAGTACTTAGTACAGTGTATAGTACATACTAGGTAATCAAGAGATAAAGAAATAGATATAGACATGTGTGTACACATGTATATATGCATATATATGTATACAAGCATAGATATAGACATATGTACATATATGTGGGTATGTTGTTTATATATCTATACCTATATATGTTAATGATGATGATGATGTAGATATTCTGTTCTTCCATCCTCTCAAATAGCTACTAGAATATCTGACTTGTCCACCTGTTATTATACAATGTAGGGATATGATAAGGCTGTATTGTCTTCAAATAATCTCTTACCCATAGGACACTTTTTAATCCTGCCATTCATAAGTATTTATTGCTTTGGGCAACCTTATTCATGAGCATCTACATTATCTGATATTACTTTTTCAAAATAAATTTCAGCTAATAATTCTTATTCCCTTATATATCAATGGACTCCCATCCCTGTCCTTATATGCATACTCTCTGATGAACCTTGGGCCAACAAGGAAAAGAACAGTCATTGAAAAGTCTGTATATAATTTAAATGGAGAAAAAAGACACATTAAAAGGGGGGTTTTAAAACAATATAACATATTAAGAAGATATACTAAATGTGAGGAAATTCAGGAACATGAGGGAGTCATCATAAGAACATTTGACTAAAGATCAATGGACGGAGTAATATAAATGGTACTGCCATAGAACATAAATTACAAGTTTTAATGGGAAGAAAAAAATACATGAAGAATCCCCGTCACAAAAAAAATAAATAAATTCACAAACTTGGCATAAAGATTAGTGTACAATGTTGAAGTAACATTGAGTTTAAAATATTAAGACTTCTACTAGAACTCTATCTCTGACAAAATGACAGCAATTAAAAAACCTATGGCCTTTTTCATGCTAATGTTATCCATAGGTCTGCAGAATGGCAAATGCAGCTTCTTTGAAAGAAGAGAAGAGACACCACTTCAAAATTATGTAAAAGAGGGACTCTGAACAACCTCTGGAGCTCCAGAATTCACAGAATTACACAGAGAAGCTAAACTCCCCCTAAGGACAGCCTGGCACCCCGACAGGGAGAGGCCAGCACAGTGCTTTTGGAGCCAACACAGGACAATGTGAGTCTGAGATTTAGCCCTAGGGCGGCCTGACCAGCAGCTGCAGGAGGGACCCCAGAATACCAGCAGCTGTGGCTCCAGAATTACCGAAACATAGATGCCTAGGACAAAGTGAGAGGTTATTGCCCTATGGACCTTGGGACCACTATTTGGAAACACATCAGCTTCTTCCCCTGGGGGCGAGAAGGCACTGAGTAGCTGTGGCACAACCATCATTTTGCAGCTTCAGTTACAACTTCAGCTCTTGGCCTGCTGACTGTAGGGGGATCCGGCGATCAGTCTAGGGGGCAAGCACTCTTGCTTTAACCTTCTTAGATCTGGATTGGGGTCTGGGGTGGAGGTCTTGGGGTGTGTGTTCTCCTTTCCACAGTGTGTGGGGCTTCAGGGAGGGCACCCAACTCAAACCTCTGGCAGTTAAGAAGACCCCAACATTTGGGACAGAAGCTCATCTGGCTGGTAGCAGAGTCTTAATGTGGCAACAAGCACAAAAGTCAAGTAATAAAGTGGCAACATGCCTAGGCAAAGCAAACAAAATAAACAGAAACATGTAACATTAGACTCCTGTTTTGGGGGCAAAGAGGATCAAAGCATGGAACAGGAAGAGGGCTGTGAGGTCAGAAATCCTGCACCAAAAGCCCCAAATGAAAATTATGAATGGATTATAGGCCATAGAGGACCTTAAGAAGGATTTTAAATACCAAATAAGAGATCCAAAGAAATGAAAGAATAGAAGACAATGTGAAATATCTCATGGGAAAAACCACTGACCTGGAAAATAGATCCAGGAGAGATTATTTAAAAATTTTGGACTACCAGAAAGCCATGATCAAAGAAAGAACCTAGAAATCATCCTTCAAGAAATTCTCAAGGAAAATTACCCTGATGTTTTAGACCCAGAGAGGGAAATAGAGGTGGAAATAATATGCCAATCACCTTCTGAAAAAGATTCCAAAAAGAAAAGTCCTAGGAATATTATAGCCAGGTTCCAGAATTCCCAGATCAAGGAGAAAATACTACAAGCATCCAGGAAGAAACAATTTCAATATTGTGGAAATACAATCAGATAGCCCAGGACCTGGCAGCTTCTACACTGAGGGATAGAAGGGCATAGAATATGATATTCCAGAGGTCAAAAGAACTGGGAATAAAACAAAGAATCACTTATCCGGCAAAACTGAGTATCTTTTTTCAGGGGAAAATATGGTCATTCAGTGGAATAGAGGACATTCAAGCTTTCTTGAGGAAAAAAAAAACAGAGTTGAATAGAAAATTTGACATCCAGACACAGGAAGCAAGAGATGCTTGAGAAAGTAATCAGGGAAAAGAAATTAAAAAGGAACTTAACAAGTTGAACTATTTACTACATGGAAAAACAATAACTGTGACTGATGTAACCTTTCTCATTATGAAAATAATTGAAGAAGGTTATATGAGCATATGAATACATATATGAATGTCTGTATATATGTTTACAGGCTTACAAGAATAGAGGACACAGGTCGAATTTGGTAGGAAAGGATGATACTTAAGAGGTGAAATTAAGAGATGAGAGAGGAAAGTGGCAAGAGGAGATGGGGAGAGACAGGGTGAGGTAAAATATCTCATGTAGAAGAGGAAAGGGGAAGTGGTTGCAAGGGTGGGGAAGAGCAGGAAGGCAAAAAGGCAAAACCATATTCTCATTGAATTTGGCTAAGGGAGAAAATGACATATATACTAAATGGCATATTTCACCCTGCAGGAGAGTAGGGGGAAGGGGGATTAGAGGGGAATGATGGAGGGGAGGGCATTCTTGGGGGGAGGGGAGATTGGAATACCCAATTTTGAAGAGGGACAGGATCAAAGTAGGTATTGGACAAGGTGGGGGTGGGATGGGTGGGAGGGAAATATAAGAAGTTTTTTACAATATGCCTACCATGGTAATGTTTTGCATAGCTATACATGTACAACACATACTGAATTGCTTATCTTCCCAGAGGCAATGGGTGACAAGGGAGGAAGGGAATGGATCTGAAATTCAAAGTTTTAAAATTAAATGTTTCAAATATATGTAAATACTATTATTAATACTACGTTGCATGTAATTGGGAGATGACATGTGCAGGCATTGGGACACTGAGATTCACCTTGCCCTACTGAAAAAGTCGAAGGGGGTATGGGAGAAGATATGGGAGAGTATAGATCAGACGAGAGGATATCTTGTGGGACTGCTATTCTGGGGTTGTGGGTAGGGGAAAATGGGGGATAATTGTAACTCAAAATCTGATGGAAATGAATGATGTAAACCAGAAGTTAATAAAGCATTTGTAAAAAAAATAAGTTCTTCAATCCCAACTTAAAAGTGTACCAGTTCTCTCTCTCTGGAGTTGGATAGCATTTTTTTCATTGTGAGTCCTTTGGAATTTTCTTGAATCATTGCCTCATGACTGTACATCTGAAGAATGAAAGTGGTATTGAAAACTTGAATGTCAGCATGAATGCCATATATTCTGAAAAGGAACACAATAATGGAGATGATTATTTGTTGCTTATTGAGACAACATGAATGTTGGCTATAAACAAAGATGATTTTAACACTTGGATTATTTTTCGGTATCATCAGAGACATTATCACAATCACCTTAACATCATTATAATTTATGCCTTCAAGTGTCCTTCCATTAGATCTGTTCAGGTGTCCCTGTTTTACTCACTTACAGAGCTTTTAAAGTATACAGAGTATATTCCTCCTCATAACCTTATAAGTAAACATTGCCAAAGTTAATAACAAATAAAGTCAAGTGACTCCCCCCCTCACCCCAAAGGAGTTTGTTATTGGTTTTGAGGCCAGGGACTGTGGATACTATACAAATAGTAGATAATACCCAGGTCCCTAATAATTGGAGAAACTATTAACATAAAAAGAGTTATTCCAACTAAGTCTCAGGGATGAATTATGCACCAGAATAGAAAAGTTTTGATTTTTTTTCCTCTTGTAATCCTCACTCACAACTCTCTGACCAGTAAAGGATTTTGTGTACTTTTGGAGAATAGGGGAATTTGGTATTGTTGATATTGTTGTACTAATCCTAGTAGTTTCCCCAGAGTAGATAGAGTCAGAATCATCCAGGGCCTAGAACAACTGAAAGAAAATGAGGAAAGGCAGGTTCAAAGCTCAAAAAGTGTATAAAATGAACACTATTTCCTCAAACCTAACCTGTAAACTCAACGAAAAAAAAATAACATCTAGGAGGCCTACTCTGAAAACCAGATTTTTTTCAATTTGAGTTAAGATTGGGAGAATGAGCCTGAGATTATATTTCTCCCTTCCTTATGTGCATATTGTGCTTCTCTAGAATATAAGCTCCCTGCTGATATCAACTTTTCCTTTTCTTTTTCCCTTTTATATTCCTGGGGGCCCAACACAATTTACTGCACATAAGCAATGATTAATGAGTGATACTTGAATTGAAATGTATAGTATTGAATTAATTTAAATAAAGTAGGAACTTTGATTTCTAACAGGAAAATAGAGTTATTAGAAAACAGTTCAAAGTAAAATATGCTTTCACACCTCAATTTTGTGGGTTATGTTTCTTTGCTAGATGTTGGCAATCTTTCAAAGGCTCGATGTCAAATTCCCATCCAATATTCTTCTGGCGTGCTAAAAAAAAGTGGAGTAAAAAATAATACTATTGATAGCCATACTTAGTCTGGTCAGAATTGGAAATGTTGTGACTTGTACATGAAGGTGACTGAGTCAACTCAATATTTTCACATATATCAAAATTACTGACAAACCAATATTCCAAATATATGAAATTTTGTAATTATAGGGCAGAATCAAGATGGCAGAGTAGTAACAGCTTTCTGGCAAAAATTCACCATCCATTACTTACAAATTAATGTAAAATGTGACACTTTATAAACTCTGGAGCTACAGAATCCACAAAATGACACAGAGAAGCTAAACTCCTGCTGAGGACAGCACTGCATCCCTGCAGGGAGCGGTTAGCATAGCGCTCTGGGAGCCAAGCCCAGGCCCACATGAGTCAGAGGTTTTAGCACCAGGCCAGCCAGACCAGCAGCAAGCTGGAAGGATGCCAGAAGACCAACAGCTGAGGCATTTCCAGAATTACCAACACATAGATGCCAAGAATAAAGTGAGAGGTTAGTGTGTTATGGACACTGGGAATCATTAGTGGGGAAAGCATATTGGCCTCTTTCCCTGGGGGTGAGAAAGCACTGAGAAGATTCAGCCCAGCCACAGACACACATGGCAACTTCAGTTCCTGGCCTGCTGACTGTAGGGGGAATCTAGAGATCAGTCTTGGGGGTAAGCACTCTTGCTTTAACCTTCTCTGATCTGGATTTTGGTCTGGGATAGAGGTCTTGGGGTGTGTGACCAGTTAGCCAGAGTGTGTGGAGGCTTCAGAGAGGACACCCAACTACAACTAATAACACCAGCAGCTGAGAAAACCCCAGCTCCCCTGGCTGGTGGCACAGTCCTACTGTGGCAACAAGCCCAAAAGTCAAGTAATTAATTGGCAACATGCCTAGGCAAAGGAAACAAAAACAGAAAAAATCAACATTAGACTCCTATTTTGGGGGCAAAGAGGATTGAAGCATGGAACATAAGGAAGACTGGGAGGTCAGAACCCCTGCACCAAAAGCGCCAAATGAAAATATGATCTGGTTACAGAACATAGAGGACCTTAAGAAGCAGATGAGAGAAGTGGAAGAAAAAATGGGAAGAGAAATGAGAAAGATACAAGCAAAGTATGAAATGAGAGTCAACTGCCTGACTGAGGAAAATAGCACCTTAAAAATGGACTAACACAAATCGCAAAAGAGGCATAAAAAGGCAATGAGGAGAAGAATGCCTTAAAAAACTGATTTTGCCAGATGGAAAAAGAATCTCAAAAGCTCACTGAGGAGAATAATACCTTTAGAATTAGACTGGAGCAAATGGAAGCTATTGACTTTATGAGAAATCAAGATGCTGTTAAGCAGATACAAACAAATGAAAGAATAGAAGGCAATGTGAAATACCTCCTGGGAAAAACCACTGACATGGAAAATAGGTCCAGGAGAGAGAAATTAAAAATTATTGGACTACCTGAAAGCCATGATCAAAGAAAGAACCTAGAAATCATCCCTCACAAAATTCTCAAGGAAAATTGCCCTGATGTTTTAGAACCAGAGGGCAAAATAGAGGTTAAAAGAATCCACTGATCACCTCCTGAAAAAGATCCCAAAAAGAAAACTCCTAGGAATATTATGGCCATTTTCCTTAATTCCCATATCAAGGAGAAAATATTACAAGCACCCAGGAAGAAACGATTTGAATACTGTCGAAATGTAATATGTCTAGCCCAGGATCTGGCAGTTTCTACACTGAGGGATCAAAGGGCTTGGTATATGATATTCGTGAGGGCAAAGGAGCTGGGATTAAAACCAAGAATCACCTACCCAGCAAAACTGAGTATCATGTTTCAGGGGAAAATATGGTCATTCAGTGGAATTCAGCCTTTCAAGCATTCTTGATGAGCAAACAAGAATTCAATAGAAAATTTTACATTCAGACACAAGTAGCAAGAGATGCTTGAGAAGGTAAACAGAAATCATAAAGAACTTATCAAAATTGAACTATTTACATTCCTACATGGAAAAACAATGACTTTAACTAACGGAAGTTTTCTCAGTATAAAAATATTTGAAGAAGGGTATATGGGCACATGAATACATATGTGAATGTGTATACACACATATACATATACATGGGTTTACAAGTATACATAGATAGAACATACAGGACGATTTTAATAAGAAGGAATGATACTTAAAAGGTGAAATTTATAGGTGAGAGAGCAATATAATGAGAGGAGATGGGGAGAGACAGAATGGAATAAACTATATCATATAGACAAGGGAAAATGATTATAAGGGAGGGGAAAATCAGGAAATCAAAAAGGCAAAACCATATTCTCATTGAATTTGCATCAGGGAGAGAATGACATACATACTAAATATGATATCTCACCCTACAGGAGAGTAGGGGAAAGGGGATGAAAGGGGGGTCTATGGAAGGGGGTGCAAGAGGGAAGGGGGAAAGAAGTTGGAAGCACCCACTTTTGAAAAGGGACAGGATCGGGGGTGGAGCCAAGATGGTGGAGTAGAAACAGCATTTCCAATGTGCTCTGCCCCACACAAATTTGAAATAATGTGAAAGGGGACTCCAAGCAACTTCTGGAGCCACAGCACCCACAGAACGGCACAGAGAAGCTAACCTCCTGCTGAGGACAGCCCAGCAGCCCTGCAGGGAACGGCCAGCGCAGCGCTCTGAGAGCAGGCAGTACAGCGCACTGGGAACCTACAGCGTAGTGCACAGAGCCAAGCCCAGGTCCGCAGTTTTAGTCCCAGGGTGGCCGGGACTTTAGCCCACTGGAGGGACCCCAAAACACCAGCAATAGTGGTGATTCCAGAATTATCAGCACAGATATGCCTAGGACAAAGTGAGCGGTTAGTGCCCTATGGACTTTGGGACCAGTACTTGGGGAATGCGCGGCTACCTCCCCTGGGGGTGAAAAGCTGCTGAAGAAACTGCAGCACAGAAGCCATTTTGCAGCATCAGTAGTGGCTCTAGCTCCTGGTCTGCAAACTGTAGGGAGATCTAGCAATCAGTCTGGGGGTTAATCGCTTTTGCTTTAAACTGCCTGGATCTGGATTGTAGTCTTGGGGGGATGTTTGGGGTGGGTATCCAACTTGCCAGAGTGGGTGGAGGCTTTACAGAGGCCCCACAACTGGTGGAAGTTGTGAAGACCCCACATTTGGGGAGAAGCTCCCCTGTCTGGTGGCAGAGTCCTACTGTGGCAACAGGCCCAAAAAATCAAGTAATTAAGTGGCAACATGCCTAGGCAAATGGAACAAAATAAACAGAAAAGTTCAACATTGGACTCCTATTTTAGGTGCAAAGAGGCTCAAAGCATGGAGGAGGACTGTGAGCTCAGAACTCCTGCACTAAAAACCCCAAATGAAAATACAAGCTGGCTACAGGGCATAGAGGACCTTAAGAAGCAGATAAGAGAAGTGGGGGAAAATTTGGGAAGACAAATGAAAAAGATGCAAGAAAGGTATGAAATGACAGTCAACAGCCTGACTGAGGAAAATAACACCTTAAAAAATAGACTAACTCAAATGGCAAAAGAGGCTCAGAAAGGCAATGAGGAGAAGAATGCCTTAAAAAGTCAAATTTGCCAGATGGAAAAAGAATCTCTGAAGCTCACTGAGGTGAATCATTCCTTCAGAGTTAGACTGGAGCAAATGGAAGCTAGTGACTTTATGAGAAATCAAGATAGTATTAAACAGATCCAAACAAATGAAAGAATAGAAGGCAATGTGAAATATCTCATGGGAAAAACCATTGACCTGGAAAATAGATCCAGGAGAGATAATTTAAAAATCATTAGAATACCTGAAAGCCATGGTCAAAGAACGAACCTAGAAATCATCCTTAAAGAAATTCTCAAGGAAAATTGCCCTGATGTTTTAGACCCAGTGGGGGAAATAGAGATTGAAAGAGTCCACAGATCAACTCCTGAAAATGATCCCCAAAAGAAAACTCCGAGGAATATTATAGCCAGGCTCCAGAACTCCCAGATCAAGGAGAAAATACTACAAGCAGCCAAGAAGAAACAATTTCAATATTGTGGAAACACAATCAGAATAGCCCAGGACCTGGCAGCTTCCACACTGAGGGATCAAAGGGCATGGAATATGATATTCCAGAGGGCAAAAGAGCTGAGATTGAAGCCAAGGGTCACCTACCCAGAAAAACTGAGTATCTTCTTTCAGGGGAAAATATGGTCATTCAGTGGAATAGTGGACTTTCAAGCATTCTTGATAAAAAAAAAAAAAAAACAGAGTTGAATAGAAAATTTGACATTCAGATGCAAGAAGCAAGAGATGCATGAGAAGGTAATCAAGGAAAAGAAATCAAAAGGAACTTATCGAAGTTGGACTATTTACATTCCTACATGGAAAAGCAATAACTGTGTTTGATGAAATCTCTCTCATTATGAAAATAATTGAAGAAGGGTACATGGCATATTTTCACAGGTATACATGGATAGAGGGCACAGGGTGAATTTGATGGGAAGGGATGATTCTTTTTTTTTGGATGGCAATTGGGGTTGGGTGACTTGCCCGGGGTCACACAGCTGGGTTTTTGTTTGTGTGTTGGGTGTCTGGGGCCGGATCTGAGCTAGGATACTTCTGCCTCCAGGCCCAGCGCTCTGCTTGCTGCGCCACCTAGCTGCCCCAAGGAAGGGATGATTCTTAAGGGGTGAAGTCAAGAGGTGAGAGAGGAAAGTGGCAAGAGGAGATGGAGAGAGACAGGGTAGGGTAAACTATCTCATGTAGAAGAGGCAAGGGGAAGTAGTTGCAGGGGAGGGGAAGAACAGGAAGACAAAAAGGCAAAAGCATATTCTCATTGAAGTTGGCTCAAGGAGAGAACCACATACATACTAAATGGAATATCTTACCCTCACTCATTCTCCTGAGTAGGGGAAAGGAGGATGAGAGGGGGGATGATGGAGTGGAGGGCATTCTGGGGGCAGGGGAGATTGGAAGTACCCACTATCAAAGAGGGACAAGATCAAAGTAGGGAATGGAGCAGGTGGGAGGTGAGACAGGTGGGAGGGAAATATAAGCAGTCTTTTACAATATATCTACTATGGTAATGTTTTGCATAGATATACATGTACAACACATACTGAATTGCTTATCTTCTCAGAAGAAGTGGGTGACAGGGGAGGAAGGGAATGGATCTGAAAATTGAAGTTTTAAAATTAAATGTTTCATAAGATGTCCAAGCATTGGGGCCCAGAGATTCACCTTGCCCTAATGGCAAAGTCGAAGGGGGTATGGGAGAAGATATGGGAGGTAGCAGATTGGATGAGGGGATATCTAGTGGGAATGCTATTCTGGGGTGGTGGGTAGGGAAAAAATGGGGGAAAAATGTAACTCATAATCTGGTGGAAATGAATGTTGTAAACCAGAAGTTAATAAAGCATTTGTTTAATTAAAAAGAAAAAAGGGACAGGATCAAAGTAGGGAATAGACCAAGTGGGAGGTGGGATAGGAGGGAGAGAAATATAGTCTGTCTTTTACAATATACCTACTATGGTAATGTTTTGCATAGCTACATATGTACAACATATACTGAATTTCTTATCTTCCCAGTAAGGGTGTGTGACAAGGCAGGAAGGGATCTGGAACTCAAAGTTTTAAAATTAAATGTTTAAAAATGTATAAATAGCATTATTAATACTATTTTACATATAATTGGGGATAAGATATACAGGCATTGGGGCACAGAGTTTCACCTTGCCCCACTGAAAAAGTCTAAGGGGTTATTGGAGAAGATATGGGAGAGAGCAGATAGGGTGAAGGGATATCCTGTCAGACTGCTATTCTGGGTGGGGTGTAGGGAAATAAAACTGTAATTCAAAATATGATGGAAATAAATGATGTAAACCAAAAGTTAATAAAGCATTTGGAAAAGAAATTAGTAAGTATATGTTTTTTTCAAGGTTCTGTGTGAGGTGCTGCAGATAAATAAATTAAATAAATAACACCCCCACCATATCTCTAATATCAACATTTTTAAAAATACATTGGAATTTGTGCAGTGAGTTAATTTCTTCCTAAATGTCATAGATAAACAAATCCTTTTTCAACACAAACTGCATAAACTTGATCTCTTATATCTCTTTGAATAAATTCTATCTAAACAGAGGTTACCTTTTAAACCAGAGAAATTTAGAAAAATAAAAGAAAATAAAGAAGTGTAAGTGCCCAAATATGTGATATATAAGCTACATGAAACCTTACAAAAGACTGAATATTCAGTTCAATTGAATGATCAAAAGGTAAATGATTTATTGGTGAATGAACATGGACTTGATTTTAAGAGAGATGAATCACTTCTTCCTATTCAAACCTGAACTTCCTTAACAATTGAGCTTTTGATTATTTAATGAAATTGATCTTCCCCACTTCCACTTGTAATCTGAGTAAGTGGATGGTAACTATATCTGAAATTTACATGAAAATATCTTCAATGTAGGAATATAATCAGAATCATCAACTGCAATTGTTCAGTATAATTACCTTTCTTCCCAGATAGTTTGAACTTGAATGTTTCAAACCTTGACTCCCAGAAATGTCATTACCCATGTTATTTCCTTGGCCTGCTATAGATTTTTTTTTGAGATCATTGTGTCTGATTCTTTTCAGATGAGGTTATTGAAGCTCAGAAAGAAGAGACTTGCCCAAGGCCATTCAGAAAGTCAATAGAAGAACCACGTCTAGAGCTTAGTTCCTGAATTCTACTTTCAGCCATAATGTTACCTCTCCAAGTACCTCACCATAAACAGGTGCAACTGTAGGCACAATCTTAAATTAAGGAAAACCTTTTTTTCCAGTATTTTTCAATAATAACATTTCTTCTGTCTCTGATCCACCGCTTAGGTCCCCATGGAATTTTGCCTTAACCTTGTAAATGTCAATTTCAGTGAATGCAAAATCTAAACAGAATATTTTCCAAGAAATTCTATGTTTAACTGAGTTGACTAACTCATAAGGTATTGTTCCTAAGTAGAGGTACCACTGAGATTGATTTAATGAATACATGACTAAGTTATAATTAAGAGTTTCTCTTAGCATACAAATAACAAATGACATTAAACAAGGTACCATAGTTTAGTGCAAAGACTATTAATTTGTGAAGCAAGTAGAAGTAGAGAATTTTACCCCTTAATTTATCCATTAACTTACCCAAGACCTTAGACAAATCATTAACCTCTATTGGCTTAAATTTCCTCATCTCTACAATGAGGAACTGAACTAGCTAACCCTTGAATAGAAAACTCCACAATTCTAAAGCAAGATACAATCTTCTTCCTTGCAATGTTTTTTTCTTCACTTGAGCTATTGGTTTCTTGTAATTCATTCAATTATTAGATAACAAAACAGAGAGTTATATGCCTTGCAAAACAGTTAATCCTTAGATTACTTAGTGAATCTACAGCCTCACAAATCTAACTATACCTTTTCATTTTGCTTCTTAATATTCATTATTGACAGAAATTTTTGTTGTTTTGGGTTTTTTTGCTTTAAAAAATAGTCTCACTTTACAATTTATATTTTTTCCCATTTGTGTAAAGGCAAATTTGGCCTAGTAGTTCAAAAGCCAGCCTTTGAGTGAGGAAGACCTAAATTCAAGTCTTCCCTCTAACATATACTGACTTGTGTCCTTGGACAATTAATTCATTTAATTTATTGTTGGTCTGGAAAACTCTCTAAGACTCTAGCTTTAAGAGAAGTAACCAAGGATTCTCAGTCGAGAAGCTTCCCTCACCTGGGAATTATCTCTCTGTATGAAATCAGATGCTGAGTCTTCATACGTTATATACCCTTCATGAATAATTCCCATTATGCTCACCTATTCTAATTTTCAAATCATCTCTACCCAAGTATTTGACACTGATTTTTGAAGTTTGATGCCCTATCGGTGACTAGGAAGAATTAGATTAATTATTCCATTATTTTCATGACTCCTATTTGTCACTTCCAAAATATCAATGGAAGAGAATGACATTCCTTAATTAGAAAGTTTCCAGTAAGTTCAAGGATTAAGTACCACCTTATACAGTATTATTTATATTTCTAAAACAGTGAGGAATCTTGGATTTAGAAGATTAAATTGGAGTGGATATCACATGTCATCTAAAAGTATTGAACCCAAGTTGGTGCCTAGCCTCCTAACAAGGCTTCCAAGCCACCCTTATATGTATCAAATCCATCTTAATATTAACAGCATATAACTCTCTTTAAAATGTATGGTTATGTTATGCTTTTGCTTGAAAGTCTTAATTACTCTATTTTGCCTGTAGATTGATATAAACATTGCTTGCCTGGCATTCAATGCTCTAAACAAACTGATTTTTCTTAGATTTTCAAACCTCAGGTTTTTGAAGACAGGATATGTCCTTCATCAACTATCAGAATTCATCTGGACTATAGCTAATAAGGTAAAATGGGTTAAATCCAAATAAATCAATGTTATAAAAGATTAAAATCACAATCACAAAAAGACATTGATAGGACAGAATATTGGATGTAATCTACTAAGATAAATGTAAGATTAATTATTTGGGTAAAAACAACAACAACAACAACAACATATAATATTGGCAGTAGGATGGTTCCATGACTAGAACCTACTCCATGGTGGAGGTGGGAGGAGTAATTACATAGAACGGAAGAGAGGGTATAATTGTTCCATAAGCTCAATAAGTTGGTATAAAATATGAGATAAGGCATTATAGTAAATATAATAGAATCTTAGCTATCATTAAGAGAAATATAGCAAACAGAACTAGGGAAGGGAGATTCTAAATTTGTTCTTACTCTATGCTAAAGACTTCCTTTTGAGATTATCACCAATTCCCCCTGTATATATCTGGTACATAATTGGATATATATCATCTGCTTCATGAGAATGTGATCTCCTTGAAGACAGGGGATATTATTGTCTTTATTCTTATTAATGAAATTTATCATATGCCTGGTACACAGTAGGTGCTTAAGAGATTTTGGTTTATTCCTTTTTTACAGATCACATGTTGCCTATTGCTTTAGAGAGGTAAATGACAAATTTAGGAAAAGTGATTTCACAAATAAGTTAGAAGTCATAATTTTTTTTTAAATCATGTAGGTCAAGATGGAAGTGTAGAAAACAGGACCTCCATGCAGCTCCTGCTGCCACCTCCTACAATTCATGTAAAAAATGACTCTAGGTAGTGTGGTGCTGCGGGCTGGATCGATGGTGTGAGGAAAGATGGCACTGACTCAGGGCACTAAGTAAAAAGTCTGTTACTACAACAATGGGGATGTTGGAAATTACTACTATAGGCAGGGCCACTCAACGAAATACCATCAAATCTGAATGACTCACAACTTGCTACTAAACTATGGACTCTACAGAAAGATGGAAATCTACTGTCCCCACAAAGCCCATGCGGATGAGATGGCCAAGTATCACAACGATGACTACATTAAGTTTTTGTGCTCTATCCATCCTGATAATATGTTGGAGTACAGCAAGCAGATGCAGAAATTTAACGATGGTGAAGACTGCCCAGTGTTTGATGGCTTATTTGAGTTCTGTCAGTTATCCACTGGTGAATCTGTAGCAAGTGTGGTGAAGCTTAATAAACAGCAGGCAGACATTGCTGAGAACTGGCTGGGGGCCTTCACCATGCTAAGAAGTCTGAAGTTTCTGGCTTCTGTTATGTCAACAATATTGTGTTGGCCGTCCTGGAACTGTTAAAGTACCACCAGAGGGTTACTAATACATTGACATTGACATTCACCATGGTGATCGGGTCACAACAGTGTCCTTTCATAAGTATGGAGAGTACTTCCAGGGAACAGGTGACCTACAGGACATTGGAGCTGGCAAAGGCAAATACTATGCTGTCAACTATCCACTCCAACATGGGATTGATGATGAATCTTATGAAGCCGTTTTCAAGCCAGTTATGTCCAAGGTGATGGAGACCTTTCAGCCTAGTGCAGTGGTCTTGAAGTGTGGTTCTGATTCCCTGTCTGGAGACTGACTAGGTTATTTCAACCTTACCATTAAAGGCCATGCCAAGTGTGTGGAGTTTGTCAAGAGCTTCAATCTACCCATGCTGAAGCTGGGAGGGGGTGGCTATATCATCGGCAATGTAGACAGGTGCTGGACATGTGAGACAGTTGTGGCCTTGGACACAGAGATCCCCAATGAACTTCCCTATAATGATTACTGTGAATACTTTGGACCAGATTTCTAACTTCACATCAAGCCCATCTAACATGACAAAGCAGAATACCAATGAGTACTTGGAGAAGATCAAGCAGATGTTGTTTGAGAACCTCTAGATAGTGCCACATGCCCCTGGTGTCCAGATGCAGCCCATTCCTGAGGATGGGATACAGGAGGGCAGTGGAGATGAGGATGAGGATGATCCTGACAAGTGAATTTCAATATGCTCCTCAGGAAAGAGGATTGCTTGTGAGGAGAAGTTTTCAGTCTCAGATGAGGAAGGTGAGGATGGTCAAAATAATTCATCCAACTTCAAGAAAGCCAAGAGGGTCAAAATGGAAGAAGAGAAAGATCGAGAGCCAGAGGAGAAAAAAGAAACAAAAGAAGAGGAGAAGACAAAGAGAAGAGAAATCTGAAGCCAAAGGGGTGAAGGAGAAGACCAAGTCAGCCTGAGCTCTCCATCTCCTTGGGGCCTGCTGCCCATACTTCCAGTTTCCTTACACCTACACCCTCAGAGTTTATATTTTCTATGTCTCTCTATTTATATATATATATATATATATATATATATATAATTATATGAGATAGAATTGTCCCCAGAACACAGGGACTAGGGCTTTTGCTATTGGCTGCCCAATCCAGTGCCTTTGTTGCCTTGTACACCAGAGTCCCAGGCAGATAAATCCATTACTTCCTTCTCTGTATTGTTTCAAACACAATCCTTTGCCTTACTTGCTGTTTAGGCTGGCAGCATTTTTCTGAGTGGGTTGTTTTAAGAGTGCATAGGACATATTGCCCTGGGTGGCTGGGTTGGGTAGCCTCCACCGGCCCCTTTTCTGTCTCTGTGGGACTTTTTTATTCCTCTAATTTGAATTTGAAACTCAGTGAAGTTTTTGCAAGGATGACAAATGATATGTGTGTCTGTCCACTTCCTCTGGTGGTTCCTGTGTAAGTCCAGATACTTTAGCCAACCATCTCCCATATCCTGAAGTGAAGTAAATTAGCATCAGCTCTTCCCACATTCTATGGACATGTGACAGGGATATGCCTTCTTGCTGGTTCACCTATTTTGTTTGCCAAGGGGCACCTTGTGGTCCCATACCTCAGCAGACTCTAGGCTCTTGGCTGCCCTTCCAAATTGTCCCCTTTCCTTCCTGGCTAGGAACCCACCAGTTGAATGGGTTTTCATGACAGTGGTTTGGGTTGGGATCAATGATGTGGCTTCAATTTTGAAATTATTTTTATTTATTTTTGTTGAAGAACCTTTGTAATAAAACTGGTACATTTAAAAAAGTCACTCTAAACAAATTTTGGAGTTCCAGAACCCACAAAATGTCAGAGATAATATAACTTCCTGATGACGACAATCCAGGAGGCCAGCAAGAAGGGGTCAGAACTATGCTCTGGGAGCCAAGTCCAGCCATGCATGAGCTGGAGGTTTCTGTTTCAGGGTGGCCACAACCAGCTGCTGCCTGGAGGGACTTCAGATCAACAGCAGCTCTGGCAGCTTCCAAAATTATCAACCCATAGATGTTCAGGAAAAAGTGAGAGGCCAGTGCAGTGTGGATGTTGTGAGCCAGGAGTTTGGGAGGGCAGTCTAGCCTTTACTCCCTGGAGCGAGAAGCAGTTGAGGTACCTTGTCTGGGCAGCCACCACCACAATGCTGCTTCAGAGCTCCTGGCCTGCAGATTGTAGGGGGACAAAGTGAAAAGTCTCAGGGATAATCACTCTTTATTTAACCTGTTTCTATCTGTATTGATGTATAGGGTAGAGGTCCTGGGGTGTGTGACCAGTTTACCAGAGCATGTGGTCACTTCAGAGAGGGTACCCAACTAATAAATCCAGCAGCTGAGGAAACCCTAGCTATTAGAACAAAGCTCACCTCTCTGGTAGCAGAGTCCTACTGTGGCAAAAAGGTGAAAAGTCAAGTAAATGAGTATCAAAACGAGCAAGCAAGGGAAGCAAATCAAGAAAAGCAATCCAACATTAGACTCCTATTTTTGGGACAAGAAAGATCAAAGCATGGAACAGAAGGAAGACAACAAATTCAGAACACCTGTGTCAAATGCTTCCAAGAAAAATATGAGCTGGTTACACACCACAGAAAAGCTTAAAAAGATTTAGCAAACCAAGAAAGGGAAGTGAAGGAAAAAATGGGAAGAAAAATGAGAACATTGCAAGAAAATTATGAAATGAGAGCCAACAATCTCACTGAAGAAAATAAGACCTTAAAAATGGACTAACTCAAATGGCAAAATAAGTCCAAAAAGCCAATGAGTAGAAGAATGCCTTAAAAAGCAGAATTTGCCAGATGGAATAAAGAATCTCAAAAGTTCACTGAAGATAATCATTCCTTGAGAATTAGAATGGAGCAAAAGGAAGCTAGTGACATTATGAGAAATCAAGATATTACTAAGCAGGTCCAAACAAATAAAAAAAAAATAAGGGCAATGTGAAATATCTCTTTGGTAAAACCACTGACCTGGAAAATAGATCCAGGAGAGATAATTTTAAAATTATACCTGAAAGCCATGATTAAAAAAAAAGAACCTAGAAAAACAATCCTTTAAGAAATTCTCAAGGAAAATTGCCCTAATGTTTTAGAAGCAGAGGGCAAAATAGAGGTTGAAAGAATCCACCCATCAAATCCAGAAAAAATATCCCAAAAATAAAACTCCTAAGAATATCATCGCCAGGTTCCTGAGATCCCAGACCAAGGAGAAAATATTACAAACAGCCAAGAAGAAAAAATTTCAATATTGTAGAAACACAATCAGGATAACACAGGATCTGAGGGACCAAATGTATTGGAATATGATATTCCAGAGGTCAAAGGAGCTGGGATTAAAACCAAGAATCACCTACCGAGCAAAATTGTTTAACATGTTTCAGGGGAAAATATGGTCATTCAGTTGTATAGAGGACTTTCAAGCATTCTTGCTGAAAATAACAGCATTGCATAGAAAATCTGACACTCAGATAGAAGAAGCAAGAGAAGCATGTGAATGTAAACAGGGAAAAGAAATCATAAGGAATTTATTAAAGTTTAACAATTTACATTATTACATGGAAAATGGTAATTGTAACTTATGAAGTTTTTCTCAGTATGAGAATAGTTGAAGCAATTATAAGATGTATGTATCTATGTGTGTATATATATATATGTATCTATGTATATATATATGTATGTGTGTATATATGTATGTATGTATACATACATGCAGGTGTATACATAAATGTTTATGTCTATATAGGAGTATATTTGTGTATATGAATACATATGTGAGTACAATATGTGTAAAATACATATGTTTACAAGTATGCATAGACAGAGGCCACAGGACCAATTGAATGGGAAGTGATGATACTTAAAAGGTGAAATTAAGAGATGAGAGAGAAATATAATGAGAGGAGATGTGTCGAGACAGAACGGGGTAAACTATCTCATATAGAAGAGACAAGGAAAACTGTTACAATGGAGGGGATGAACAAGAAGGCAAAAGGAAGTGAGTCAACCTTATTTTCATTGAATTTGACTTTGAGAGGGAATGACGTACACACTGAATGGGGTATCTCACCCTACAGAAGAGTAAGGGAGAGGGGATAAGAAGGGGGGATGATAGAAGGGAGGGCAGGCTCAGGGGGAGGAAAGTTTGAAGCACCCGCTTTTGAAAAGGGACAGTATTAAAGTAGAGAATAGAACAAGTGTGGGTGGGATAGGATGAAGAGAAATATAGTCAGTCCTTTACAATATATCCACTATGGAAATGTTTTGCATAGCTACACATATACAACCTATATTGAATTGCTTATCTTCCCAGTAAGGATGGGTGATGAGGGAAGAAGGGAAAGAATCTGGAATTCAAATTTATAACATCAAATGTTTAAATATATCTATGTATCTCTATCTCTATCTCTACATATGTATTTGTGTGTGTGAATATATATATATATATATATATATATATATATATATTTTTAAATGTAACTTGGAAAAGATATACTGGCACTGGTGCATACAGCTCCATCATGCCCTACTGAAAAGTTGGAGCAGGGATGGGGGAAGATATGGGAAAGAGCAGATTGGGAGAGGGAATATTCAGTGGGATCACAGTTTTGGGGTGGTTGGTAGGGGAAAATGGTTAGAAAATTTGTAACTCAAAATCTTATGGAAATGAATGATGTAAACTAAAAAAGAAGAAAGAAAAAAAAACAAATAAAAAGCATACATTCTGTCAAATTGCTAGTTAGTACTAATAATTGTGAAATATTAGATAGAGTTACTGATTTTGAATTTCACTTTTGAGACTCCCAATTTCTAGGTATCTAAGCAAGTTGCTGAATCTTATAGCACTTACTTCATAGGCTGTTGTGATGATCAAATGCATTAATGTATGTTAAGAACTAAATAATTGTCAGCTGTTATCATTAGGATTTGAAGTTCAAGTGCTCACTGTCCTAGAGACATTTGCATATTTTTAGTCTCATGACTAATTGAGAAATGAAAAAAAAAAAAGTCCCATGGCAGAGATTTTTGTAGAGCCTACAACTCTGCTAAAAATACATTTTTATATAGCACTTAAATATTTTTTTTCATAAACATCATAAAACCCACCACAAAATGCTTTGGGGTAGTATTCATTTTTTTTTAATTTTCAAATTGAGGACAGTACAACACAGAAGAATAATCTCTACTACCACAATCACCATCCCAAGGTTACAGAACTATTCAGTGTAAGATTTGGGATGTCGATTCAACACTTCCAACTCTCATTTTCCCCCCTTCTCCCTGGGACCTGTGTATTACATTGAAACCAGACCCAATTAATTTTGTGCAGACTTTGTAGATCTGAATGATGTGTTTTTCATGCTCTTAATAGATAATGAAAAAATTCAACCATGTCTTTAAGAAGACAAAGTTTTATTTTTTAAAATGTCACCTATCATTGGATGATTGACCCATAGAGGGTGAGTTTTTTATAAATAATATTTCACACTAGGGGAGGTCCTATGATACAGTGGACAGAAAGCTTTCCTCAGAGTCAGAAATACCTGGTTCACATCCTGCCTCTGATAAATACTGCCTATATGACCCTGGGCAAATTATATTTTCACTGCCCCAGGCAATGTTCTAATACTATTAATTTCAGTGAAGTTCCAATCTCTGTGTCAGTTACAGAAATTCTTCATCAAGTGCAACTTATACCTATGAATTCTTAAGTTTGGCAAAATAAATAGATGATAGACTGATCCACAGGTAGATAACCATACATGATATACATTTGCATGATGTATAAAAGATAGATAATTGATAAACACACATATGTATATGCTTTAGAAATATAAAGATGGTTGTTCTATAGAGATTAATATGAACTATTTATTTATTAAGTGATTACAAATCAATCTCTCCTGTCTTCCTAGCTCCATTGACCCTCAGACTTTTTTTTTTTAATTATGGGAAGCAATTAATCCTAATGTACCCGTAGCCATCTCTACAGTGCCCTTTGGATGGCTAAAACATCTTTTACTTTTTTCTCATTTATAGGACTATCCTTTCTATATTTATAGATGAGTAAAAAAATTGGTATTATTCAGTCATTCAGTTGTGTCCATCTTTCTGTGATCTCATTTTAGATATTTGGCAAAGACATTGTAGCAGTTTGCCACTTCCTTCTCTAGCTTATTGTACAAATGAGGCAAACAAGATTATGTGACTTGCCCAAGATCACACAGTTAATAAGTTTCTGAGGCCTTATTTGAACTCAGGGAGATGAGTCTTACTGACTCCAGGTCCAGTACTCTATCCACTGATCCACCTAACTGACCCAAGTAAAGATTAATATAATATAGATAGAAATGATAGCAATAGCTAGAGATACTTAAAATATATATTATACAAACAGAAATGGTAGAGGTACCTCATTAAATAAGCACACACACACACACACAAACATACCATTCTTTTTTTGGGGAGGGCAATTGGGGTTAAGTGACTTGCCCAAAGTCACATGGCTAGTAAGTGTGTCAAGTGTCTGAGGCCAGACTTGAACTCAGGTCCTCCTGACTTCAGGACCAGTGCTCTGTGGCAACTAGCCTCCCCTAACCATACTCTGCTAATGCCTATTATAACCCTGAGTTTCTGCTGCAAATTGCCTGTGTATCTTTACCAAGAAACCCCAAATGTGGTCAGAAGAAGGTAGATATAATTGATCAAGAATATGATCTGCTGTTGTGACCCAAAGGTGGCAGGGGGACTTTTATTTTAGTTCTACTTTCTTCTATGAGCTGTCTCTGCTCTGGCATACCTCATCTTCCTGGATGTTATCACTTTCCTCCCAATTTAACACTTTTTTTAAACTTACCTCTAATAGTGAGAATCTTCTGGGCCTGTAACATTCCAAGCTAGAAATTTTCCCTTCTCTGCTTTGTTAGAACCCCCCTGCTTTTGAATGGGAAATAATCATTTGTACCTTCATAAGACTGTCTCCATTCTTTATTAAATATCTAGCCCTCTTCGTGTTCCCCAAGGGTTATATAGGTGCATAAAAAGACTGATAAGTGGGGCTGCTAAGTGGCACAGTGATTAGAGCACTGGCCCTATAGTCAGGAGGACCTGAGATCAAATCTGGCCTCAGACACTTAACACAAAACCTAGTCATGTGACCTTGGGCAAGTCCCTTAACACCAAATGCCCTCCAAAAAGGAAAACAAAAGACTGATAAGGCCAAAGTTCTGCCCAACAAAATTCTAAGGGTTTGATACACATTCTCTTGAAAGATAATTGTAGTGTCCTTCCTCTTGTCCCAACAGAAAGACTGTGCTTTTTGAGACCATGTCATTATTCCTATTCTTATCTGCATTATTCTGGTTATCCTTCTTCTTTTCATTATGCTCTAAAATTTAGACTTGAGTTCCTTCCCAGATTTTTTTGTTTTTGTTTTTGGTTTTGGTTTTTTGTTTGTTTGTTTGTTTTGTTTTTTGTTTGTTTTGTTTTTTGTTCTTTTTTTTCCCCTGAAGGGAGCAGTAGAGTTGTGAATGTTGCCCTGGTAATTCATGGGTGTGTCTAACTCTTCTTTGAAGCTAATTTAATTCTTTCAAGTATAAGGTAAATGATCTCTAATGTTGTCACTCAATGGGAAGAAATGAGTTTTTTTCTTAGTCACATTCCTGCCAGAGGATACCATCATGTGATATAGTTGGGCTGAAACACTTCAAACAAGATTCTATTTAAAACATCTATGGGTAATCTGTCTTTGCTGATTAAATCCCACTAATGTGCCCAGAGGCTACAGAGATAATCTTAGCAACAAATTTATTAATTCTATCCAAAGCAAATCTCTCATTTTTTTCCCATTTTTATTCCTCTTTAATTCTGTTTTAACCTGTAGCAACCATTTAATCCTTATGGAACCTTTGCCCTTGGCATTGCCTTTTTTGATGTAGGGTTAATTCCATACAATGTCAGCATTATGTCTCTATAATATACCTGGTAGCCTCCTATACTGAATTGTCTGAGGGTTTACAGACAGGAAAAGTAACAGTACCTCAATTTTATTTAGAAAGGTGGTTTTGTATCAGTTCATCTAGAGAAAGACAGAGAAAGGGGGAAGCGGTATTTATCAACAGAGAGATTGAAAACAGATGATCTATCCCTATCAGTACATGTGTATTACTATTTATTAATCATAATAGGTATCTATAACCACCTATAGACGGTGATGACGATGATGATGATGATAGATATATAGATAGATAGACAGTTGGATATATAGTATTTTTTTTTCCCTTCCATACAAGGCAAATTTTCTCTTCCTTTCACTGAAAGATAGAGGTATACTTGATACAGTCAGGTAGTAGTACATAGCCTCTTTTGTTTTATGTAGCCTTTGACCTTTGCTAAAAGAGGGAATTTAACTTGATTAAATAGATAATGGGGTGGAAAGGAGTACTACCAAGCAAGTAAGTCAGGCCTCCTGTTTTATTCACTTTTGCCATGATTTTGTACTATTCAAATTGTAACATCCAGGTCCCTGAGAGGGTCAGAAGAATAATCAGCAGGTTGTCTAGTCATTTTCAACATGTAAATAACTGACACTTTCTGGAGTCAGTTAAGGTCATTTGAATGACTTATGTGGCTACTGATATCATAGCTCTGAAAATTAATCATCAAGTGAGTCTGCCCCTACACATCCTTGTCTGGTCACAGGCTTCATTCTAGTCAACAAACTCTCCAAAGGCCTTGTTTTTCATAAACAGCACCAAAGACAAAAGAGAGGCAATTGATCAGTACAACTCATTGGAATTATAGTCAAATGGGAGCCAACAAGTAGACTAGAGTCATAATATCAAACTCAAGTAGAAATAGGAACCATTAAAACACATCTAAAGATCCCAGAGGAGGTGGTTGCATATTATGGGTGAATATTAGAAAACAGATTAATATTATTTATGCTTTCTTATATTTATATTATTTTGATAAATATTTCCCAATTATATTTTACTGGGTTGGGAGACTAGCCTGCATGCAAATTATGTGTCATGTTTGACAAATAAGGGCTACAGTCCTTCATCATTCCGCACTAGCTTACTAAAAATAAACAACAACAAAAACAACAACAAAAACTACAACAAAGAAACCCTCAACGATATATATATTTAAGGAGGAGAGGGAGGAAATTTAGAAAACCTTCCTAGAAGACAAGGTCCCTTCTTTCCTAAAATGAAACTAATCTAACTCCAGATTTCAAACCAACTGTGATATTCCTTTTGGCACAAGGGGTGACAGGCCATAGTAGAAAAATTACTGGTTCTGGATTCAGAATCTCAACTATTAGTAACATAGTTGTAACTAATTTTGAGACCATGGATACATCAGATGATAAAACAGATACAGTAGTGTGCCTGGAGTCCAGAAGATATGGATTCAAATCTGTTTACAATCATTTATTAGCTCTGTGACCCTGCATGAGTCATTTGACTTCTATCTCAATTTATTTACCTATAAAATAGGGATGATAATGTATATAGCATTTATTTCTCAGGGTTGTTGTGAGGATCATGGGACAATATTGGTAAAGCAGCTTGTAAATGTTAAAACTCTATATAAATGCACGTGATCAATGATGATGATGATGACGACTATGATGATGATGATATCATGTAATCTCTCTGAGTTCTGGATCAGATGCAGGAGACCTGGTTTTAAATTGTACCTCTGATACCACATCTCATCAATCAGATTGTCTAAGGTGACAAAACAGCAAAATGACAAATGCTAGAGAGGATGTGGAAAAATTGGAACTCTAATGCACTGTTGGTGGCATTGTGAAGTGATTCAACCATTCTGAAAAGCAATCTGGAACTATGCCCACAAGGCTATAAATAACTGCATACCCTTTGACCCAGCAATACCACTTCTAAATCTTTATCCCAAAGAGATCATAGAAATGGGAAAAGGCCCATTAGTACAAAAATATTTATAGCAGCTCTTTTTGTGGTGGCAAAGAATTATAAATCAAGGGGATGTCCATCAACTGAGAAATGGCTAAACAAATTGTGGTATATCGATGTAATGGAATATTGTTGTGCTATAAGTAATGAGGAGCAGACACACTTCATAAAAATCTGGAGAGACATATAAAATGATGCTGAGTGAGGAGAGAAGAACCAGGAGAACTCTATACACAATTGCAGACACATCCTATGTGTGATGACTAACTTGGATAGACTGGGCTCTTCTCAGGAAGGCAAGGATATAAGACAACTCCAGGGGTGGCTAGGTGGCACAGTGAATAGAGCACTGGCTCTGGAGTCAGGAGATCCTGAATTCAAATCCGACCTCAGGCACTTAACACAAAAACTAGCTGTGTGACCTTGGGCAAGTCACTTAACCCCAATTGCCTTCCCCTCAAAAACAATGTCCAAAAAAAATAAATAAATAAGACAACTCCAAAAGACTCGTGATTAAAATGGATATCCTCATTCAGAGAAAGAACTGCAGATGCTGAATGAAGATTGTAGCAAATTAGATGCCCTTTCCTTCTGTTTTATTTTGTTTTGTTTCTTCTTTCTCAAAGTTCATTCCACTGTTTATAATCCTTCTTTACAACTTGACTAATGTTTAAGGTGAAGGTATTTGTAGATCCTATATTTGATTGTATGCCACCATGGTGGAGGAAGGGGAATGAAAGGCAGAGAGAGAAAATTTGAAACTCAAGGGACTGTAGAACTGAATGTTGTAAGCCAAAAATAAATAAATAATTTTTAAAAAATAAATAAATTGTACCTGTGAAACCTTCAACAACTTTCTTAATATTTCTGAGCATTGGCATCAATATTTGTGTAAGGAGGGAGTTGAATTAACTGGCCTTTGAGATATCTTCCCACTTTAAAATTTATGTTCCTGAAAATAAAGATAAGATAGAGTATAACATGATATTTAGAAATAGTATAACAGTTGTTAAAGCCCTGTATGAGGTAAGTCTAGTAAGGATTAAATAAAAATCAATAGCAAGGAATATGAAAGGAAGTACTTTTTGAGTTTGTTAGAGGATAATAATTGATAATTGAGAGGATAGAGCTGCTTGACTGATATGGTGCTTCTCTTTTTGCTTCAAGGAGGAAAAGAATTATACCAGAAATGACAAAACAAAAAAAAATTTCCTCCAGGAAATAGTAACGGAAGATTTTCTTGCCCTTTGAGGATTTCAAGGTATCCAGACCAGATGAATGACATTCTTCCATAAAGAAAGAGGACTGGTGAGCTATCTCCTTTGTAACATTAAAAGAACATGGAAAACAGAATCAGTACCACAAGATCAGAGGAGGGCAAAAACACAGATTTAGGGAAAAAAAGGAATGAGAATAGAGACTCTAAAATAAAATACAGTGAGCTTGATCTCAAATTCTGGGAATAAATTTTCAACACCATCATCAAAAATAAAATAAAATAAAACAACAAAATACAAATAGATGGCATCTGAATCCCTAGAATGGAAAGAAGGCTATACAAAAGATTCAGTTTGGTGTCTAGATGGCCAGCAGGTGGAGTACTGGCCCTGGAGTGAGGACTATATCATTCAAACACAGACCTAGAGATTTCTTAGCTGAGTGAACATGGGTAAGTCAGTCACCTACCACTTCCTGTCTCTATTTCCTCATCTGCAAATTGTGGATATAAAATAACATCAATGTTTTTTTTTTTTTTTCCTGGGGGGATGAGTTAATATTGATAACAAACTTAGCACAGAATTTAAAATATGAGATGTAAATGCTATCATCTTCATCTTGTTGAAGGATTGGACTGGGTACAAATGGTTCAATGTCAAGTGGTCAGCAGATGTGCAGGAGAGGCCTGCTAGCATCTTTTCTTGGTTTTGGGACATTTGACACATTTTCTTTAAATCAACATCTGTGATAAAAGAATGGATGATAACTCATTCTCATCAAACTTGAAGATGACCTGAATGCAGTAGTAGTTGTTAGAACACTGAGCTGGAAGCCTTACTACATATGAGCTCAATAATCTAGGCAGACACCTAAAGAGAACAAGATGAAAAGTCTTTAGGAAAAATATAGTCTTTCATTTGAGTAAAAAAATCATCAAATACGGCATAGGGAAGTTAAAAAAATAGGAAGTTAGTGGACTACAAAATTAATGATGCTCTAAACAAAAATAAAACACAAAAAATAATATCCTGGGTTGGAGAGAATTTGAACTGTCTGAAAGGGGAATGGGATCTTTCAAGTGACAATGTCTTAACCCCAAAGATAGTTTCCCCTCTTTGATGGTCTTCTAGCAGAGACTGGAAGACTACTAACCATGCACATACTGAGTTTTTCTTTTCTTGAATGGGTTGGCTTAGATATTCATTGAGGGTTTCACCCCTTCTTTGATTCTGTGTTGCTATTTTAGATGAAAGCTTAGGCGTTTTCTCTATGAGAAATATTTAATTGGGAGAATCAGATTTCCATTACCATTTTACTAGGAGTTCAGTTAGTAGATAACTCATTATATTGCTGTTGTTTAGAAGTATTAGGTTCCAAAATGGTCAGGGTCAAAAGGTGCTTCAGGTTAATGAATGAACTAAATATACTTTTATCTGTAAAACTGTGAATAAAACAAACTCAAGGAACAGGAATTTCCACATACTACTATTTTACATACATGGATGAGTAAGATTGTTAGAAAGGTCAGAGGTTGTATTTCCTGCTGACATCTGTAGTATAATTATAAGGTACAACAGAGAGGATCAGAAAGAGTATATGGCAGATGAAACTAGTAATGAATAAAGCCTATGATCTGTTATACATAGTTTTATTATGCCTAATTTTGTTTATTTATTGACTAATTCCTAGAGCATCCATTGAAATGCCAGCTGTGCTATTTAAAATTGCATTAGTTAATATTTGGGAAACTGGAAAAAATTGTTAGACAATAACCCCCTCCCCATCAGACAAAATTATCTCCCCACCCTCCACCCCAGTCCTGGATAGATTCCAGGAAAGCAGAACAGGGAATTGTCTAGGACATAATATCATAGATGGTAAGTACTATGGGAATTACCCTTGGAATTTCTTTTTTGAAAAACAAAACAAAACAATGAAAGTCACCTAAGAGGGAAAGGGGGTAAATACTTACTAACCTTGTAAATTCTGTTGACCAGAAAAAAAAAATGAGATAAAGAAGACAGTATGGTACTTGGATGCAAAAGATCATAGGATCAATAAAATTAACAAGTATCTATTAAACATCTAATGTATATCTGAATCATAGATTTAGGGCTGAAGCAGTTCTTAATGGTAATCTTGAGCAATTATTTCATTTTAAATTTGAAAAAAAACAAGGTTAAGTAATTTTTACAAAGTTATTAAGCATTTCAGATAAGATTTGAACTCAAGACCTCTGACATTAAACACAGTGATTTTTCCAATCTACCAATCTGACTGGTTTGGAGTCTCTGTTTTGCCATTATTATAGGATTTCAGGGAATTTATTTCACTTTTCTAGGTATCAAGTCCTTCATCCATAAAATGGAAATATATCAGAAGTCATAACCCATTTTTTCTTTGTGCTATTGAGGCAAAAATGAATTCTCCAAAGTCATCCCATTAGAAAACAAGTTCTTGCTACTTCTGTGCAGTTGAGAAAAAAAAAAAAAAATATATATATATATATATATATATATATATATATATATATATATATATATATATTAATGGTACAATGTCAATTGCATGGTATATTTCCAGTACAGGCCTCTAGGAGATTATGCTTGACTTAATGTCTGCACATATACATATGCACATACATACACATATATACATACATGTATATTAACATACATATGCATATATATGTACATGTGTCATTTTGTATATTTGTATGTGAATATATTTGCACAAAAACACACTATACATATACAACAAAGGAAATAGGTTGTCCTCTAACAATCACAGTGTTGGTAGGGTATTTCTTAGTCATTGCTAACAAGATTCTTGGCAGAATCCCTCCTTAATAGGCTTATTTTTCTCCTGGAAGATGCTCTTCTACCACTGTAGTTTCAAAAACAGTTTAGGAATGGTCGATATGGTTTTTATTGCCTGCCAATTGCAGGAGAAGCTACAGGAGCAGAACAGAACAGATATAATATCAGTTGATCTGACCAAGGCCTTTGATGCTGTAAATCATCAGGGCCTGGGAAGATCATTGAAAAATGTTGTTGCCTGGAAATGTTCAACAGTATTGTATGTCAATTTCATGACAACAGACATTCACAGGTTCTAGATAACATGATACTTTCTCACTTTCCCAGTACCCAATGGAGTGAAGTATGGCTGTGTGCTTCCTTCCATGTTTGTAAGCATGATGTTGTCAGCTGTGTTGTTGATTGTCTTCGGTGAAGACAGAAACAGTATCAAGGTCAACTACCACATTGAAAATAAATTATTTAATTTAAACAAGCTAACAAGCTAAGGCTAAATTGGAGGGAGAGTTAATGTGTAGCTTTTTGTTTACTTATGATGTTGCACTCAGTTCAGTTTCTGAGGCTGAGATGCAACAAAATATTGATCGGTTCTCTTTCATTTGTACTAATTTTGGACTAACAATTATCAGCACACCTCCCATGTGTAGAGTCATCACTTTAAAAAATGGAGAAATTGCAAATGCTGTGGATAAGTACACTTACTGTGGCAGTTATTTTCTAGGGATGTACATACAAATGATGAGGTTGATACATATACTGCAAGAACTAGCTCAGTGTTTGGGAGGCTCCAAAAGAAAATGTGAGAAAGAAGAGCTATCAGGCTGCCAACCAAACTAAATGCTTACAAAGGCTCTTTGCTAACCTCATTGTTGAATGACTTAGAAACTTGGACAGTAGACCAAGAACAAGCCAGGAAACTGAGGCACTTCCATTTGAATTACCTTAAGATGATTCTAAAGATCATTTGACAAGATAAGGACCCTGAGGTCTTTTCTCAAGCTGACTTACAAGCATTCAAACTCTGCTGCAGAGTACTTAAATCTGATGAGTTGGCCACGTTGCTTGAATGTTAAACATATGTTTGCCTAAAATTCTATTTTAATTCTGGGAAGGGGGAGGTGTGGAGCCAAAAAGGCAGAGTAGAAACAGGACTTCCACACAGCTCTGGTTTCCACCTGCTCCAATACATATAAAATGACTCTAAACAAGTATTAGAGTTACAGAACCCACAAAGTGACAGAGAGAAACAAATCTCTTGCTGAAGGAAGCCCAGCAGGCTCACTGAAAGGGTCAATCACAGTAATGCTGGGAGTTGAGAACAGTCCCTAATGAGCCCTGGTTTTAGTACCAGAGCAGCCCCCAACCAGCAGCAGCTGGAGCAAACTTCATGGGAGTTAAATCACCAGCAGTTGTAGTGGTTTCCATACTTCTCAATCTACAAATACCAAAGAAAAATTAAAAGATCAGTGTGGAAATTTGTTGGATGAGGGTAGTGTGGTCCGGCTCCTACTCCCAGGACAAGAAGCAGAAGAGGTGTGGTGGATGCAGCCTCTGCAGCATGGCTGCTTTCAGAGCTCCGGGCTTGCAGATTGTATGGGGAACAAGTGACCATTCAGAGGCTAAATGCTGTTCCTTTGACATGCTTGCATACAAATTACAGTCTTGCATGGTGGTCCTGGGGTGTGTGACCAGTGAGCTAGAGCATGTGGGTCATGTACAGAAAGCACCCATCTATCTAATAACTCTGGGCAGGTACAAAAACTCCAGCAATTTTTTACATAGCTCTCTCTATTTTGAAAGCAGAGTTCTACCATGGCAAAGAGTTCTAAAGTCAAATAATTGGCTGCCAATATGAGCAAACAATGGAAGCACAAACAGAAGATAGAATCCTTTTTGGGGACAAAAAGGATCGAGGTATGGAGTGGAAGGAAGACAACAAAGTCAGGACTCCTGCATCAAAAGACTCCAAGAAAAATATGAATTGGTTACAGGCCATCAAGGAGCTCCAGAAAAAAATTGAAAATCAAGTAAGAGTAGTAGAGGAAACATTGGGTAGAAAAATGAGAATGATGCAAGAAAATCATGAAAAGTGAGACAACAGCCTGCTAAAGGAGACCCAAAAATACACTGAAGAAAATAACACCTTAAAAATAGACTAACTCAAACAGCAAAAGAGGGCCAAAAAGCCAATGAGGAGAAGAATGCTTTAAAATGCTAAATTTGCCAGATGGAGAAGGAATTTCAAGAACTCAATGAAGAGAATAACTCCTTCAAAATTAGATTGGAGCAACTGGAAGCTAATGACTTCATGAGAAATCAAGATACTATAAAACAGATCAAAACAAATGAAAAAATATAAGGCAATGTGAAATTTCTCATTAGAAAAACCACTGACCTGAAAATTAGATCCAGGAGAGATAATTTAAAAATTATTGGTGTGCCTGAGAGCCATGGCAAAAAAAAAAAAAAAAAAACTCTAGCCATCATCTTTCAAGAAATTATCAATCAAAATTTTCCTGATATTCTAGGACCAGAGGGCAAAATAGAAACTGATCATCTCTTGAAAAAGATCCCAAAAAGCAAACTCCTAGGAAAATTATAGCCAAATCCCAGAGTTCCCAGGTCACAGAGAAAATATTAAAAGTAGTCAGGAGGAAACAATTTGAGTATTGTGGAAACACAATAAGGATAGACAAGACCTAGCAGATTCTACATTAAGGGATCAAAGGGTTTGAAATATGATATTAAGGAGGTCAAGGAAGCTAGGACTACAACCAAGAATCACCTACCCAGAAAAACTGAGAATAATGCTACAGGGAAAAATATGTTAATTTCATGAAATAGAGGATTTTCAAGAATTCTTGATGAAAAAACCTGAGCTAAACAGAAAATTTGACTTTCAAATACAAGAAGGAAGAGAATCATAAGAAGGTAAACAGGAAAAAGAAATCATAAGGAACTTATTAAAGTTGAACTATGTACATTCCTATATGGAAAAATGATAACTGTAATTCATAAGCCTTTTCTCAGTATGAGGATAGCTGAAGGGAATATATATGTGTGTATGTGTTTGGGTGTACGAGGATGTATGTGTATATAAACATATAGGTGTGGGTATTTGTATGTTCATGTATACATAGAAAGAAGGCATAGGATGAGTTGAATATTAAGGAATGATATCTAAAAAAATAAATTAAGAGGTGAGGGAGGAATTTATTGGGAGAAGAAGAAAGGTTGCAATAGGTTAGGGTAAATTATCTCATATAAAAGAGGAAAGAGAAAATTGTTATAATGAAGATGAAGAATAGGAGGGTGAAAGGGAATGAGACGACCTAATTTTCATTCACTTTGGCCTTAGAAGGGAATAACATAGACACTTAGTTGTGTCTCTTACCCTACAGGAAAATAAGGGGGTAAGGGATAAGTGGGGGAAGGATAGAATGGAGGGCAGATTAGGGGAAAGGGTAGTTAGAAGCATGCATTTTTGAAAAGGTATAGGGTCAAAGGAGAAAATAGAATAAGTGGGGCCTAGGATGGAGGGAAATATAGTTAGTCTTTCACAATATTACTACTATGCAAACAATTTGGGTAACTATACATGTACAATCTATATTGAATTGCTTATCCTCCCAATGGGGTTTGTGAGGAGGTAAGAAGGGGAAAAAATCTGGAACTCAAAGTTTTAAAAGCATATGTTTAAAATTGTTTTGTTTTATTTTGTTTTACATTCAACTGGAAAATAAGATATACAGGTACTGGGGTATAGAAACCCATATTGACCTACTAGAATGTTAGGAGGGTGAGGGGGCAGGATACAAGAGAGAACAGATTGAGGGAAGGCTTATTCATTAGGGTTGCTATTTTGGGATAAGTGGTAGAGCAAAGATGAGGAGAGAAAAAATTAACTCAAAATCTTGTGGAAACAAATGTTGAAAATTAAAAATAAATTTTAAAAAGATTAAAAAAATAAATTCAATTTTATGGAGAACTCACACAAGACAAGCACTCACATGGTGGTCAGAAGAAGTGACACAAAGATACTCTCAAGGTATTTCTGAAAAACTTTGGAAGTAATTGTGAGACATGGGAAACAAAGACAAAGGTCCATCCAGCATAGCATGTCTACATTAGAGACAGTGTGGTGCTCTATGTGCAAAGCAGAATTGTAGTGACTCAAAAGAAACATGAGATGCCAATATTTAGACACATTTCTTTTCCAGATGATCATGAGTATTGTGCCCAACCTCTGATAGAGCTTTCCAAACTAGTATCATTCTGATAAGTCATAGTCATATGACTGTATTGACCCCCAAAATAGTGATGTCATTTTGTTCCTCTCCCCTGGTGAAGAACAACAACCAACCAACATATGCATGCACACACATACACATATCCATGCATGTGTTTATACAAACATGAGATAGATAGATAGATAGATAGATAGATAGATAGATATGTATATAAAGAGAGAGAGCTATTTCTAACAAACACCTTTGCTAAATTCACAAAAGGCTCATTTTTCCCATTGCTATTCTTTTTTTTGTTGTTGTTTTTATTGCTATGAGTTTATGTGGATTTGTGGCGAAGACGAGTAAAAGAGCACTCTAAAATTATATCCTTTGTTGAGGAAATGCAAATCTACATTGGTGAAGAGAACATCCACATGGATAAATTTCAAAGCCTTGAAATATTGAGGTAGGGGAAAAACAATAATAATGATCCCTGTTCTATATGTGAAGGTATCTATAACTGAAGTCTGGAGATTTGGTTCAAATTCTGACTCCAATACTATGTAATCATGGACAACTACATAGACCTGTCCAACCTGCCATTTTCATATTTGCAAAATGGGAATATAAATATCTATTATATCTGCATTGTGAAGGAAGTTCATCTAAACATTAAAGCACAGCGAAGATATTAGCAATTATTACTAAAATAATTGTAGTGTGATGAGGATAAAAATTTACATAAATATACCCATGTTTTCATATATATATATATATATATATATATATATATATATATATATATATATATAGGGGGTAGAAGCAGATTTTGGATTGAATTAGTTTAGGGTACTCTTAAAAATATCCTTCCATCAAAATATATTGAAAAGTTGTGCAAAATTTATATTTTAGCATTTAAGTGGCTTGTCCAAGATCACAAACACAGAGAGGAAAGATTTGAACACAGTCATACATGAGTCAAAGGTTAACCTTTCCTTACCACCTTTTTAATAGAAATATGAATTGATTCTATTATTTTGCCTTCCCATCAGAATTTTAAAGCCTCCTCTCATTGCTCAATAGCATAATTTCTCTACAGCAGTCCCACTGGCCTTCTGCCATCATCTGCATACAACTATGACTCAATCCTCAGAATTTTGTCTTGGTTTACCACTGTAGACTATCCTCTCTATCAGTTCAAATTTAACATCATCTAAGTCTGTGAATCTAGATTATGTTTTGGTTTATAGCTTTTCAGTGTTTCTTCCAATAGTATATTCAGTTATACTGCGAGATTGAATGGTGTGGGAATTGTGATACTACAGGTCTTATGGTCATGTGTTTTTCAAATTACTATGCCATTCTGATGAAGAGATATTTCCTTGTTAATACTAAAATCAGTCATGGTGTAATCATGTGCATTTTCTTTGCACTGATATAGATTGTGAACTTTAGATATAGATTCTTATTAGTGTTTTATTACCTTTTGCCTTCCTGTTCTTCCTTCCATTGTAACCATTTTCCCTTCCCTCTTCTAGGCATAGTTTACCCCACTCTGTCTCTCACCATCTCCTCTCATTATATTCCTCTCTCACCTCTTAATATCACCTTTTAAGTATGATCTCTTCCTATTAAACTGGTCCTGTTCTCTCTATGTATACCTGTACACATATATACACACATTCACATATGTATTCATATGCCCATATATCCTCTTATGTATACATATACATTTATGTATATACATAAAAATGTTATAGAATATTGCTTTGGACATTTCCAGAAATTGTTGTCATTTATCATTTGCAAGAAATTATCAGTAGGACTATTTTCTCATTATGCTATTGAAATATATTTCATAGATGGACCCTGCTGTCAGAAAACATAGCAACTATAACTTGACTTTATGATGAAAAACAATGCATAAAGGTTTCAGTTTTATAGAACTTCATTTAAAGAATTCTAATGATTTACATATAGAGAAAAGGCATTGCTTAGATTTCCAAGGTAAATTATGAAAAGATAGGAATTATAAGAAAGAAAACTATCTTCCTAAACCTGTTGTAAATTGATTCACTACTTACACTTATAAGGAGGGGATAGCTGAAGAAGAGGCCACTATGGCATGCAAGAGATGCCTGGGAATTCATGAATACATTATACATGCAATAACTTCTTCTGGCAAAGAGCACATTGCCATTTAGCATAGGGGTTATTTTGTGCAATAAAAATACATTGTTAGAAAGACATATTATCATGCAAATGCATGCATCAGAATTGGGTTCCTTAGGATAGGGGAGAACCCATGGGAGAAAGGGTAAATTTTAATGGCAGACAAATGTGATTTTAACATAGTAGGGAAATTAGGTTATTGTTAATATAGAAAAGCAAGAAAAATGAAAAAAAAGCAAGAAAAGCAATTCTGCAATGCAGCAAATGTGGGTGTGGTTTCCCTGTTCTGCCATTATTTGAAGAAAGCAGGGTATAGAATGGTGATGCTTTTAGAAATTAAACAGATGCTTTGAGGAAAGTATGAGAAAGATAAATGCTGATCATGGCATGATTCCTTCTTTTTCCCAATTTATTCTGTACCCACTTTCAAAATATAAGATTATAGTTTAATTGACTTAATGCTAAAAGAGATCTTGTTGAGTCAATTTTTCTGTCCTGTTAGACTCTTCAAGACCCTGTTGGGGTAGTCTTCTTGGCATAGACCCTGGAGTGGTTTTCCATTTCCATCTCTAATTCATTTTACAGATGAAGTTACTGAGGCAAACTTGGTTAAATAATGTGCCCATGAGTGTCTAAGGCCACATTTGAACTTAGAAAGATGAGTCTTCCTGATAACAGGCCCAGCACTCTATCCACTGAGCCTCTTATTAGAGATCACTGAATCTGACCATCTCATTTTTGAGTGATTTTTCCAAAACCACACATTTGGTATCTATGTGAAGTAGGACTTGGCTACAGGTTTCTGAGTCCATGTTTAATGGTCTATTAACTGTACCAACTAGATGTCCCAACTATGTCCTTGTTCACCCAATATGAAATTTATAAGGATTACTTCATCATCATAATTGGTTCTTTATATCATGGTATACATATAGTAAAGTGGTTCCCTCCAAGTAAACTATTCATGTACATACAGGTAACATTTCATAGAAGAGGATATATAAATGATATATAAAGAGTATATATAATACATGAATTCTCTAGCATCATGCAGCTCAAAAGTTCTGGAGATGTAATTCTATGCCTAAATTCCTAATTACAGCCAGAGATATTTGTGCTCAATTAGTACTATCTCTCATACTCTAGTTGTATCACAGGGCTCTCTCTTGGGCATTCTTATCTTCTCAAACTAAACTACTTCTATTCATGATCCCATCAGATATGATGAATTAAGTAATCATCTCTATACTTTGCTTTCCAAATCTACTTATCTAAACATGGGTGCTTCAATGATCAGTAAAAAACAGATCCTGCCCTCAAGAAGATGAAAATCAAGGTGGGGTGGGGACTACATGCAAATAACTATAGATAAACAATCTATATGTGCAATAAATATGTAATATAAATAGGCTATATATGCAAAAATAAATAAAAATAATGAATACATTAGAATTTGCAGAGTTTGGTCTGTGGGGAGGTGAGGGGATAGGCACTCATATAGTACCTAGTTTGCCTCAAATAATTAAAAAACTCATATGATGCTCTGTTGGAATATGCATTGTTATCAGTCCCTTCATACACTTAAGGAAACTGATGAAATCAGAAGTTAGGTGATTGCTCTTGATCACTCAGATATCAGGTTTCTATGAATGGACTTTTTTTTTTCCCTGAAAACTCCAAATGATGCTACAAAGAGTTAGACATCACTAAAATGATTGAGCAACAAGAATATAACTGGATTTGAACTCAGAACTTCCTGAATCCAGGCCCAACACTCTATACACTGTACCATCTGCCTTCTTAGATTGGGAAAGGATTACTGTAGAAAACTGTATTTAACATGATAAATGAAAGAATTCAATGAAATCAGGAAATCTGGATAAGAAGGAAGGGTATTCCAGGTTTGGGAGAGTATCATAGGGATATAGAGTGTTTTGGGACAAATAAAGCATAAACTTGTAGTTGAAAAATATTTAGAATTGTACATATATTATTTCAATTCACCTTCACTGTATCCCTTTATATTGTTCAGGTATAATTTTTCTCATGTTATAGAAGGAGTATAGTAGATTGATTTACATTCTTGGTCCTAAGTTCACCAAGATCCTTATGATGAAATCTCCATATTAAGTACTAAGATGGGATCATAATTCATTAACAAACCAATTACTTCTGAACTTCCACAAGTTTATAAATTATGTGTATATTTATGTAAATACATTAAAGTAGAATATATAATATAAAACTGTTAAATATATTAAAATAAATATAAAATTACATGTTAAGTTTATAGAAAAATATAAATTATGTGTAAAGTTTGTTAAGATAAACATCTTTCCCCTTAAATATTTACATACATGAAACTTATTTTTATGCTAAAATTAAATAATAGTATTAGAAATATTATTCATCTCCAGTATAACAAATAACATAAAAAAGATACATTATCATTTATAATACATTAACTATAGTAAAGATCATAGAAAAAGTTGCCTTTACTATAGTACCACCATTCATTTCTCTCATGCTATTAACTAGAGTATCTTCTTAAGATCTTACTAATTATTTCTTCAAAATACAATGACTAAATGCACAATTCTCAGGAACTTATTTTTTTCTCTGTTCTCCCTTCAGAAATGACAGGTAATAGACCCTCCTGCATAACATTTACACTCTGAGACTGCTCATATAATTAACATAAAATGACAGATAAAATGAAACTATCTCAGATTATATTACTTCTTTTTTTTAAAAAAAAGTCCATTCATAAAACTTTTATTCGACTTACATCAACTTAATACATATGTTCTTAACAATTATGCTTGGATTGTTCATGAAAATTTCATCCATCATCTCGAGTTATTTCCCTGTTAGCTATTTTACAACACATACATGTTAGGCAAGTATCAAAAAAAATCGCAAAAGTAAAAAACTTAAAAAAGGTAAATACAGGGTTTTTTGTTGTTGTTTTACTGCTGTGGTTGATATACAGTGACTTTATGAATATCAAGAAATTAATTTTTACTGCATCTTTACTTGTACATTTGTTCTTAGATTGCCTAAACCATTTAAATACTAATAAAATGAGTGTAACAAAAATAATGAAAGCAAACAGGTAACTTTACAAATAATGGAATGCTAACCATTTCTGCCCTCCTCCAGAGTAAATTGACTGGGTTAAAACTTTGTATTAAGGAACATTTTTGCAACTGCAATCATGAAGGTGTACACATAGAGATTGTGTATTCCACAGATACACATGAAATGATATATAATATCTATGGGGCATCTGTTTCTACCACAGCCATGAGTGCTCCAACTCTAAAGTACCCACAATAACTACACCTGTGGCTGGAACCAATTATCCCTTTATCCATACCCCCCCACCAAACATGACAGACCAATATGTACAGTTTTCTTTGCTAAAACATGGAAGTTTTTTTAACACTGGCCTTGTGAAACCACAACGTACTGAAAGTGCTATGCCAAACATGTAAAACGTGTATAAAAATTCCATATCCCCATATTGGCCGCCTCAGATGAAAACATATAACTCCCCAAATGCTAACTGGCTCTACTCCCCTAATATTAAACATAAAAACCACATGGGAAATATAGAAATCCAAATAGAATATCATAAACCAGTCATAAATCATAAACAAAAACTATTTGTGGGACAGCATGGATAACAAATGGTCTACTGTGTAAATTTTAGAATGAGGAAGAGAAAAGTTGGAAGGCTGGTTGGTTAATTATCCCCTCCTCCTGCTTCAGCTTCATCTCCTTGGGTGTCCAATGTCCACAATGTCAAGTTTTCTCTCAGTAATTGCTTTATAAGTGTGCTGTCTTTGTATGATTCTTCACTTAATGTATCAAGTTCAGCAATGGCTTCATCCAAAGCTGTCTTTGCACAGGAGCAGGCTTATCTGGAGGGTTCGGGATCTCATAATAGAACACAGAGAAGTTCAAGGCCAGACCCAATCTTATAGGATGCGTTGGTTACATCTCCTTTTTGCTGATTTCAAATGCTTCTTGATATGCTTGTTGTGATTGATCTACTATTCCTTTCTTGTCATCACCAGCAACAACCTCAGCCAAATAACTGTAGTAGTCTCCCTTCATTTTCAAATAGAAAACTTTGCTCTCTGCTTGTGAAGCATTCATAATCAAGAAATTTTTCCAATAGAGACAGTACATCATTGCATATATCTCTTAGTTCTGTCTCAGTTTCCTCTCTGTATTCTCGGGCCATCTGCTGTTTTGTTTTTTTTTTGTGTGTTTTTTTTTTTTGTTTTGTTTTGTTTTGTTTTTGTTTCTGTTTTGTTTTTTTGGTTTTTTTGTTTGTTTTTACCTCAGCACCTTCCTTCTTTTGCTCAATACTTGAAACAACCCTCCAAGATGACCTTCCGGTCCCTACAACATTTTTGTAAGCAACACAGAGAAAATTCCTCTCCTCATTGGACAATTCAGCTCCTTGCTCAGTTACAGACTTCATTCAGGCTGCCATGTCATTATATCTCTCAGGCCACTCAGCCAATTTGGTCTTTGGCACCAGCTCATTTTTATACATGACTGAATGTTTTGTGCCTGGAGTGTGTGGCAGTGGCAAATGGACAGCTGAGGGGGTTCAGCGGTCTCTGGGCAGAGGCAGTGGCCAGATTATATTACTTCTTAAAGTCAGAGTAACACTATTTACAGCCACAAAGGAAGAGATTATTAAAGTAAGTGTTAGAAGGAGAAATTTAAGATTTAAAGAGACAAAGTGATTAGTCCTGGGTCATATGGGATCTAAACATAAAAATCTAAAATTTGTACCCAACACAAACGTTGCCTCTTATAAAAGCTTTAAGTGATTCCCCCATGCCCAGTTCCACATCCCAGTTTATAGTATATTTACTTTTATAATTTATACTTTTATATAGTGTAAACTTATTTGTGTACTTAAAATCTTTATGAGAATTTATGTATGTTTCTCTCTTTCCTTCTTTATTTTCCTCCCTTCTGTCCTTCCTTCCTTCCTTTCTTCATTCATTTCCTCCTCCTCCTCTTTTACTTCCTCTTCTCCTCCTCCTCCTTTCCCCTTTCTCCTCCTTCTCCTCTTTTTCTTCTTGTTCTTGTTCTTATTGTCTTTGTCCTTGTACTTGTCCTTGTTCTTGTCCTTGATCATCATCATCATCATCATCATCATCATCATCCTCTTCCTCTTCTTCTTCTTCTTCTTCTTCTTCTTCTTCTTCTTCTTCTTCTTCTTCTTCTTCTTCTTCTTCTTCTTCTTCTTCTTCTTCTTCTTCTTCTCCTCCTCCTCCTCCTTCCCTGACACATAGTTAGTGATCAAAAAAAATAATAGCTACTTACTACAAAAGCATTTTTTCTGGGACTAGATAAGTCACAGATTCATTGATCTGATTAGAGAATTTTTTATACAGGTGATCTAGTCCAATGTCCTTATCTTTTCAGATAGAGGAAATGAGGTCCAAAGAAGTAAAATTACTTGTCTGACACAAAATTAGTGATAAGTAGCATAGCTGGGGTTGTAAGGTAGGTGATTAGTTTCAATATAATTTGTCTTCATTAAATCAATACTAGATTATATTTAGTTCTTGAGATTTTCATTTTAGTAAACAAGGAAAAGCTGAGTGGTAAAGTGGATACTGTTAGATTTTGAGTCATTAGAGCAAAGACTAGATATTTCCTCTGTTAGTTTCTGCCTATTTGAACCTAGCAGATCATGTACTCCCTCACACTTTAGTTTACTTCAACTATAAATTGAGGTAGTTGATTCAATTAAAAACCTATTTAGCTGTAATTCCAATATCTTATAATAAATTAAAAAGTATCCTAAAGAATACCAGGATAATTGAGGGAACATAGATTTAACCATTTGATGGTCTTTTGATGAAGCTGAGGATGTTGTGGTAGATAATAGAATATTGAATCTCAGTAGGATACAAATTTAAAGTGTTCAACAAAGTATTTCCATGATGAGTATAAAACTTTATCTATTTGATCCAACAAGACAGAACAAGTAACAATAGGGGAGGGGGAAGAAGTAGCTGACAAAGAAACAAATTAATACTTTATTTAAGCTAAAACTTCCTAACAATTAAAGCTTTCCAAATGTGCCATGGCAGGCCTTAGGAGATATTAGGTTTCCCATTTCACCTGAAGTTTTAAAACATAAGTAGAATGGACATAATATAGAAAGAATTATCTTTAGCTATTAATAGGACTAGAAAGTATCTAATGTTCTTTCCAGTTCTGAGGTTTCAAGCATTAGTCTGTCAGGTTACCTGAGTGCTTTTGTTCTTGTTCTTTGCCTAACTTTTTAGATGACTGTGTTTGCATGTTTAATGTCTTGTGGCCTAATTCATCATCTCTAGTCCCAAAACCTAAAAGTCACTAGATTAAATTTATGATATGATGGTCAGATTGAGTAGTGTAGATTCATAGTCTATTTACCTTTGGAAAGGGTGTTGGGATCCCAGTCATTCACCACGAAATATCCTTCTGTGTGATTTCTTCTCCATGCCATGAAAAAAAGGGCACAAGTAAATGCAAAGAACAGTGCCAACCACATATGTATATGAGATTTCAGATGTTTTCATTGGTATGATAAAATCAACTATGTAGAAGTTGGTACCAGAAACAATGATTTAAAGTTAGACGGTTAAACAATGATTTAAAGTTAACTCCATGAAAACATCTACAAGTAAAGTCACAAAGAAAATGCAGACTTGACACACACCCACACCCACACACAATTCGGTATAGATATTTATCTTGCCTAAGAGAGAAGATAAGAGGATAAGAAAAAAAAAGGGGGTGATAAATTGTACAGTCATGTTCACCTCTTCATGACCCTATGGACTATACCATATCAGGTTTTTCTATCCTTCATTTTTCACCAAAGTCCATCCAATACTATAATAATATCTTTTATACCTCACCATTTATTTCCCCCTTTTACTTTTTCTTGAATCTTTCGTAGCATCAACTAGTTGTCTTCTTATTGTGTGCTCAGAAATAAATTGAAGTGGATAGCAGAATGGATTAGAAATAAGAATGCAATAACATGATGTTTTCAAGAAGCACACTTGAAATGAAAAGACACACACAGAGTTAACAAGTTTAAGTTAAGTAAATGGGCAGGGGTAGAAATCATGATTGCAGACAAAATAAAAGTAAATATATGCACATATGTGTGTGTGTGTGTGTGTGTGTGTAAGAGTGTGTTTGTAAATGTATGTGTCTTAAAAGTTACCATAGATAATGAAGTATATCAATGGTAAACATAGATGCTTAAAAAATCAGAGCATCTAAATTATTAAAGAAAAGTTAAGTGAGTTGAAATAGGGAATAAACAGTAGAACTGTATCTGTAGAATAACTATATCTGTAGAATACCTCAATTTATACTTATCAAAAATAAATCTAATCAAAATAAATAAAGAGAATTTTTGGAAAGTTATTTATGCCTGACTTAGAGAAAAGGAAATGGAAATAGAAAAGAGTATACATTTTATTTGGCTATATATAGAAACTTCACAAAAAATTGCCAAAGTATCAAAGAATAAATGGCTCACAAATAATTCAGAAAAGCAGAAATATTAAATCTAACTTTTTGGGGAAATAATGTAAAAAATTACATTCAATATAAAAAATGAAATCATCTATTAAACATTAAATTGAAACCAAATAATGCAATTCCAAAGAATGATTAAGCAACATAATAAATCAAAAAATCAATAATTTTATTTAAAAAATTAAAAAGTCAAAATAAAAATACTGCGAGAAAAGTACTTGTGGAAAAATTATTTTTCAATTATTACATCAATAAAAGAGAAAAAGAAAAGATAAATTAATGGGTTGTGCAAAGAAAAAATAAAATAACATCCTAAAATTATACACAAACATAAATCAGAAGATATATCAATAAAATTGAAAGATAAAGCAAAAATAACTAATCAGTAAAACATGGATTTGTTTTTTTTTATGGAGAAATCAATAAACTTGAAAAATAGTGGTTAATTTGATTTAAAAATTAAAGAAAAGGGGGGTAGAGGCAAGATGGCAGAGAAAAAGCAGAAATTTACTCCAACTATGTGCAATAAATAAAATAAAATATGACTCTAAACATATTTTCGTGCTAAGGAACCCACACAGTGACAGAGAGAAACACATCTCCCAGAGAAGGCAGCCTGGCAGGTCAACAGGAGGGGTCTATTGCACCAGACTGGGAACAGAGTGCTCTCTTGCATGAGCCACGCTGGACCAGACCAGAAGCACAGGGTGGCCAGAGCAGACTAGATCATTGACAGCTGTAGCAGTTTCTAGACTTCTCAAACCATAAATGCCAAAGAGCAAGTACAAGGTCAGTGGGGAATTCTGTTGATCCTGGGTGAGAGAATAGAGTATTCTGGCCCCTGCCACCAGGGTGACAGAGGTGACAACTGACACTATTGCTGCCTCTGCTCCAGGCCTATAGATCATAGGGGAACCAAGTAACTTTCCAATGGGCAATTGTAAGAATCTCTTTGCTGGTGCTGAGTCAGGATTTCCTTGCTTTGCCCTGCTTGGATATGGGTTGCAGTCTTGGGTGATGGTCTTGGGGTGAGGAGTGCTGGTGTGACAGAACTTGTTGAAGCTGTGGAGAGAAAGTCCTCTTAACATTTCTGAGGCAGGTACCTGAAAGAAGTTCTGAAAACAGCTGCACAAAACCACACAAATCTGGGACATAGTACTCTTCACTCTGGAAACACAGTTCTTCCTTGGCAAAGAGCTCAAAAGTCAAGTAATTGGCTGGCAAGATGAGCAAGCAGAGGATATGAAATCAGACAACAGAATCTTTTGGGGGGAGGAAGGGAATCAAAACATAGAAACAGAAGAAGACAACAAAGTCAAAACCCCCACAGCAAAAGCCTCCAAGAAACATATGAACTGGTCCCATAAGATGGAAGAGCTCAAGAAGGGTTTTGAAAATCAAGTAAGAGAAGTAGAGGAAAAATTGAAAAGAGAAATGACAATGGTGTAAGAAAGTCATGATAAATGAGTCAGTAGCCTGACTAAAGAAAATAACACCTTAAAAATAGACTAATTCAAATGGCAAAAGAGGTCCAAAAAGCCAATAAGGAGAAGAACGCCTTAAAAAGCCCGCATGGACAATGGATTTCAAAAGCTAACTGAAGAAAACAATTCCTTCAAAATTAGAATGAAGCAAATAGAAGCTAATGATTTTAAGAGGAAGCAAGATACTATAAAAGAAATCCAAACACATGAAAAAAGTGGAAGGCAATGTGAAATAAGTTGCTGGAAAAACCAGAAGAGATAATTTAAAAATGATTGGACTACCTGAAAGCCATGATCAAAAAAATTACTTAGACATTATCTTTCAAGAAATCCCCAAGGAAAATTGCCCTGATATTGTATAAGCAGAGGGCAAAATAGAAATTGAAATAATTCACTGATCACCTCTTGAAGGATATTCCAAAAGGAATATTCCTAGAAATATCATAGCCAAATTTCAGAGTTCTCAGGTCAAGGAGAAAATATTATAAGCAGTCAGGAAGAAACAACTTGAGTATTGTGGAAACACAATCAGGATAACACAAGATACAGAAGCTTCTATATTAAGGGATTGAAAAATTTGGAATAGGATATTCCAGAGGGCAAAGGAGCTAGGACTAAAACTAAGAATTACCTACCCAGAAAAACTGAGTGTAATGCTACAGGGAAAAATATAGAAAGAATTCTGTGACTCAAAATCTTTGGGAAATGAATGTTGAAAACAAAAAATAAATTTAAAATATGAAAGTAAACCAAATACCAAGTATTAAACATGAAAAAGTAAGTATACAACTAATGATGATGAAAGTACAGTGATTATTAGGATTTATTTTGCTCAGTTATATATAAATAAAATTGTGAATTTCAGTGAAATACACGATTGTTTAAAATATAAATAGCCCAGATTAAAAGATTATTTTTATTACTTCAATAATTTGATCTTACAAAAGATATGTGAAGACTTATATAAAAAAATTCTGTAATATAAATTTTTCCCTAAGAAAAGATACTTATAGCTAGATAGATTTGCAAGTGAATTCTAAGCAATATTTACTCAACAATAAACTTCATTACTATATAAACTTTCAGAAAAATAGGTGAAGGAGATTTTTCTCTGACCTAAATATGATTTAGATATCTAAACTACAGGGCAAAAAAATAAATAAATAAATCAGAGAAAGAAAGTGGGGTGGCTAGGTGGCGCAGTGAGTAAGAACGCCGGCCTCAGAGTTGGGATGACCTGAGATCGAATCCAGCCTCAGAAAATGAGCACACACATATAAATCATGACTAGCCGTGTAACCTTGAGCAAGTTACTTAACCCCAATTGCTGAAAAAAAAAAAGAAAGAAAGCCATAGACCAATTTTTGTAATGAAATACTGAAGCAATTTTTTAAATGAAATATTAGTAAGAAGATGACCACAATATATTAAAAAGTTCATGTACTAGTTTGTTTTTATACCAGAAATTCAGTGATGGGTTAACATTAGTAAAGGTATAGGCCTAATTGATCATGCCAATATCAATATGACAAAAATCATATGCCATATATTAGTGAATGCAGAAAAATGTTTTTGAAAAATTCAATATAGAAAATACAAGAATAAGTATAGTTTTTATTCAAATGATGAGTAATATAGATCTAAAGCAATAGCAAGTTTTATTTTTAACAAGGATAAACTAGAATCCTTCTAAATAAAATCAGGGCTGAAGCAAGGATGCCCCTTACCACCATTACTATTTACTTATTTACTATTATTACCCCATGGTAATAATATTTACTATTATTACCATCATGGTACTAGAAATGCTATGTACAGGAATAAGACAAGAAAAAGAAATTGGAGGAATAAGAATAGCAAAAAGAAAAGAAAGTAGTCATCCTTGAAGATATCAAATTATACTTAGAGAACCCTATAGAATTAACTAAATAGTAGTTTAAAAAATAACTTTATAATATTACAGTATGCAAAATAAATCCACTTAAATCATCAGCTTTTCTCTATAGTACCAATAAAATACAGTAAGAAAAGAAAAAAATAAGAAATTACATTTAAAACATCTGTAGTTTAAGGAGTTTATCTCAAAAAACACACCCAGGAACTATATGAATAAATAAAAACACTTTTCATACAAATTAAGATATAATATAGCTAAACAATTGGAGAGTTAATTATTCTAGGGTATACCTAGCCAATATAATAAAAACCCGTAACTTACTTATTCAATGCCCCACTGATCAAACTACAAAAGAATTATTTAATAAGGCTAATAATAACAAAATACATCTGAAAGAACAAAAGATCAAGAACACCAAGGGAATCAATGAAAAAAATAAACGACGTTGTCCTAGCAATACCAGATTTCATGCAATATTACAAAATGTTAATAATCAAAACAATAGGGTACTAATAAATAAAGTGATTGATCAGTAGAATAAATAGTATACAAATTTATACAAATAAATGGCCATACTAATCTAGTATTTGATAAACCCCCAAATCAAATATTTTAGAACAAACTACTTGACACAAACTAATGGGAAAATTGGAATTCATTTTAGCATAAACTAGATGGAATAACATTTCATACCAAGAAAAGGTCAAAATATGTGAATGATTTATACATAAAACATAATATCTTAGGTAACTTAAGGGATCATGGAGAAAAAATATCTGTCAGATCTATGAGTAAGGAGAGATTTTATGACAAGAGGAGATACAGAGAATCATCACAAGGGGAAGGTGCAAAATATATTTTTGCTTATGATAAATTAAAAGTTTTTGAATAATCAAAACCAATATAGTCAAAAGTATCAGGAAAGCCAAAATTAAGGAAATATTTTCAGTTTCTCTGATAAAGGCCTCATTTCTCAAAATTACATAGATGAGAGCTACACATAAAAATTAAAGCCAACTCCCAATTGATATGTATATGGATGCATATGAATAAATGTTTTTCATAAGAAAAAATCCAATTTCTCAATAGGTATATTAAAAAAATGATCTAAATCACCAATTACTAGAGAAATGCAAGTTAAAACAACTCTGTTGTACCATATCTCATCTATTGTATTTGAGAAAGTGACTTAAAAGGAAAATGACAAATGTGGGATGGGATGTGGAAATCACAGTGGTGGGGGATATAGAAATAGGCTCTCTGATGCATTGTTGATGAAGTGGTGAAGTGTTCAACCATTCTGGAGAAAAATTTGGAACTAAGCCAAAAAATTTGGAATGAAGTTTATAAAACTTTATACCCTTTATCCAGCAATTGATATTGCTGCATATTTGTCTCAAGGGCAATGAAAGAAGTAGAAAAATCCCATATGTACAAGAATTTGAGTTATACATTTTCTCCCGGATTTTCCCCTACCCACCACCACAAAACAGGGATCCCACTTAATACCTTCTCAACCAATTTGCTCTCTCCTATATCCTCCCCCATTCCCACTCCAAATTTCCAGTAGGGCCTGGTAGATGTCTATCCCCAGTGCCTGTATATCTTATTTCCCAGTTGCATGTAAAATAATAATAATAATAATAATAATAATAATAATAATAATATATTTAAACTATTTTCTTTTAAAAGTTTGAATTCCAGATTGTTTCCCTTCCTCCTTCATCAACCACCCTTACTGTGAAGATAGGCAATTCAATATAGGTTGTACATCTGTAGCTATGCAAAACATTTCCATAGTGGATATATTGTGAAAAACTGATTATATTTCCCTGCATCCTACCCCACCACCCACTTGTTCTATTCTCTACTTTGATCCTGTTCCTTTTGAAAAGTGTGTGCTTCCAACTTACTTCCCCCCCAACCTAAGCTCCCTTCCTTAATCCCTGCATTCATCCCCTTCTCCCTACTCTCCTTCTGTAATGGAAATGCAAATTTAAAGATCTTCCCTGCCCTTAGGCCTTTTGATAGGCTTAAGAGACTCTGAGAATGTTTTTTGATTTGAAAATATACTCTGCCCCCTAATAGGCTGAATGTTGTCATATGGAGCCTGTGGCAGGAGGCTTAGTTTTCAGGAATGCCCATACCTTGATGCTGTGTGATTGGGCAGTGCATCAAGAGTGTGGTTATATTCTCTGACCCAGGAGAAGGCTATATAATCCCTGATATGAGGCTTTGCTTTGGGCTCACTTTGAGAAGTGTTGTGTGACTTGACCAGATGAGACTCTGGGCACATGTTGAGAGCCCCCAGGCTTTGAAAACCCAGATCTTGATGCTTCCCTCTCTTTTAACTGTGATTTGGTATGGATGTAATGGTTGGACAGCTTGGAAGCCTCTCTGCTTGATCTGTTTCTATGTCTTATAACTTCTGTGTGTATACTCTGAAGTTCGGGGTGCTCACCTTTTTCCCCTTAACTAGGTAAACAATATATGTTTGATTGATTGAAGTAAGCTTGTTAACCCATTTTGAGTTGCTGTCCTTTAGAAAAGCAGATCTAAGAACCTGTGTTGGCAGCCACACTGGGGATGCTGGGGTGCTTGCTGCTACACTTGTAGAATGAGATACCCTATTTAGTGTGTATGTCATTCCCTCCCTAAGCCAAATTCAGTGAGAGTTAGGTTGACTCATTCCCTTTTGCCTTACTGATCTTCCCCTCCATTGTAACAGTTCCCACTTGCCTCTTCTAGATGAGATAATTTAGCACATTCTGTCTCTCCCCATTTCCTCTCATTATATTCCTCTCTCACCTCTGAATTTCACCTTTTAAGTATCATCCCTTCCTATTGAATTGGTCCTGTGCCCTCTGTCTATATATACCTATACACATATATTCACATACTCACATATGTATTTATACGTCCATATATCTTCATATATATATATATATATATATATATATATGTATATATATATATATATTCACACATTTTTCCCTTCAACTTTTCTCATACTAATAAAAGTTTCAAAAGTTACAATTACCATTTTTCCATGTAGGAATGTAAATGGTTTAAATTTGATAAGTTCCTTCTTATTTCTTTTCCCTGTTTACCCAAACTCCCTATACCTGCAAAGTCTGCACTGCCCTATCACTTTGTCATTCCCATCTATGGGCTGATAATTCCAGAAAACTCCACAGCTTCTGGTGATCCAAAGTCCCTCCAGCCATCAACTGGTTGTGGTTTCCCTGAGTTTAAAACCTCTGGCTCATGTGGAACAGGGATCAACTCCAAATGTGTAGTGCTGGCCCCTTCATGCTGGACTGGCAGGCTTTCAGGAGGAGGTTAGATTGTCTCTCTCATTTTGTGGGTTCTGGAGCTCCAAAGTTTGTTTGGAGTCATTTTTTACTTGAATTGGATGAAGTGGAAGCAGGAGCTACAAGGAAGTTATGTTTCTACTCTGCCCAATGTTATTCTTTTTTGTCTTTGCTAGGTAACACAGTAGATAATACAATTGCATTCTCTTCAGGAATCCCTGAGTTCAAAATCAATTCTAAACACTTACAAACATTGTGAACTGGGACAAGTAATTCAACCAGCCTGTATCATCTGTAAAATTGGGTAGAAAAATAACACCAAGATACCTGGATAGTTGTAAGGATAAAATTAGGAAATATTTTAAATTTCCACTGCAAACCTTAAAGCACTAAATAAATACTGTTATGGGGGGGGTGGGGGCAGAGCCAAGATGGCAGTGTAGAAGCAGGAAAACTCCATGAGCTACTCAAATAATCACCTCAAGTATCTATCAATTATGATTCTAAACAAACTGTATAGCTACAGAACCCACAAAGTGACAGAGAGAAACAAATTTCCCAATGAAGGCAGCCTGGGAGGCCAGCAGGAAGGGTCCAGCACAGCGCACTGTGATCCATGCCCAGCCTGGCATTAGCCCACAGTTTTAGCCCCAGGGTGGCCCCAACCAGCAGTGCCTAGAGGGACTTCAGAAGAATGGATCACCAGCCGTTTTGCTGCTTTCCAGAATTATCAATCCATAAACACCAAAGGCAATGTAAAAGGTCAGTGTGGACTTTCTGGGTACAGGGGAACTGAGAAGGTGAGAAGCAGCTGAGGTGCCGTGGGCATGCAGCTGTAATCCCATAGCTGCTTCAGAGCTCCTGGACTACAGATTGTAGGGGGACCAAGTGACCATTTAGAGGGGTAATTACTTTTCCTTTAACTTACTTGGATCTGAATTGCTCTATTGGGTGGAGGTCCTGGGGTGTGTGACCAGGTGTCCAAGTTTGTGGAGGTTTCAGAGAGGGCAGCCAACTAATAGCTCTGGCAGGTGTGAAAACCCCAGCAATTTGGTATAAAGCTCTCCTCTATGGAAGCAGAGTTCTACTTTGGGGAAAAGCTCAAAAGTAAAGTAATTGAGTGGCAATATGAGAAGGCAAAGGAAGCATATCAGTCAAAGTTTAGATTCCATTTTTGGTGGCAGAAAGAGCAAAGCATGGAATGGGAGAAAGATGATGAAGTCTGAACTGTTGCACCAAAGCTTCCAAGAAATATATGTACTAGTTACAAATCATAAGGTGCTCAAGAAGGATTTAAAAAGCCAAGTAAGAAAATGGGAGGGAAATTGGGAAGAGGAATGAGAACAATGTAAGAAAATTATGAAATGAGAGTCAACAACCTGACTGAAGAAAAGAACACCTTAAAAATAAACTAACTCAAATGGGAAAAGAGGCTCAAAAAGACAACGAGGAGGAGAAGAATGCCTTAAAAAGCTTAATTTGCCAGATGGAAAAAAATAGAATTTCTAAAGCTCACTGAAGAGAACAATACCTTCAGATTTAGATCCAAGCAAATGCAAGCTAATGACGTTATAATAAATAAAGATACTATTAAACAGATCCAAATAAATAAAAAAAAGTAGAAGGCAATGAGAAATATCTCATGGGAAAAACCACTGACCTGAAAAATAGATCCAGGAGAGATGATTTAAAAATTATTGAACTACCTAAAAGTCATGATCAAAAAAAAAAAAAAAACCCTAGAAATCATCTTTCAAGAAATTCCCAAGGAAAATTACCCTGATGTTTTAGAAGCAGAAAGCAAAATAGAGGTTGAAAGAATTCTCCAATCACCTCTTGAAAAAGATCCCAAAAAGAAAACTCCTAGGAATATTATAGCCAGGTTCCAGAGTTCCCAGATCAGGGAGAAAATATTACAAGTAGGCAAGAAGAAACAATTTCAATCAGGATAAACAAGATCTAGCAGCTTCTACATTAAGGGATCACAAGCTTGGAATATGATATATCAGAGGTCAAAGGGTCTGGGATTAAAACCAAGAATCACCTGCCCAGCAAAACTGAGTAAAATGTTTCAGGGGAAAATATGGTCATTCAATGAAATGGGGCACTTTCAAGCATTCTTGATGACAAAACCACAGTTGCATAGAAAATTTGACATTCAAACATAGGAAGCAAGAAAAGTGTTAGACGGTAAAAAGGGAAAAGAAATCATAAGGAACTTATTAAAGTTGAACAATTTACATTATTACATGGAAAAATGATAATTGTAACTTATGAAACTATTCTCATTATGAGGATAGTTGAAGGGAATATAAATGTGTATATATGAAATCTTGAAAAACATACTCAAGACCATGTGGAAAGTTGTGGTGAAATCTATACTGTATCTAGAGTGAGAATATATTTGTGTGTGTATGTATATATGCATATATACATACATATATGTGACTATATTGAGGGTATATATGCACATGAATACATATGTGAGTATGTGTATATATATGTACAGGTATACATAGAGGGCACAGGATTAATTGAATAGGAAGGGATGGTATTTCAAAAAATAAAATTAAGAGGTGAGAGAGGAATATAATGAGAGGAGAAAGTGATTGACAGTAGGGTAAATTATCTCATATTAAAGAGGAAAGGGAAAACTGTTACAACGGAGGGAAAGAACAGGAAGGCAAAAAGGAATGGGTCAACTTTTCACTCATTGAATTTGGCTTAAAGAGGGAATAACATACTAAATTGAGTATCTTAGCCTACAGTAAAGTAGGGGGAAGGCGATAAGAGAGGGGATGATAGAAGGGAGGGCAGATTGGGGAAGGGTAGATAGAAGCGCACAGTTTTGAAAAGGGATAGGGTTAATATAGAAAATGGAACATATGGGGGATGGGATAGGATGGAGGGAAATATAGTCAGTCTTTCAAAATATATCCACTATGGAAATATGTTGAGTAAGTACACATGTATAATCTATATTAAATTGTTTATCTTCCCAGTAAGGGTGGGTGTGAGGGAAGAATGGAAAAAATATCGAATTCAAAGTTTTAAAATCAAATGTTTTTTTTAATTATTGTTATTATTATTTATTATTATTATTTACATGCCCTGGGAATTAAGATATACAGAACTGGGTTATGGACATCCACCATCCCCTACTGGAAAGTTGCAGAGTAATTGGGGGAGGCTATAGGAGAGAGCAGATTGGGGGAGGGGGTATTCTGTGGGATTGCTGTTCTGTGGTGGTGGCTAGGGGAAATACAGGGAAAAAATTTGTAACTCAAAATCTTGTGGAAATGATTGCTGTAAATTAAAAATACATATAAAAATAAATGTTCAAAATAAACAATAATCAAAGAAATATAAATAAAAAAACATAAATATTATTATTATCACTACTACTGCTGCTGCTGCTGCTTACTACTTAATTTGAATGCAACTGAGAAAGAACAGATCCAAGACTGTTCTTGGTACTTTAAGGAACTGTGGTTATATTAATGAGAGTATTCTCACTCTTTATAGAGTCTAGATTTCACCACAACTTTCCACATGGTCTTGAGTTAATTGTTTTTCAAGATGTCATTGTCTCTAGACAAAGTGGTGATCATTCACTCTTCATATTGTTTGCCTGATCTTTCAGGAATACATATACAACACATCATCATCTCCCTTCTAATCAGAATTGGTACTTACCTGTGTGACCCTGGGCAAGTCACTTATCTTTGTTTTCCTTAATTTCCTCAACTGCAAAATGAGCTGGAGAAAGAAATTACAAATAACTTCAGTATATTTGCCAGGAAAACCCCAAATGAGTCATAGGACATAACTAAAAATGACTGAACAACAAGCTTTGTTCTATTCTTACAGAGATTCTACTGTCATAATAATCAAGTATCCTCTATACTACAGTGAGATTGTAGAGTTGGTCTTTGGTAGAAATTCCTAACAATCAAAATGCTAATCAACACCTTATTGGAAATGAAAATGCATGTAACCTGTCCCTGATTCAATCTTTTACACATTCCCCCTCCAACCTTGTAGCTCGTCAATGATATACATACCAAAATGTGACTGAAGAGGGACTTTGCCTTGAATAAATTTCTGATCTATAATTAATTGAACAATTACAGAAACACACAGGATTTTTAAAAATTGTGCTGGATACCTATTTAGATTGAAAATTATTGTCTCTAGAACTTAGATTAGGGAATATACCTCCCTACTTCCTATAGAGAGGTGGAGTTCCACAGTTCAGAATGCTGAATGTGCTGTCTGGTACAATTTACATGATAAATAGTTTGTTTTATTTGCTTCCCCTCCCCATTCGAGAAAAGGGAAACTTCATGTGGGGACCTTGGTCAGGATGATTATATCCAGAAATGATGGCAATATAAAAGCATGGTGTATCAAATAAACTTGAAACAATAGCGATAAAGCAAATTGGATTCAAGTGATGGTTCAGTGGACTAAATCATATACTAGAGACTGGAAAGGGTCAATGAATTCTGTCCTCTCACACATTCAACAAATGTTCATGTTATGAGAACTACATGCAAGGTAAAGGGGCCTAGGCTTACTGTTGAACTGGAAAGGAAGCAGAAGTGTTGCATTTAGGTTCCCTGTTGTATACTCATGATCAGTTACATGGAAACAAATTGAGGAAAACCATCTTGATTTCCCAACTTTGGCTCCACTTCAGTGATGCTGAGGACAGTGTGAGACTAGACATCATCAATTCTAACTCAATCAGCCACATCAGAATGCAATTAGCCCTTGACTTCCTATAAATAATCTTCTTATGACCCCTACAAACTCATTTAAACACCATAAGCCAGAAGACCCACAAGTATCAGATGCCTCAATAAGGTCAATGAAGGTCACTAAGAGCTTGCAATATGCTGGCATGAATAAAAGGTATCATTCCTTTTATGGAACTTTTTTTTCTTCTTTATTCTTGTTTTTGTTTGTTTTGTTTTTGCTTTTTGGAGGGGAAAGGGCAGGGCAACTGGGGTTAAGTGACTTGCCCAAGGTCACACAGCAAGTTTTTTGTGTTAAGTGTCTGAGCCTGGATTTGAACTCAGGTCCTCCTGACGCCAGGGCTGGTGCTCTATTAACTCTGCCACCTAACTGCCCCAGTATCATTCCTTTTAAAAGTTGGGAGAGCTACTGCTTGCAATTTGTTTGAACCACAATGAAGGCAAAATTAGTAAGACTTATCTTCAGTACACTCTTTCCACATCCTCAACATTTTACTGTCCCCCATACCCATTTCCAGTAACTATCATAACAGGAGTTAATTTGTATTGATCTGGGATGCTGTCATAGCTATAGGGATATAAAACACACAAAAAGAGATAGAGCATTCAGGTTTTGTGGGAAAAAAACCTACTACCGTTCTGCACTGCATTCTGCTCTCTGGGATCAGACAGAAAAGTGGCAATGGGGTAGTCATTGATGGAATTGTTGAATTAATTGTTAATTTTTTTAAGTGCCTAATGATAACTATTAAGTGCATGATAGATCACATGGCCAGTCACTAGGGATAGAAAGAAAAAAAAATAAAAAAACTGTTTTCAATATGTAAACTTTCCATTGGGGGAGGACAAATATACCCAGTACACAAATAAATAAAACATATATCAAGTTAGTAATTTCAAGGAGATTATAATAATAGCTGGGTACAGTTAGGGTCAATAATGACTTCTTGTAGAAGAGAGGCAAACAGGGTATACTTCAGTTTTTGTAAACAATCTATGCAAAAGAATGGAGGTGGGAGATAAATATGTCTTACCAGCAAAAGCAAACATTCAAATTTGACTGAAATGGAAGGCATAAGAAATAAAGTAATGAGAAATGAAATTGTAAAGATAAATGGGAACCATACTGTGGAAGGCTTAAATGATATTATAGATAATACATATTTTATTTTAGCACAATTGGAAATCCAAGAAACTTTTTGTATAGGGTATAGACTGAATTATTGCTGTTTTTATATTAATCAGGCACCTGTGTGGAGGATTATTATAGGAATATAAATGTTTAAAATGTTCCCTGCCCCTAGGCCATTTGGTAGACTTAAGTGCAACTGGAGCCTGTGGAGGGAGGCTTGTTTTTCAGGAGATACTTTTTGACTGGGCAGGGGATCAAGAGGTTTTTTATATTCTCTGAGCCAGGAGAAGGCTATACAATCCCTAATGAGAGCCTTTGCTTTGGGGCTCCCTTTGATAAGTGTTGTGTGATTTGACCAGACGAGACTCTGGGCAGCCTTTGAGAGCCTCCTGGCTTCAAAAAACCCAGATGTTGTTGCTTCCCTCTCTGGTAACTGACTAGGTATGAATTTAATGTTTGAACAGTTGGAGGCTTGTCTGCTTGATATGTTTGTTTATCTGTCTTCTTGTACTTTCTGCTTCTAACCTCTGTATACTCTGAAGTTTGGGATGCTGACTTTTTCCCCTGAACTAGGTTTGATTGATTAAAGCAAGATTTTTAAGCCATTTTGAGTTGCTGTCGTTTAGAAAAGCAGATCTAAGAACCCATGTTGGCAGCCACTCTGGGGATGCTGGGGTGCTTGCTGCAACAGGTAAAAGGTAACAGATATGAAAAATACCAGTGACAATTACAACAGTTCAGGTGATATGTGATAAGGGTCTGAATTACTGTAGAGACTACAAGAGTTTTTAAAATTCAGTGGATGAAAGCTATGTTGTAAAACCCAAGTTAACAAGATTTGGTAAATGAGAAACCATGAGTAGAAGAGATAAAAGTCAATGATGTGTCAACAGTGGAAAAACTAGGTGAATTGGATGACAGTGGCCTTGAAGGAAAATATTGCAGAAATGGAGTGGGTTTGTAGCTTCTTACTCTTTTTCTGAGGTTGTTATTAAATGTGGGAAATAGCATAAACACTTTCGAGAAATCTATATTCTTACTCAACTAATAATAATTATGAGTAGTCTGTACATTTTCTATCAATAATGCAACTGCACATATTATCTTATTGATAATACAGAAACCATTAATGTATGTTATTAGGTGACTCAGTGGGTAGAGTGCTGGCCCTAGATTAAAGAAGACTTATTTTCCTGAAATTCAAATCTAACCTTAGATATTTAACAAACTCTGTGTCCCTGGGCAGATGACTTAACCCAGTTTGCCTCAGTTTCTTCATCTGTAAAATAAGCCACTGAAAGAAATGGCAAGGCACTTTAACAACAACAATAACAACAACATGATAGACCACAGAACTGGAAAAGAATTGTGTTATCATTGTTTTTGTGTTGTTGTAGTTGTTATATTTAAAAGACACTTCATGAAAGAAAGCTGAAACATGGAGAGGGGGAATGACTTACCCAAAGTGATAAAGTTAATGTATGGTAGAGTTTGCATTATTTAGAAACTATCCCTTCCAAATAATTCTGGTGTGTTTACTTTTTCTTTCCTATATTAACTTATAATTAGCTGATTTGTTATTATTTGTGCATAACGCATTTACATATGGATAATATCTTTATATTTCTTAACTCGGAAGAAATTAAGAGTGGGGATGTCAAGGTCCAGGAAAAAAAAAAAAAGAAATATTTTGCTTGTGATAGAAGGAGAGGGCAAATGGAGCATAGCATTTTCAGTAAGGCAAAACTGAATTATATCTATTTTAAGACAATAGTTTATAGATAAGGGAGAGGCAGAGAAAGATAATATAACTTGTCTAAAGATACCCAGGTACTTATGAGAGAGAGAGAGAGAGAGAGAGATGGATGATCATGATGATGCTTACGGAACCTATGTTCAGTTTGTTTCTCTGTATAACATGACTTGGATTGCATTAAACTGCATGAAATAGGGAGTCTCTTGTTCTTCCTAGGTGTAGTGCCAGAACTTAAAGGGGATCTACTCAAAATCTTCAGTATGGTAAGGGAGTGGCAATTTAGCCTATAAATATACTCTCTCCAAAACTGGGTACTGGTAGAATTTCAGAATAAAGAATTCTGGAAAGGAGACCTATGAATCTGATAAAATATAAAGTAATAGCTGAGTCATGTCTAGTGTTGTAGAACAGAAAGGAAAACAGGGAGAAAATCAGATCTGAGACTTCCTTTTTCTTCACAAGCAACCTGACAATAAAATGGAATTTGTCTAACACCTCCACTCCCAAATTCTGGTTATCTGGCTCCAAATGACTGAGTAGGATCTGAAAAGTTGTTGTAAAGGGCATTGTTGGCAGTCTTGCCACAATTTTATGGGTGTGTATGATAGGGGAAGAAAATTATCTTTCTTTCCTTTTCTGGAAAAAAAAAAGATATCTCAGGTTTCCATGAGTTCCACAGTGGCATGAGAATATACAAAGCTGGGTCTAATATAAGATTGATCTAACTAAAATGCTGATCCTACAATTGGACTAAGTGGGCAGCAACTTATGAAATCATGCAGAGGTTCAAAAACTGAGTGATGTCACCCCCTGGGGAACACTGGAAAGATCAGGGGTGGGGTAGTAGACTTGAGTGAAATTGGGGGAATATTGAATAAAAATAGGAGGCAGGAGAACCATAAGGAAAGAAGAACAGATAAGAAAAATTTGGAAAAGAATTTAACACATTTCATCTGTCATAACAGAATTAAAGTCATACTGATTACATTATTTTCCAAATAAACACATAAAATGCAAGTTATAACTGATTACTGATCAATCTGTTGACAGTTGTTAAACAAGTATTGTCACGTGAACATGTTGCACATTGTTGAGAAGTTCAGCATGCATTGGAAGAAATATGTGTATGTAATGACTTTTTGACCATATAATTCTATATGGTTACATTATGCAATATTGTCCCATCAAATTTTAATATGGAAAAAACACAAATTTACAAAAATTATTACATTTATGATGTCATTTAAAATATTTTATGCTTTCTGAAATGATAAAAATTTCAAAAACATAAAGGATTAAGGAAAGCATACTTCCAGGGGAGCACTGAGCATTTTTTCAAAGGGAGTGGGGTGGGCCAAAGAAGTTTGGAAACCTTTCCAATACAGTGTTATGAAAGAGGAAATTTTTACTGGACTCTGAGTCCTTGGGTAAATATCACCACATGCCTTTGTCTCATTTTCCACTACACTAGGAATGATATCAGGCTATAGATCTTTAATGTTATTTCCATGTCTGATACATCTCTAAACATACTTCTTGCAACACAGATATATTTTTTAAAGTTCCAACATTATATTTGCTTCTTGAAATGTCATAACATTTCTGTTCATTCTATACTAGACACACTTGAAAGTTCAAAGACTTGAGTAGCAATCCAAATTCCAGCCTTTGTGTCTTTGGTCAATGCATTTAACCTCACAGATCCCTGACTTGTTTATTAGTGAAATCTGGATAACAATGTAATGCTTTTAATGCCCATCTCACAGGGTTAATAAGATGATTAAATGAGAAAATGGAGCTTATAGACTTTGTAATTTATACAGTCATATAAAAATACTAAGTTATTGGACAAGAACAGGACAGCTGAGGGATAGAACAGAGATCAATCTCTTTTAAAGATAAACAGAGATATTATAATTTTGTTTTCACCCAAGGTATATCTATTTCTAGGCTATGTGTCTGACAGGGGCAAAGCTAAAAACTGAATCCATGTCTCCTCACTCAAAATGCACATAATTTCCACCATTCTACATTTAATCCTGAAATAAAATACTTTGGTTTTCCCTCAAGTATCATAAAGTCCAAATATTTTCTCTTAAAATCTCTTAAAAATCTTCTATGGTAATACGAAATAGGTTTTCTCTTTGGGAGGGATGTGTTCATGGACTATTTCGTGTGTGTGTGTGTGTGTGTGTGTGTGTGTGTGTGCGTGTGTGTGTGTGTGTGTAAAGTAGTCAGGTAAAACCTATGTATTCTTCTCAGAATAACTTAAAAAATTCATTTAAAAAAAGATTTGGGATTAGGAACCAAGATGAAGGAGTAGAGGGAGCATTCTAGCCAAAGCCTCAACATTTCCCTCTAATCAACTTTAAAATGATCAATAAAATCAATTTTTAAAAAGCATAATTAACAAAGGATGAAGTGAGACATGTTTCCAGGACAACTTAGGAGATGAAATCTATGACACAGGGATGAAAACTGACCTGAAGTTGAGGCCAATGCCATCAGCTGTGGACTTAGAGATAGTGATAGAAGTAGCAGCAATAACATTGGCATTGTGAGTTCTCCCCACCCAAAGGCATAAAATGGATTAAACGCATAAACAGAAGGCGATTCCAGAGGATCCTTCTGCTAGAACTGGGCATTTGACAAGGTTACATTTGGAAACTTCATTTTCTATTACTTGCAACTGAGTCACAGTTCCAGGGCATAAAGGAGCCGTTGAAGTCCCAGGTGAGCAAGGGACCTAGTTCTAGTTAGAAATTCCTGGAAGGATTTCCACACCATCAAAATAGAGTAGGGATTCTACCTGGTTAAAAATTGCAGTTCCAGGCATGAGAGAAGTTGTGGTAGGAAGAGCAGAGGGACTTTACCTGGGTAAATACCAGATCACAGACCAGGATATTAGTGACAACATTTCTCCCTAAATCACATCACTTTGGAAGCGCAAAAAAAAAAAAAAAAACTTACAGTACTAGAGCAAGGTGAAAAAGCAGGAAAGTCTCAGGACAAGGAAAATTTCCTGATCTAAAAGTTAAACAGAGCTCAAATTTAACAAAAATCTTAGTCAGAAAATCGGCTGGAAAATGAGAAAGCAATGAAAAAATAAACCTGACCATAAAAAGGTGCTATGGTGATAGAAAAAATACAGATATATACTCACAAAAAAACAACAATGTAAAAACATCTATAAGCAAAGCCTCAAATCACAATAAAATTTCCTCGAAAAGGTAAAAGGAGAGAGAGAGACAGAGACAGAGAGAGAGAGAGACAGAGACAGAGAGAGAGAGAGAGAGAGAGAGAGAGAGAACTAACAAAGAGGCAAAACAAATAATGAAGAAAACAACACCTTAAAAAACAGAATTGTTATAAAAGAAGTACAACAATCAGCTGGAGGGAGTTAAAAAAAAAACTAAAAAAACAATATAAGTCAAATTTTCTATTCTGCTCTTGGTTTTTTCATCAAGGATGCTTAAACGTCCTCTCTTTCACTGAATAATAATATTTCCCCTGGAAAAATTTCATTTTCCCCTGGAACATGATACTCAGTTTTTCTGGGTAGGTGATTCTTTGTTTTAATCCCAGCTCATTTGACCTCCAGAATAGCATATTCCAAGTCCTTCAGTCCCTCAGTGGAGAAGCTGCCAGATCCTGAGTTATCCTGGTTGTGGTTTCACAATATTCAAATTATTTCTTCCTGTCTACTTATAATATTTTCTCCTTTATCTGGGGATTCTGGAACCTGGCAATAATATTCCTAGGAGTCGGCCCTGGAGGAAGAGGGGGGGCCTTGCACGAGGAGGAGCTGTGGGTGCCTAGCAACGGAGGAGGGGGCAGGACGGGCAGAGAGGAGGGGGAGCCAGGGAGAAGAGGGAGAGAAAATGGGGAGGGGGAGAGGCCATGCGGCCTGAGCACTTCTGAGGCACTGCCAGGAGACTGCGCCAGACTGTGCTCCCTGCCACTATCCCAAGAGGGCATTGTCAGAGGCCCCCAGCCTGGCCCTCGACCCCCCACGATGCCTCACGTGGCAGGACTGAGAAGCTTGAGGGGCGGGCCGCAGCCTCCGGGCTGAGCAAAGAAGACATCCAGAGAGCCCGGGCAGCAGCCTGGCCCAGAGTGGGGCTGAGGCCCCAGCTGAGTGAGCGTGCCCAGGAGCGAAAGGTTCTTGCTTCTCGAATCAGCCACCTGGCCAACTTTGGGGGACTGGCAGTGGGCCTGAGCCTCGGTGCCCTGGTTGAAGTGGCCAAGACATCATTGTCAGGAGGGCATGCACGTGGGGAAGGTGGCCCTACCCTGGGCACCAGCCCCTTCCTCTCTGAAGCCAATGCTGAGCGGATAGTGAAGACTCTGTGTACTGTTCGAGGAGCAGCACTCAAGGTTGGCCAGATGTTAAGCATCTAGGACAACAGCTTCATCAGCCCCCAGCAGCAGCGCATCTTTGAGAGGGTCCGGCAGAGCGCTGACTTCATGCCTCAGTGGCAGATGATGAGAGTCCTGGAAGAAGAACTGGGCAGGAACTGGCATACCAAGATGGCCTCCCTGGAAGAGAGACCCTTTGCTGCTGCCTCCATTGGTCAGGTCCACCAGGGTGTCCTACCAGATGGGACTGAGGTGGCTGTGAAGATCCAGTACCCAGGTGTGGCCCAGAGTATCCAGAGTGATGTGGAGAATCTGCTGGCAGTGTTGAAGATGAGTGTGACCTTGCCCGAAGGCCTCTTTGCGGAGCAGAGTCTCCAGGCCTTGCAGTGGGAGCTGGCCTGGGAGTGTGATTATCGCCAGTAGGCTGCCTGTGCCCGCACCTTCAGGCAACTCCTGGAAGGTGACCGTTTTTTTCGGGTACCCGCAGTGATTGAGGAGCTGAGCACAGGTCGGGTGCTGGCCATGGAGCTGGCCAACGGGGTGCCCCTGGACCAGTGCCAGGGCCTGAGCCAAGATGTCCGGAACCAGATCTGCCGTGAGCTCCTGCGGCTCTGTCTTCGGGAACTGTTTGAGTTCCGATTCATGCAGACGGACCCCAACTGGGCCAACTTCCTGTATGATCTCTCCAGCCACAAGGTGACCCTGCTGGATTTCGGGGCAAGCCGGCAGTTTGGATCAGAGTTCACAGACCACTACATTGAGGTGGTAAAGGCTGCTGCAGATGGTGACCGAGCTCGGGTCCTAAAGAAATCCCAGGACCTGAAGTTCCTGACAGGTTTTGAAACCAAGGCGTTTTCAGAGGCCCATGTGGAAGCAGTCATGATCCTAGGGGAGCCCTTTGCTAGTGCTGGCCCCTATGATTTTGGCACAGGGGACACAGCTCACCGGGTGCAGAATCTGGTGCCCATAATGCTTCACCATTGGCTCTGCCCACCACCAGAGGAGACCTACATCCTTCACCGAAAGCTGGCAGGGGCTTTCCTGGCCTGTGCCCGACTTGGAGCCAACATCTCCTGTGGGGACTTGTTCCATGAGGTCTACGAGCATTATTGGGCTCCTCAAACTTCAGGCTAACTCTGACCCTTCAGGAAATCACTGGCCAGCCCTCACTCCAGGACCCAAGGACTTGATGCAGGAGCTCTCAGGGTCCCTTCAATGACTCACCTTGGGACCACCCCAATAGCTCCCAGAGACCTTTAGGGAGCCCCTCACCAGGTCTTAGATTCATCTGTCCCTGCTCATCCACATGGCTTCCAGTTACTGTGCTAGGCCGGGAAACTCATCAGGGCCTCCCACACACACATAACCCCTGGAACTTAGTGACCACCCCCTCTTCCTCCTGTTCTGAGCCCCAACCCAGCCCCCATCAAGGGGAGTGGAGTTCCAGATGGCCTGTATGCCTGGATCCTCCCTCCCCCACCAGCTGTCTTCAGACCCAATGGGCAGTGCATTCAATGATATCCTAAATAAAGGGGAACTGCCCTCCCTCTCCTAAAAAAAAATATATATATATATATTCCTAGGAGTCTTCTTTTGGGGATCTTTTTCAGGAGGCCATAGGTGGATTCTTTCTACCTCTATTTTGCCCTCTGCTTCTAAAACGTCAGGGAAATTTTCTTTGAAAAATTTTTGAAGGATGGTTTTTAGGTTCTTTTTTTGATCATGGCATTCAGGTAGTCCAATAATTTTTAAATTTTCTCTCCTGGATCCATTTCCCAGGTTAGTGGTTTTCCCAATGAGATATTTCACAATGACTCCTATTTTTTCATTTTTTTTTTAGATCTGTTTAACAGCATCTTGATTTCTCATAAAGCCACTAGCTTTCATTTGCTCTAATCTAATTCTGAAGGAATGATTCTCTTCATTTAGCTTTTGAGATTCTTTTTTCAATCTGTCAAATTCAGCTTAAGGTATTCTTCTCCTCATTGTCTTTTTGAGCATCTTTTGCCATCTGAGTTAGGCTATTTTCCAAGATGTTATTTTCTTCATTCAGGTTGTTGACTCTCATTTCATAATTTTCTTGCATCATTGTCATTTCTCTTCCCAATTTTTCCACCACTTCTGTTATTTGGTTTTCAAAATCCTTCTTTAGGTCCTCTATGGCCTGTAACCAACTCATATTTTTTCTTGGAAGCTTTTGGTGCAGGAGTTCTGACTTCATTGTCTTCCTCCTGTTCCACACTTTGATCTTTTTTGTCCCTAAAATAGGAATGTAAAGTTCAGCTGCTCTATTTGCTTTGCTTTGCTTTCTCATGCTGCCACTCAATTACTTGACTTTTGGGCTTTTTGCCACAGTAGGATTCTGCTCCCAGATGGGGGAGCTTTGTCCCAAATACTTGGGTTTTCTCAGCCACTGAAGGTATTAATCGGGTGCCCTCTCTGAAACTTACACACCCTCTGGCAAGCTGGTCACACACCCCGGGACCTCCACAGTAGACTGCAATCCAGACACAAGCAGGTTAAAGAAAGAGCAAATACCCCTCAGACTGGTTTCCAGCTTCCCCTACAATCTGCAGTCCAGGAGCTGAAGAATCCGTGTGGAGGCAGTTGTAGGTTTGTGGTGCCTCAGCTACTTCTCGGCCCTGGGGCAAATGTTGTCCAAACTCCTGAACTACTAGTATATTCCACACTGCACTGACCTCTCACTTTATCCTTAGCATATATGGGTTGATAATTCTGGCAACCACCACAGTTGCTGTTGATCTGAGGTCTCTTCAGCAGGTGGCTGGTCTACCCCTCCCTGAAGATAAAATCTCAGGCTCACAAGGGGCTTGTCTTTGCTCACAGATTTCTAAGCTGGCCATTTCCTGCCAGGCTGCTGGGCTGTCCTCAGAGGGAAGTTAGCTTCTCTATGTCATTTTGTGGGTTCTGTAGCTCCAAAATTTGTTCAGAGTCAACTTTTTCATGAATTGGAGGACCTGGGAACCAGATCCCCAAGAAAGTCATGTTTCTACTCCGCCATATTGAATCATAAAAAGAATTTTTAAAAAATAGAATAAAATGTGCAACACCACACTGAAAAAACAACTGACATGGAAAATCATTTGCATGAAAATCTAAGAATTATTAAACTACATGAAAGCCAAGATAAAGAAAAGAATGTCCACATTTATATTTCTAGCAATTATAAGGGAAATCTGCAGATACTTAACTAAAAGGTAAAACAAAAATTGAAAGTATCCACTGATCACATACTGATATCCTAAAGATATTCTAAATGGTCCCAAAGAACGGACATGTACATGCATGTATAAGTTTGCAGAAAATTAATTCCCAATTGAAAAATACACGCCATTTCTGCAGCAGTACATGACATAAAAACTATGTATTAGTGCAGGAAAGCCTCACAAACAAATTAAGAAAAGTAAAATTTCAAATGCATTATTTTCAGAACATAATGAAAAAACCTCCATTCAATAAAGCATAGCAGAAGCATAGATTAAAAACTAAATTAAAATTAATCTAATACTAAAGAATAAATGGGTTAAAGGAAAAAAGATAAAAATAATCCATAATTTCACAAAAGATAATAGCAATGAGAAAACATATTTATTTTTTATGATGTGGTCAAATTAACATTTATGGGAAAATATCAGGTCTCTAAAAACATACATATATGAGGGAGGGCAGAGCCAAGATGGTGGTGTTAAAGCAGGAAATTCCTTGAGCACCCACTCCAACCACCAAGAATACCTATAAAAATTTTATTCTAGGGGCGGCTAGGTGGCGCTGGCCTCGGAGTTGGGATGACCCCAGATCAAAACTGGCCTCAGAAAATGAGCACCCACACATAAATCATGACTAGCTATGTAACCTTGAGCAAATTACTTAACCCCAATTTCTTTTAAAAATAAATAAATAAATGAGTAAATAAATAAATAAATAAAATTTATTCTAAACTAAATTTACGTCTACAGAACCAGCAAAGTGACATAGACAAAATAATCTCCCACTGAAGGCAGCATAGCAGGTCTACAGGAAGGGTCTATTGCACTGGACTTGGAGTGGAGCACAGTCCTATCTGGGCAGTGCCAGAAAAGACCTGTGTCACAAACTGGCCACAGCAGATTCAGGAAAGTGAAACACTGATAACCGTTGTGGTTTTCAGATTTCTTCACTCATAACTGCCAAAGACAAAGTAAAAGTTCAGTGGGGGAACTCTTTTGGAACTGGGTGAGAGAAGAGTATTTTCTGGCCCTTGTCCATGGGATAGCAGAAGTAGCAGCTGTTGTGTTGTTTGTTTCCAGAACCCCTGTTCCACAAACTGTGAGGGTAATAAAGGGCTGAGTAGAGTGCAATTGCAGGAATCTCTTTGCTGGTGAAAAGGCAGGATTCTCTTGTTTTGACCTGCTTAAGTCTCAGTTACAGTCTTGGGTGGTGGTCCTGGTGTGAGGAGCACAGGAATGGCAGAACTTTTTGATGCAGTGGAGAGGCAGTCCTTCTCACAGTTCTGAGTCAGGTGCCTAGAAGAAGCTTTGATAAGAGCTGTACAAAAGCCCACATAAATTTGGGGCATATTACTCTCAAATACGGAAGCAGAGTTCTACTGTGGCAAGAGCTCAAAACACAAACAATTGACTGGCAAGAAAGCAATCAGAGAAAACAAAATCAGACTATACAATGATTTTTGATGACAAAGATGATCAAAACATTGAACCAGAAGTAGATGACAATATTGAAACCCATGCATCAAAAGCCTCCAAGTAAAAAAGAACTAGTTATAGGCCATCGAAGAGCTTAAGGAGGATTTTTAAAATCACGTTAAGACAAAGGAGGAAAAATTGGGAAGAGAAAGGAGCATGATGCAAGAAAATCATGAAGAAGGAGTTAACAACCTGATAAAGGAGACAGAAAAATATTGATGAAAATAATGCTTTTAAAAATAGTTTTAGGGGGGCGGAGCCAAGATGGCGGAGTAGAAACACCTCATCCAAGCCACTCTGCCACCAGATTCCCCCCAAACTATGTAAAAGGGGACTCTGAACAACTTCTGGAGCCCCAGCACCCACAGAACGACACAGAGAAGCTAACCTCCCGCTGAGGACAGCCCAGAAGCCCTGCAGGAAGGACCAGAGCAGCAGTCTGGGACCTGGCAGCGTGCAGAGCACAGGAGTTGAGCCGAGCCCAGGTCAGCAGGAGCCGAGGTTTTAGCCCCAGGGCGGCAGGGCCAGCAGCCATCTGGAGGAACCCCAGAACAACAGGAGCTGTGGTGACTCCAGAATTATCAACATAGACATGCCTATGACAAAGTAAGAGGTTGGTGTCCTATGGACTTTGGGACTGGTATTTAGGGAATGCGTCTGCTCCCTCCCCTGGGGGCTAGAAGCCACTGAGGAGACACGCTATTTTGCAGTTTTCAGAGGCAGCTCAAGCTCCTGGCCTCCAAATCTTAGGAGATCCAGCGATCAGTCTAGAGGGGTAATTGCTCTTGCTTTAACCTCCCTGGATCTGGATTGTGATCTAGGGTGGAAGTCGAGGGTGGGTTTACAGCTTGCCAGAAACGAAAGTTGCCCCCCACACATTCGGGACGAAAATTCCTCTAGCTGGCCTTAAAGCCATAGTGTGGCAACAAGCCCAAAAGTCAAGTAATTAAGTGGCAACATGCTAAGGCAAAGGAAAAAGAAAAATTCAACCCTAGACTCCTATTTTGGGGGCATAGAGCGGGAAAAGGACTGTGAGGTCAGAAGTCCTGCTCCAAAAGCCCCAGGGGAAAACATGAGTGGGTTGCAGGCCATAGAGGACCTTAAGAAGGACTTTAAAATTCAAATAAGAGAAGTGGAGGAAAAATTGGAAAGAGAAATGAGAAGGATGCAGGAAAAGTATGAAATGAGGGTCAACAGCCTGACTGAGGAAAACAACACCTTAAAAAATAGACTAACTCAAATGGCAAAGGAGGCCCAAAAGGGCAATGAGGAGAAGAATGCCTTAAAAAGTCGAATTTGCCAGATGGAAAAAGAATCTCAAAAGTTCACTGAGGAGATTCATTCCTTCAGAGTTAGACTGGAGGAAATGGAAGCTAATGACTTTATGAGAAATCAAGATGCTGTTAAGCAGATCCAAACAAATGAAAGATTAGAAGGCAATGTGAAATATCTCATGGGAAAAACCACTGACCTGGAAAATAGATCCAGGAGAGACAATTTAAAAATTATTGGTCTACCTGAAAGCCATGATCAAAGAAAGAACCTAGAAATCACCCCTCAAGAAATTATCAAGGAAAACTGCCCTGATGTTTTAGATCCAGAGGGCAAAATAGAGGTTGAAAGAATCCACCGATTATCACCTCCTGAAAAAGATCCCAAAAAGAAAACTCCCAGGAATATTATAGCCAGTTTCCAGAATCCCCAGATCAAGGAGAAAATACTAGAAGCAGCCAGGAAGAAACAATTTCAATATTGTGGAAACACAATCAGAATAGCCCAGGACCTGGCAGCTTCTACACTGAGGGATCGACGGGCATGGGATATGATATTCCAGAGGGCAAAAGAACTGGGAATGAACCCAAGGGTCACCTACCCAGCAAAACTGAGTATTTTGTTTCAGGGGAAAATATGGTCATTCAGTGGAATAGAGGACTTTCAAGCATTCTTGAAGAAAAAACCAGAATTGAATATAAAATTTGACATCCAGACACAAGAAGGAAGAGATGCCTGAGAAGGTAATCAGGGAAAAGAAATCAAAAGGAACTTATCCAGGTTGAACTATTTACATTCCTATATGGAAAAGAAATAACTATGACTGATGATATCTTTCTCACTATGAAAATAATGGAAGAAGGTGGTGTGGTCATATGAATACATATGTGAATGTGTGTGTATATGATTACAGTTATATATGGATAGAGGGCATAAGTTGAATTTGTTGGGAAGGGAGAATACTCAAGGGATGAAATTATGAGGTGAGAGAGGAAAGTAGCAAGAGGAGATGGGGAGAGATAGGGTAGTGTAAACTATCCCATGTAGAAGAAGAAAGGGGAAGTGGTTGCAAAGGAGGGGGAGAATAGGAAGGCTAAAAAGGCAAAACCACATTCACATTGAATTTGGTTCAGGGAGAAAATGACATACATACTAAATGGGATATCTCAACCTGCAGCAGGATAGGGGGAAGGGGGATGAGAGGAGGGATGATGGATGGGAGGGCATCCTTGGGGGGAGGAGAGGTTGGAAGTACCCACCATAGAAGAGGGACAGGATCATGTAGGGAATGGACCAGGTGGGGGGTGGGATGAGTGGGAGGGAATTATAAGCAACCTTGTACAATATATCTACCATGATAATATTTTGCATAGCTAGACATGTACAACATATACTGAATCACTTATCTCCCAAGAGGGAGTGGGTGACAAGGAAGGAAGGAAATGGATCTGAAATTCGAGGTTGTAACATTAAATGTTTCAAATATATATAAATGCTATTATTAATACTCTTTTGCTTGTAACTGGGAGATAAGATGTGCAGGCATTGGGACACAAAGATTCACCTTCCCCTAATGTAAAAGTCGATGGGGGTATGGGAGAAGGTATGGGAGAGAGCAGATTGGAGGAAGCGATATCTTGTGGGACTACTATTCTGGGAGGTTGGGTAGGGGAATAATGGGGGGGAAATGACTGTAACTAAAAATCTGGCAGAAATAAATGATGTAAAACAGAAGTTAATAAAGCATTTGTTTAAAAAAAAATAGTTTTACTTGGGTGGCTAGGTGGTGCAGTGAATAGAGCGCCAGCCCTGGAGTCAGAAGGACCTCAGTTCAGATCTGGCCTCAGACACTTAACACACTCAAACAAAAACCAACCATGTGACCTTGGGGAAGTTACTTAACCCCAATTGCCCTCCAAAAAGCAAAAAAAAAAAAAAATTAGTCTAACTCAAATGGCAAAAAAGGTCCAAAAAGTCAATGAGGGGAAGAATACCCTAAAAAGCAAAACTGGCCAGATGGAAAAGGAATTTTAAAAACTCACTAAAGAGAATAATTTTTCATAACTAGACTGGAGCAAATGGAAGCTAATGGCCTTATGAGAAATAAACGTTCTATAAAACTGATCCAAACAAATGAAAAATAGAAGACAATGTAAAATTTTTAGTGGAGAAAACACTGGCCTGGAAAATAGATGCAGGAGAAATAATTTAATAATTATAGTACTACCTGAACGCCATGATCCATAAAAGATGCTAGACATCATCTTTACAGGAAAATTGCTCTGTTATTCTAGAACCAGAGGGCAAAGTAAAAAATGGAAAGAATTCATCAATCTTTCTTAAAAAAGATCCCCAAGAGGGGCGGAGCCAAGATGGTGGAGTAGAAACACCTCATCCAAGCCACTCTGCCGCCAGATTCCCCCCAAACTATGTAAAAGGGCACTCTGAACAATTTCTGGAGCCCCAGCACCCACAGAACGACACAGAGAAGCTAACCTCCCACTGAGGACAGCCCAGCAGCCCTGCAGGAAGGACGAGCGCAGCAGTCTGGGAGCCAGCAGCACGCAAAGCGCAGAGTGCAGGAAGCGGAGCCGAGTGGAACCCAGGTCCCCGTGCGCCGAGGTTTTAGTCCCAGGGCAGCAGGGCCAGCAGCCAGCTGGAGGAACCCCAGAACACCAGCAGCCGTGGCGACTCCAGAATTATCAACATAGACATGCCTAGGACAAAGTAAGAGGTTAGTGTCCTATGGACTTTGGGACCTGTATTTGGGGAAATGCGTCGGCTCCCTCCCCTGGGGGCTAGAAGCCACTGAGGAGACACTCTATTTGGTAGTTTTTAGAGGCAGCTCCGGCTCCCAGCCTGCAATTAATTGTAGGGAGATCCAGCGATCAGTCTTGGGGGGGGGTAATCGCTCTTGCTTTAACCTCTCTGGATCTGGATTATGATCTAGGTTGGAAGTCGTGGGTGGGTTTACAGCTTGCCAGAAATGGAAGTTGCCCCCCACATGTTCAGGACAAAAATTCCTCTATCTGGCCTTAAAGCCATAGTATGGCAACAAGCCCCAAAATCAAGTAATTAAGTGACAACATGCCAAGGCAAAGGAAACAGAAAAATGCAACCCTAGACTCCTATTTTGGGGGCATAGAGCGGGAAAAGGACTGTGAGGTCAGAAGTCCTGCTCCAAAAGCCCCAGGGGAAAACATGAGCGGGTTGCAGGCCATAGAGGACCTTAAGAAGGACTTTAAAAATCAAATAAGAGAAGTGGAGGAAAAATTGGAAAGAGAAATGAGAAGGATGCAGGAAAAGTATGAAATGAGGGTCAACAGACTGACTGAGGAAAACAACACCTTAAAAAATAGACTAACTCAAATGGCAAAGGAGGCCCAAAAGGGCAATGAGGAGAAGAATGCCTTAAAAAGTCGAATTTGCCAGATGGAAAAAGAATCTCAAAAGTTCACTGAGGAGATTCATTCCTTCAGAGTTAGACTGGAGCAAATGGAAGCTAATGACTTTATGAGAAATCAAGATGCTGTTAAGCAGATCCAAACAAATGAAAGATTAGAAGGCAATGTGAAATATCTCATGGGAAAAACCACTGACTTGGAAAATAGATCCAGGAGAGACAATTTAAAAATTATTGGACTACCTGAAAGCCATGATCAAAGAAAGAACCTAGAAAAAAAAAGATCCCCAAAATAAGACTCCTATGAATATTATAACTAAATTCCAGAGTTCCCAGGTCAAGTAGAACATACTACAAGCTATAAGAAATAAATAATTCCAGTATTGTGAAAGCACAATCAGGATAACACAAGATCTAGCATCTTTTACATTAAGGGATTGAAGGGCTTGTAGTATCATATTCTGAAGGTCTAAAGGGCTAGGATTAAAAGCAAAAATAACCTACCAAACAATACTGACTATGAAACTTCAGGGGAAAATAGAGAACTTTCATGCGTTCTCCTTGAAAATACCAGAGTTGAACAGAAAATTTGATTTTCAAATACAAGAAGCAGGAGAAGCATTAAAAGGTAAATGGGATAGACAAATCATAAGGAACTTGTTAAAGTTGAACTATTTATATTCCTATATAGAAAGATGATATTTGTAACTCATGAAACTTTTCTAAGTATGAAGATAAAGGGGTTTTATATATAACTGTCTATATAGTGGGTTTATGTGTCTATATGTGTGTGTATGTGAGTACATGCATATGTAGAGGGCACGTTGTGAGTTTAATGTAAAAATGATATTTACAAAATAAAATTAAGATGTGAGAGAGGTATGTATTGGTAGAAGTAGAGGGAAAGAGATAGAATTGGGTAGATTATCTCACACAAAGGAGGAATTATAAGGCTATAAGGATGTTACAATGGATGGGAAGAGCAGGAACTTTAAAGGGAATGAGTCAAACTTTTTTTTTCAAATACTTTATTAACTTCTGGTTTATATTATTTATTTCCGTCAGATTTTGAGTTACAATTTTTCCCCATTTTCCCCCTATCCACGACCCCAGAATAGCAGTCCCACAAGATATCTGCTCTCTCCCATCTCTTCTCCCATACCCCCTTCGACTTTGCCAGTAGGTCAAGGTGAATCCCGGTGCCCCAATGCCTGCATATATTATCTCCCAATTTTATGTAAAATAGTATTAATATTAGTATATATATATATATATATACATATTTAAGTATGTATATTTAATATACATATTAAAACATAGCTGCCAGGCTGTCCTCAGTGGAAGGTTAGCTTCTCTGTGTCATTTTGTGGGTTCTGGAGCTACAGAGGTCATTAAGAGTTCCCCTTTTACATAATTTTGAAGTGGTGTGGGCCAGAGCTCTGCAGAAGTACTGTTTCTACTCCACCATCTTGACTCTGCCCCGGAATGAGTCAACCTTAGTCTCATTGGATTTGACATAAGAAAGGAATAAGATATACAGTCTACGGAGTATCCTATCCTATTGGGAAGTAGGGGGGTAGGGGATAGGAGGGGGTATATAAAAGGGAGGATGGATTGGGGGAGAGGGTAATTAGAAGCAAACACTTTTGAAAAGGGATAGGGTCAAAGGAGAAAACAGAGTAAATGAAGGATGGTATTGTATGGAGGGAAATATAGGTAGTCTTTCATAATATTACTTCTATGGAAATATTTTACATAACTACACATGCAATATTGAATTGAATTATTCAATATTGAATTGCTTGTCTTCCCAGTAGGGGTGAGTGAGGAGAGGACAAATGAGAGAATCTGGTACTCAAACTTTTAAATACAAATGTTAAAATTGTTTTAAGGGTAATTAGATGTTGGTTGGAGCAGTAAATAGAACACAGGCCATGGAGTCAGGAGTACCTGATTTCAAATTCCACCTCAGATACTTAACAGTTACTGACCATGTGACCTTAGTCAAGTCACTAAATCCCAATTGCCATGCCTTCTCCTTTCCAAAAAAAAAAAAAAAAGCAAAAATAAGATGTTTTTTAATGCAACTGGGAAATGTGATATTATGCAGGCAATGGGGTATAGAAATTCATATTGTCCTACAAGAAAGTAGGGGAGTGGGAATGGGGAGACATAAGAGAGGGCAGATTGGGGGAAGTGGTATTCTGTATACTTGTCATCTTGGAATAGGTAGTAGGGAAGATATGGTGTGAAAATTTGTAACTAAAAAGTTTGTGGAAATGAATGTTGAAAACTAAAATTAAATAAATTATGAATTTAAAATTTAAAAAAATCAAAGCAGTAAGGATTTTGATAATATTCTAACTAATACTATATGTTCTTTAGGAAAAAAAATAAGAATCACTTCTTTAGATCAACACATAACAACATAAGAAAAAGCTTATTTTCTAATTCAATAAAATGCTTCATATTTTTGCATAAAAATATATCAATAAATGAGAGAAAAAATAGATATATGTGTAGGGTCAACAACTAAAACAAACAAACAAACAAACAAAAAAACCACTAGCAAAAACATGCAATAAAATGAATGAATCAATGAATGAATGAATCAATGAATGAGTAAACAAGTAAATAAATAAATAAACCTGGACACCTTCCTCCAAGACATTAGCAAAGAAAACTGCCCTGAAGTCCTAGAACCAGAGGGTAAAATAGTTATAAAAATAATTCATCAGACACCTTCTGAAAGAGTTGCCAAATTGAAAACTCCAAGAAATGTTGTAGCCAGATTCCAGAATTATCAGCTCAAGGAGAAAATATTGGAAGCAGTCAAAAAAATTTCAAAAATTGTGTAACTACAGTTAGGATCACACAGGACCTACCGACTTCTACATTAAAAGATCAGAGGGACTGGAATATGATATTTCATAAGGCTAAAGAGCTTGGACTGTAACCAAAAATGAACCATACAGCAAAACTGAAAAATGAATCTTTCATTCAAGGAGATGGTCATTCAATGAAATAAGGAACTTCCAGACTTTCGTTACGAAAAACAGAGACGATGGAAAACTTGATTTCCAAATACAAAAGTCATGAGAGATATAAAAAGGTAAACAAGGAAAACACACACACATGCAAACACACACAGACATAACTTGTGATTCAATAACAGAAAACTGTTTATATTCCTATACAGGAAGCTGATGCCTCTTAATATAGAGAATTGTATAATTATCACGATATTTAGAAAGGGTTATACATTGATAGAGGGTATGGGTATAAGTTAACTAATCTGATGATCAAAAAAGCCTTTTTTAATGGTTCAAAGGTATTTTCAATGGGAGAAAAGGAAAGGAGGAGGCAGAAAAGGGTAATTTGTGCCACTTGCTGAGGCATGAAAACATACCATAGTAGAGGGAAAGAAAGAAGGAGATAAACATTATATCAACTTTACTCTCATTGCTTTTGGTTCAAGGAGGGAATAACATAAAAAATTAAGGACAAGATTCTAACATGTAGAGACAGAAAAACTCATTAGGATATTGTAATGGAAATGCAAATTTAAAGATCTTCCCTGCCCCTAGCTTAAGTGCACCTGGAGCCTGTGGTGGGAGGCTTGTTTTTCAGGAAAGCCCACACCTTGATACTTTGTGATTGGGCAGTGGGTCCAGAAGGTTGTTACATTCTCTGAGCCAGGAGAAGGCTATATAAACCCTTAGGAGAGGCTTTGCTTTGGGGCTCACTTTGAGAAGTGTTGTGTGATTTGACCAGATGAGACTCTGGGAAGCCGTTGTTGAGAGCCCCCTGGCTTTGAAAACCCAGATGTTGATGCTTCCCTCTCTGGCAACTGTGATTTGGTATTGATATAATGGTTGGACAGTTTGGAAGCCTGTCTGTTTGATCTTAAAGTTCTGTAACTCTGAAGTTCAGGGTGCTGACCTTTTCCCCCTGAACTAGGTAATATATGTTTGTTTGATTAAAGTAAGTTTGTTGACCCATTTTGAGTTGCTTTCCTTTTGAAAAGCAGATCTAAGAACCTATATTGGCAGCTACCCTGGGGATATTGGGGTGCTTGCTGCTACAGATATATGGAAAGGGTGGAGAGAGAGGATAATTGTATGAAACTTACAATCATTTGATTCTGTGCAAGGAGGGAATAAAATACTCTTAAACTATAAAAATCTGCCATGCTCTACAGGGAATAGGAGGGGAAAGGGGAAAAAGGGGGGATGATCTTTAGAAGGAAGGGAAGAAGTAGTAACGGGTAGTGTAGGTAAAGGGAAGAGGGTGCATAAGGAGGGAATGCTGATAGAGGTGGTGGTCAAAAAGAAAAAAATCTCAAGGAGGTGAAGGGAAAGGAAAAAATAAAAGTATAAACAAGGGAGGGAATAGGATGTAAGGAAAGACACAGATAGTAACCATAACTGTGAATATGAATGGGACAAACTCTCCCATAAAATAGAGGCAGATAGAAGAATGGATTTAAAACCATAATCCAACAATATGCTATCTACAAGAAAGATATTTGAAAGAGGGGGATACAGAGATGGTAAAGGTGAAAGGCTGAAGTAGAATATAATATGCATCAGCTAAAGGAAAAAAACAAGGTTAGAATCCTTATCTCACATAGAGAAAAAGCAAAAATAGATCTACTTAAAAGAGATAAGGAAGAAAATGATACTCAGCTGAAAGACATCATTAAAAAATTAAGCAATATCATTAATAAACATTATCCACCAAGTGATATAGCATCCAAATTGCTAGAGGAAAAGTTGAGGGAGTGAGAGGAAGAAACAGATAGCAAAACTATACTAGTGGGGGACCTGAATCCCCCTCCCTCTGGACTTGATACTTCTAACCTCAAAATAAACAAGATAGAAGTTAAGAGTGTGAACCAAATTTTAGAGAAGGTAGATATGATAGACCTCTGGAGAAAATTGAATGGGGATGAAAAAGAATCTACCTGCCTCTCAGTGGTATATGGTACATAGAAAAGAGCTGATCAGGTACAAGGGTATAAAAACCTCACAATTCCATGCAGAAATGCAGCAATATTAAACATATCCTTTTCAGATTATGATGCAATAAAATTATATGTAAGGCAGGGTCACGGAAAAATAGATTAAAACCTAATTGGAAACTAAATAACTTTATCCTAAAAAATGAGTGGGTTTAACAAGAAATTATTGAAATAATCCTAAACTTCATTCAAGAGGATGTCAATAATGAGAAAACATATCAAAACTTGTAGAAAGAAGCTAAAGCAGTTCTTAGGGGAAATTTTATGTCACAGAACTCATACATAACTAAAATAAAGAAAATGGAGATCAAAAATAGGTCATGTGCCTGAAAAAGCTAGAAAAAGAACAAATTAAAAATCCCCAATTAAATACTAAATTAGAAATTCTTAAAACCAAAGGAGAGATTAATAAGATAAAAATTAAGAAAACTATTGAATTAATAAATAAAACTAAGAGCTGGTTTTATGAACAAACCAACCAAATTAATAGATCTTTAGTAAATATAATAAAAAAGAATGAAGAAAACAAAATTATGAGCATCAAGAATGAAAAGATGAATCTACCTCGCATTTACAATAATTAGGAATTATTTTAACCAACTATGCCCATAAATTGACAATCATATTGGAATGGATGAATATTTACAAAAAATATAAGGATTAAGTGAAGAGGAAGTAAATCAGCTAACTCTCTCTTATAAAAAGAAATTGAAATGCCGGAGATGAAACAGAGAGCCAAGATGCCGGAGTAGAAACAGCTCATCCAAGCCATCCCCAGATTCCCTCCAAACTATGTAAAAGGGGACTCTGAACAACCTCTGGAGACCCAGCACCCACAGAACGACACAGAGAAGCTAACCTCCCACTGAGGACAGCCCAGCAGCCCTGCAGGAAGGACCAGCACAGCGCTCTGGGAGCCAGCAGCGTCCAGCAAGCAGAGTGCGGGGAGCCGAGCTGAGCCCAGGTCCGTGTGAGCCGGGGTTTTAGCCCAAGGGTGGCAGGACCAGCAGCTGGCTGGAGAGGCCACAGAACACCAGCAGCTGTGGCGACTCCAGAATTATCAACATAGACATGCCTAGGACAAAGTGAGAGGTTAGTGTCCTACAGACTTTGGGACCAGTATTTGGGGAATGCATTGGCTCCCTCCCCTGGGGGCTAGAAGCCACTGAGGAGACAGGCCATTTTGTAGTTTTCAGAGGCAGCTCCAGCTCCTAGCCTGCGAACTCTAGGGAGATCCAGCAATCAGTCTTGGGGGGTAATCACTCTTGCTTTAACCTCCCTGGATCTAGATTGTGATCTAGGGTGGAAGTCTTGGGTGGGTTTACAGCTTGCCAGAAACGGAAGTTGCCCCCAACAAATTCCGGACAAAAATTCCTCTATCTGGCCTTAAAGCCATAGTGTGGCAACAAGCCCAAGAGTCAAGTAATTAAGTGGCAACATGCCAAGGCAAAGGAAACAGGAAATGCAACCCTAGACTCTGATTTTGGGGGCATAGAGTGGGAAAAGGACTGTGAGGTCAGAAGTCCTGCTCCAAAATCACCAGGGGAAAACATGAGTGGGTTGCAGGCCATAGAGGACTTTAAGAAGGACTTTAAAAATCAAATAAGAGAAGTGGAGGAAAAAATGAAAAGAGGAATGAGAAGGATGCAGGAAAAGTATGAAATGAGGGTCAACAGACTGACTGAGGAAAACAACACCTTAAAAAATAGAGTAACTCAAATGGCAAAGGAGGCCCAAAAGGGCAATGAGGAGAAGAATGCCTTAAAAAATCGAATTTGCCAGATGGAAAAAGAATCTCAAAATTTGACTGAGGAGATTCATTCTTTCAGAGTTAGACTTGAGCAAATGGAAGCTAATGACTTTATGAGAAATCAAGAGGCTGTTAAGCAGATACAAACAAATGAAAGATTAGAAGACAATGTGAAATATATCTTGGGAAAAACCACTGACCTGGAAAATAGATCCAGGAGAGACAATTTAAAAATTATTGGACTACCTGAAAGCCGCGATCAAAGAAAGAACCTAGAAATCACCCTGCAAGAAATTCTCAACGACAATTGCCCCGATGTCTTAGATCCAGAGGGCAAAATAGAGGTTGAAAGAATCCACCAATCACCTCCTGAAAAAGATCCCAAAAAGAAAACTGCCAGGAATATTCTAGCCAGGTTCAAGAATCCCCAGATTAAGGAGAAAATACTTCAAGCAGCCAGGAAGAAACAATTTCAATATTGTGGAAACACAATCAGAATAGCACAGGAGCTGGCAGCTTCTACACTGAGGGATCGAAGGGCATGGAATATGATATTCCAGAGGGCAAAAGAACTGGGAATGAACCCAAGGGTCACCTACCCAGCAAAACTGAGTATTTTGTTTCAGGGGAAAATATAGTCATTCAGTGGAATAGAGGACTTTCAATCATTCTTGGGAAAAAAACAGAATTGAATATAAAATTTGACATCCAGACACAAGAAGGAAGAGATGCCTGAGAAGGTAATCAGGGAAAAGAAATCAAAAGGAACTTATCCAAGTTGAACTATTTACATTCCTATATGGAAAAGCAATAACTGGGACTGATGATATCTTTCTCACTATGAAAATAATGGAAGAAGGGTGTGTGGTCATATGAATATATATGTGAATGTGTGTGTATATGGTTATAGTTATATATGGATAGAGGGCATAGGTTGAATTTGTTGGGAAGGGAGAATACTCAAGGGATGAAATTATGAGGTCAGAGAGGAAAGTGGCAAGAGGAGATGGGGAGAGACAGGGTAGGGTAAACTATCTCATGTAGAAGAAACAAGGGGAAGTGTTTGCAAGGGAGGGGGAGAATAGGAAGGCAAAAAAGGCAAAACCACATTCTCATTGAATTCGGTTCAGGGAGAGAATGACATACATACTAAATGGGATATCTCAACCTGCAGCAGAATAGGGGGAAGGGGGATGAGAGGAGGGATGATGGATGGGAGGGCATCCTTGGGGGGAGGGGAGGTTGGAAGTACCCACCATAGAAGAGGGACAGGATCATGTAGGGAATGGACCAGGTGGGGGGTGGGATGAGTGGGAGGGAATTATAAGCAGCCTTGTACAATATATCTATTCTGATAATTTTTTGCATAGCTAGACATTTACAACATATACTGAATTACTTATCTCCCCAGAGGGAGTGGGTGACAAGGAAGGAAGGAAATGGATCTGAAATTCGAGGTCTTAACATTAATTGTTTCAAATATATATATATATATATATATATATATATATATATATATATATATATATATATATATATATATATAAAACTATTATTAATACTCTTTTGCTTGTAATAGGGAGATAATATGTGCAGGCATTGGGACACAAAGATTCACCTTCCTCTAATGGAAAAGTCGAAGGGGATGTGGGAGAATGTATGGGAGAGAGCAGATTGGAGGAATCGATATCTTGTGGGACTGCTATTCTGGGAGGTTGGGTAGGGGAATAACAGGGGGAAAATGACTGTAACTCAAAATCTGGTGGAAATGAATGATGTAAAACAGAAGTTAATAAAGCATTTGTTAAAAAAAAAAAGAAAAGAAATTGAACAAGCCATCAATGAACTCCCTAGGAAAACATTTCCAGGGCCAGATACATTTATGAGTGAATTCTATGAAACATTTAAAGAACAATTGATTCCAATATTTTACAAACTATTTTGGAAAACTGGGGAAGAAGAAGCCCTAACAAATTCTTTTTATGTCACAAATATGGTATTGATACCTAATTTGGGTAGAGAAAAAAAAAAATAAAACATTAGCAAAATGACTATAGCAACTTATCACAAGAATACTATACTTTACAACACCTTAAAAATAGACTAACTCAAATGGCAAAAGAGGCTCAAAAAGGTAATGGGGAGAAGGACACTAAACTTTGATTAGGTAGGATTTACTCCAGGAATGTAAGGATGTTTCAATATTAGGAAAAATATCAGTATAATTAATCATATCAACAACAAAACTAGCACAAATCCTTTGATTTTCTCAATAGATTCAGAAAAGTCTTTTGACAAAATGCAATACCTATTCCTATTAAAAACACTAGAAAATATAGGAATAAATGTAGTCTTCCTTAAAATAATAAGTAGCATTTATCTAAAATCATCAGGAAATATTATATGTAATGGGGATAAGCTAGAAGCATTTAGAGTAAGATTGGGGGTCAAACAAGGATGGCCACTCTCACCCCTCTTCTTCAATTTGATACTAGAAAGGTTAGCAGAAGCAATAAGAAAAGAAAAAGAAATTTAAGGAATCAATTAGGTAAAGAAGAGACTAAGTTATCACTCTTTGCAGATGATGTGATGATATACTTTGAAAATCCTAGAAAATCAAGTAAAAAAAATCTACTTGAGGTAATAAATTTAGCAAAGTTTCAGGCTAAAAAATAAAGCCTCCTAAATCCTCAACCTCCCTACATATTTCTAATAAAATTCAACAACAAGAAATAGAAAGGGAAAATCTATTTAATGTTGCTGTAGACATCATACAATATTTGGAAATCTACCTTCTAAAATAAACTCATGGCACACATGAACATAATTACAAAACACTTTTCACACAAATAAATTCAGATCTAAATAATTAGGGGAAAAACACATCAGTTACCCATGGCTAGGTTGAAGTCATAAAATAAATTGACAATTTTATATAAATTAATTTACATATTTAGTGTCATACCAATCGTTTTACCAAAATATATTTTATAAAATTAGAAAAAATAGTAATAAAATTCATTTAGAAGAACAAAACTTGCAGAATATCAAGGAAATTTTTGAAAAGAAATGCTAGAGAAGATGGCCTAGCCATACCAGATTTCAATCCGTATTACATTTCAGCAGTTATCTAAACTACTTGGTACTGACTGAGGAATAGAGTAGTGAATCAGTGGAATAGATTAGATACAAGAAACACAGTAGTCAATGACTATAGTAATCTACTGTTTGATAAACCCAAAGAGCTCAGCTTTTGGGGTAAGTCTCCAGTATTTGACAAAAACTTCTTAGAAAATTGGAAAACAGTATGGCAGAAACTAGGCATAATACAATATCTTGCACCAAATACCAAAATAAAGTCTAAATGGGTCCACAATCTAGACATAAAGCCTGATAGTGTAAGCAGTCTGGGAGAGCAAGGAATATTTTCCTGTCAGAGTAATGGAGAAGGGAAGATTTTAAGATAAAACAAGTGTTAGCATTATGAAATGCAAAATGGATAATTTTGTTTATATTATGTTGAAAAGTTTCTCTACAAATAAATATAATGTAACCTAAAGGAAGAGGGAAGAGGAAAGTTGGGAAAGAATTTTTACAACCAATGTCTCAGATAAAGACCTCATTTTTAAAATATACGGAGAGCTGAGTAATTTATAAGAATAGAAGTCATTCTTTAATTGACAAATGGTCAAAGAATATGTACAGGCAGTTTTCAGTAGAAGAATTTAAAGATATCAATAAGCATATGAAAAAATGTTCTAAATCACTGTTGATTAGAGAAATGCAGATCAAAACACATCTGAGGTACCACATCTCACCAGTAAGACTGGCTAAAATGACAAAACAGGAAAATGATAAATGCTTGAGGGAATGTGGAATAGTTGGAACACTAATGCAATGTTGGTGCAGTTGTGTACTGTTTCAGTCATTCTGGAGAGCAATCTGGAACTATTCCCAAAGGTCTTTTAAAAAGTGCACACCCTTTGACCCAGCAATACAACTTCTAGGGCTGTATCCCAAAGAGATCATATAAGTGCAAAAATGACCCTTTTGTACAAAAATATTTATAGCAGCTCTTTTTGTGGTGTCAAAGAATTGGAAATCAAGGGGATGCCCATCAAATGGGGAGTGGCTAAAGCGGTTGTGGTATATGAATGTAATGGAATATTATTCTGCTATAAAAATTAGGACCAGATGGACTTCATAATAACCTGCAAAGACTTATATAAATGGGCACTGAGTAAGGAAAGCATAATCTGGAGAATTTTGTACACAATTATAGACACATTATAACTATGACAACTAACTTTGCTGTACTGGGCTTCTCTCAGCAATACAAGATTAGAAGACAACTCCAAAAGATTCATGATGGAAAGGGACATATGCATCCAGAGAAAGAACTATAGAGTCTGAATTCAGATTGAAGCAAACTACTTGCTCTCTCTCTTTTGTTTTGTTTTGTTTCTTCTTTCTCATTCTTCACTCCATTGCTTATAATCCTTCTTTACAAATTAACTAATGTTTACAGTGAAGGTATTTGTAGATCCTATATTTCACTGTATGCTGCCATGGAGGTAAGGGGGTAGAAAATTTGAACCCCAGGCATTGTGGAACTTAAGGTTGTAAACTAAAAGTAAATAAATAAAAAATAAGACACAAAAGTGCGAAAAACCGTAGTATAATATCAATGGATTCAGAAAATACTTTTGACAAATCACAACAGCTATTTCTATTAAAAATAATAGAAAGCATAAAAATCAATCCTAGTCTTAGCCTTTACAATAATATTGGGTGAAACAAGAATGTTTGTTATCACCACTATTATTTAATATTGTATCAGAAATGCTAGGTATCACAATAAAAATAAAACCAAGATAACAAGTAGGCAATGGGACAACAAAAGTAACATTCTTTGGTGACAATATGATGGAATACTTCAAGAATCACAGGCAAAAACTAGTTGAAGTAAATGAGACTTTAGCAAAGTTGTAGGATATGAAATAAACACACATAATTAATCAGTGGTTCCCTATATTACCAACAAAACCTAGCAGGAATAGATGGAATGACAAATTACATCTAAACTAACTTAAGATGTTATAAATTATTTTGAAATCTATCTACCAAATGAAACTAAGGGACCATATATACTTGTACATATACTTCGACCAGTTGTCAATTAGGGAATTACTTCTATTCTTATAGATTAATATCAGTTCCCTGTATATTGTAATAATGGGTTCTTTATCAGGGACATTTATATACAGTTACAAAACACTTCACACAAAAGCATGCATTAATAACTTGAAAAATATTAATTGCTCATGTATAGATTAAGTCTATAAAATTAAAATGTCAATTCTACTTCAAGTAGCTCATTCTATGTCATACCAATCAAATTACTAAAGAATTGTTTTATAGAGCAAGAGAAATAACAAACTTCTTTGGGAAAAACAAATTCTCAGGAATATCAAGAGAATCAATGAAAAATTCGTGAAGGAATGCAGCCTGACACTATCAGATTTCAAACAGTATTATGAAGTACTACTCATCAAAACAATCTTGTACTAGCTAAAAAACAGAGTGATAAATCAGTGGAATAAATTAAGTATACAATACACAATAGCAAATTGCCATAGAAATCTAGTCCTTGATGAAACCAAAGATCTAATTGTTTGGGGGTAAGAACTCACCATTTGCCAAAAATTACTGGGAAAACTCAAAAGCAGTTTGGCAGAAACTGGGGATAGAGAAATATCACACACATTATTCCAAGATAAATTCAAAATGACTAATAAATCATTGGCCATAAAGTGGCATCATTAGTAAATTGAGGAAGTATAAAAAGAAATTTGACTGCCAGATCTATGAATAAGAGAAGAGTTTATGACCAAGTAAGAAGAGGGGGAGAGACAGAGAGACAGACAGAGACAGAGACAGGGACAGAGAGACAGAGACAGAGAGACATGGAGAGAGACAGAGAGACAAAGACAGAGAAACATAGAGAGATGTTTTTTAAAAAGATGTATTTGCACAAAATATCTAATGCAGACAAAATTAGAAGGAAAGCATGGAACTGGAAAGGGGAGATCACAGTGAGTTTCTCAGATAAAGGCTTCATTTCTCAAATATATAGGAAACTGAGTCAATTTATAAAAAAAATAAATGATTGATAATTGGTAAATTGTAAAAGGATATAAAGAGGCACTTTTTAGAAGAAATTAAAGCTTTAAGTAGCGACATAAAATATTTCTAATCACTGTTGAATAGAAAAATTAAAATTAATACAACTCTGTGATACCATATCATAGCTTGCCTAACATGAAAGACAAGAAGAAAAAGGAAAAATTCTGCAGCAGATGTTAGACAGACAGACAGACAGACAGATAGATAGATAGATAGATAGATAGATAGATAGATAGATAGATATACATTATGAGTGAAGTTGTGAAATAATCCAGTAATTCTGAAATATAATTTGGAAATATGCCTAGAGGGCTATAAACTGCTTGTACTTTTTTCACTTGCTCAGTTCCTAATTTTATTATTTCAAATGTTAAAAAAATTATGAATAGTACTTTATTTTTCCCCAGTTACATGTCAAGACAATTTTTAGCATTCATTTTTACAAGATTTTGGTTCCAAAAGTTTCTCCCTCCATCCCTCCTCTCTCCTCTTCTGAAAAGGGTAGGCAGTTTGATATAGCTTATATATGTGCTATCATATAAAAATATTTGCATATTAGTCAGGGTTATGAAAGAATCAACAGTTAAAGAAAAAATGAGAAAATAAAATAAGTGAAAAATATGCTTCAATTTCCATTCAGAGTCCATCATTTTTTTAAATCAGGATATGGACAGCACTGTCCATTTTGTTGGATCTCTTGGATCATTGTGTTGCTGGTAAGAGCTGTTCTTTATATTTGATTATCACTGAATGCTGCTGTTAATGAGTATACTGTTTTCCTGATTTGTCACTTCACTCAACATCGTTTTCATTAAAGTCTTTCAAATTTTTTTTTCTGAAATTTGCTCATTCATTTCTTATTACACAACAGTTTTCCATTACATCTATATACCACAGCTTGCTCAGTCATTCCCCAATTGATAGGCATCCAGTCAATTTCCTTTTTTTTTCCACCACGAAAAAATGCTACACATGTAGGTCCTTTTCTAATTTTTATGATTTCTTTGGGATGTAGACCTAGTAGTTGTATTGCTGGAACAAAGGGTAAGTAAGTTCTGTTGCTTGAGCATAGTTCCAAGTTGCTTGAGCATAGTTCCACACTGCTTTCCAGAGTGTTTAGATCAGTTCATAAAATTTCTCCAAATGGGTAATAGTGTCACAATTTTCCCAAATATTCTCCAGCATTTATCATTTTCTTTTCCTGTCATATTAGCCTATCTGATAGGTGTGAGGTGGCATCTCAGACTTGTGATTTGAATTTCTATAATCAAATGTGATTTACTTCATATACCAATTGATAGTTTTGGTTTCTTCATCTGAAAACTGCCTGTGCCCATTCTTTGACCATTTATCAATTGGGCAATGACTTGTATCCTTGTAAATTTGACTTAGTTCTTCACATATTTGAGAAATGAGACCTTTATCAGAGACAATTTCTGTAAAGCTTATTTCCCAACTTTCTGCTTTCCTTTAAGTGTTCATTGCATTGGTTTTGTTTGTGCAAAAGCTTTATAATTTATAATTTAATATAATTTAAATACTCTCTTTTACTTTCAATAATGTTCTCTATCTCTTGTTTAGTCATAATTCTTCTCCTTCCCATTGATCTCACAGTTAGACTATTCCTTGCTCTTCTAATTTGCTTAGGTATGTCATATGTAACCTTTATAATATTCTACTTAGGTTCTTTGTTTCTTTCTTACTTCTTTTTTTGGTTGGATTTGTTGAATTCTGAGAAGAAACAGTTGAGGTCTCCTACTAGTATAGTTTTGTTATCTATCTCTTCCTGTAACTTACTTAACTTCTCCTCTCAAAAATTAAATCCTATACGACTTGGTGCATATATGTTTAGTATCAACATTGCTTCATTGGCTATGTAAACTTTTAGCAAGATGCAGATTCTTTCCTTATGTTTTTACTAATTTTTCATTATTTTCTTTCATCACTGAAAGGGTTATGGGATTTAAAGATCTTCTATGCCACACTGGACTTCCTGATGGAGCAGGAAGGGGTGGGGCAAGAGGAAACAAAAGCCAAGCTAGAGTGCATACAGTGACTGGTGGTACTGGTGGCAGCATCAGTGGCCCGCAGTGGCAGGGGTAGTGGCCGAGGTGGAGGTGGAGGCACAAACACCTTTTTTGAGCCAGCCAGAATTTCTGCTAAAGACTTCTGCTGAGGACTGCCAGGGAAGTAGGTTCTGGATAAGTTTTTTTGTTTTTTTGTTTGTTTGTTTTTACAATTAAGTGACCTAGGGGAATGGGGACAAGATAAATTGCCTAGAGAGAGAAGAGTAACAGCCAGAGGATTCATAGACAAAATAGACCAACAAGAAAGGAACTGTTTACTGCTCTATTGAGAGCAGGGTGGACTTTAGAAGAATAGATGGTATTCCAACTGAAGAGCTGCATAAGCTGTACCAAGAAAAGGTACTTAATATTAGAATGAATAGGGAAGCAGGAACCACCCCTACAGGTACTCCTGAATCTGAATCTTTTTATCTAAGTTTGCCCCACCTTCAGAGAGAATAGGAAATAAGTCCATCCCCAGCCCTGATTACAGAAATATGCAGAGGATATTTCAGACCCCATATTGGTTTAGCAATATCTTGGAAGAATGTGAAACGTGGGGTGGAATAATAGACAAACCGAGACCACTGAGGCAAGAAAAAGAAAAAATTTATTACGAGTTCGAACCCGGGTCCCACCATACATTTTAGATGGAGGACCCCGAGTGTCTCCTCGGGTGCTTTTTTATACAATTATGAGGGGAAAGCAGGAAATATTGAGCTCACTGATTGGCTTAGTGAGACTCAGCTAACTCTTAGAGACAAGGAGTTGGCGGGAAATGATTGGCTAGCAGACTTAGTTGAGTCTTGGAGATAGAGGCTTGATGCCAACTTCATGGGCTATAGGGGAGGGGTGAGAGCAAACAGGTGAATCGTGGATAGCAGTTGAGGCAGTTGACTCAGTTCCCGAATCTTATAGGTCAACATGACATTGTGGTTAGGGTTGGGAAAGCATGCATTCTTCAAGAAAAAACAAGGTTATTCTATAATCTGAGGTTTGGCCCTATTTCATATTTGGCTCCATTTCAGAATGGATCAAGTACTATAACTAGGGCATCGCTCAATACTGAGGCTGAGGCCACATTTATCTATTTAAACCTGGTTCAGTCAGGTATGATTTACATTGTTTAAAGGACTTTTGTTTGGACAAAGAAATAAGAAAAATCCCGACTGGGATATGCATAAGAATCCCTAAAAAAACTTTGGACAAATTTTACCCAAATCAGGATTAGCAGCTCAAGGAATACATGTATTGGCTGGAGTAATAGATTCTAATTATCAAGGATAAATTGTTATGACATTCCATAATTTAGATAAAGGGCCCATACAGTTTCTTAAAAGTGATATTTCAAGTGATAATAGTTCCTTGTAAAACAATACCACTTTCAAAAACTGACCCTCCTTCTAAAATAACACTCAGAGGAACTGAAGGATTTGGTTCTACTAATAGAATAAAATTGGGGTGTAAATAATGGATAAAATGGTAGTCAGATGATGTTCCAAAGGCTGCAGAGATTATAGCACACAGGAGGGATAACACTATAACTATTGTTTATTCTGGAGAAGATGATTACAAAATCGTACCCTTACCTCATATTCTACCATGAGTGAGGCTACAATAATCTGGGTTATTGTCTCTTTTCTTCTTCTTGGGTTTATGTCTATTCACCTTGTTTGCTAGATTTGTTTCCCCAGGCTTGCTACTGTCCACGTGTAGATGCTAGATTGCTTAACCTGGATGTCACACCCTGTCCACAATGGTAATGTATCACCCTTGGAACTGGCATCAAGCATGGTAAGAACTGATGTCTCAGATGGGACCGCTTGGGACAGGGACAGCTCTACATCTGATTTCAGCAACAAGTAGCCATGGAAGAAGAGATCTTTGCCTGTTACCCCAAGATTTTGGGGTCCCATTTGTTTGGGGGGAATGATGTAGAGCTTGTGCTCAAGCCCCACCCTAAAATATTGTTTTCGGTGTTTATTGTGGGCTATCCTTTTTATAGTGTTGTAAAATTCTGTGGACTCCAATTACTTTTAAAACCCCTATTAACCTATGTAATGAAGTGTATTTTTACTGTATTTTTGCCAAGTAAGGGACAAGAAATATCTTGCAGATGAATGCAAGGGTTATGGGATTTAAAGGTCTTCCATGCCACTTTGGACTTGCTGACATGGCAGGAAGGGGTATGGCATGAGATAGCAGAAGCAAAGCTAGAGTGAGTGCAGTGACTGGCAGCAGTGGTGGCAGCAGCATTGGCCAGCAGTGGCAGCAGTAGCAGCAGAGGTGGAGGCAGAGGTGTAAACCTCTTCTTTGAGCCAGCCAGGATTTCTGCTAAGGACTCCTGCTGAGGACTCCCAGAAACATGAACTGTGGGGGGCCAGAGCTGCTGGGAGAATGCTTCCTGGATGCTGATCAGTTGCCATAAGTGGGGAAAGGAAGACCTTTGCCTGTGCTAGCCTGTTCTGTTTTGAAGGCTTGAGAATGTGGGTGTTTACTTCATTAACTACATGTGCCAACTTCATAACTACTGTTATGATTTTGACTTTCTGGTTTGGAGACTCAGTTTTCTAGTATTTGAATAAATGTTCTAGCTTTATTCCCCATGTAGAGAGCCTGTTATATTTTGTGATTAATAATCATAGGAGCATATTTATAGTTACCATAGGCATTGTGAATTCTGCATTGTTGATACAAATATTCTCATTTCTCTTCCCAATTTTTCCTCTACCTTTCTTACTTGATTTTCAAAATCACTTGGAAGGGGGATGGAGCCAAGATAGTGGATTAGAAACAGGACTTCCGCAGGGCTCCTACTAACACCTCCTCCAATACATGTAAAAAATTACTCTAAACAAACTTTATGGCTAAAGAACCCACACAGTGACAGAGAGAAACTAACCTTCTGCTGAAAACAGCTTGGCAGGCCAGCAGGAAGGGGCCATTGCAGCTCTCTGGGAGCCAAGCCAAACCTGAGGTTTTGCCTCAGGGCACCCTGACCAGTGAGGAGTAGACGGATGTTGAGAGAGTAGATCACTACCAGCTGTGGTAGTTTCCAATTTCAATTATTAGCCAAATGCCAAAGACAAAGTGAGAGGTCAGTGGACTTTGGAAACAGGGAGTCTGGCAGTATGGTATAGACTCTGCTCCCAGAGGTAGAAGTGACTTAGGCATGGCAGCCATACCCACACGACTGCTTCAGAGTTCCTGGCCTGAAGATTGTAGGGGGACGAAGTGACCAATCTGAGGGGTAATAACTGTTGCTTTAAACAGCTTAGATCTGGAATGCTGTGTAGGGTGGAGGTTGTGGGGTGTGTAAACAACAGGCCAGAGCATGTGGAGGCCAGAGAAGGCATCCAACTAATAGGTCTGAAAGCTGAGAAAACACAAGCAACTTGGGACAAAACTCCCCTATCTGAAAGCAGAGTTCTACTGTGGCAAAAAGTTCAAAAGTCAAGTAACTGAGTGACAACATGAGCAAGCAAGGGAAGTTCAGCAGTCTGACATTGGATTTCTTTTTTACAGAAAAAAAGGATCAAAACATGGAACAAGAGGAAGAAAATAAAGTCAGAATTCCCAGGCCAAAAGCTTCCAAGAAAGATATGAACAGATTGGAGGCCACAAAGGAGCTTCAGATGGATTTTGAAAACAAAATAAGAGAAGTGGGGGAAAATTTGGGAAGAGAAATGAGAATGATGCAAGAAAATCATGAAAAGAGAGTCAACAACCTGACGGAAAAAAATAACACCTTAAAAAAATAGACTGACGCATATGGAAAATATTGTCAAAAAGACAATGAAGAGAAGAATGCCTTGAAGAGCCAAATTTTCAAGATGTAAAAAGAATTTCAAAAGCCCACTGAAGAGAATAATTCCTTCAGAATTAGATTAGTGCCAATGGAAGCTTGTGATTTTATGAGAAATCAAGATACTATTAAACAGATCCAAAAGAATGGGAAAAAATAGAAGGTAATGTGGAATATCTCATTGGAAAAACCACTGATGTAGAAATAGATCCAGGAGAGAAAATTTTTTAATTATTGGACTGCCTGAAAGCCATGATCAAAAAAAGAACCTAGAAATCATCCTTCAAGAAATTCTCAAGGAAAATTCCCCTGATATTTTAGAAACAGAGGGCAAAATGGAGGTTGAAAGAATTCAATATATCTGCCTGAAAAAGATCCCAAAAAGAAAACTCCTAGGAATACTATAGCCAGGTTGTGGAGTTCCCAGATCAAAGAGAGAATACTACAAGCAGCCAAGAAGAAACAATTTGAATATTGTGGAAACAGAATCAGGATAACACAGGATTTGACAGCTTCTACACTGAGGGATTGAATGGCTTGGAATATGATATTCTGGAGGTCAAAGGAGCTGGGATTAAAACCAAGAATAATCTTCCCAGCAAATCTGAGTATCATGCTTGTAATGGAAATGCATATTTGAAGATCTTCCCTGCCCCTACGCCCTTTGATTGGCTTAAGATACTTTGATTGACTTAAGTGACATTGAGAACCTTCTTTAATTTGAAAGTATATTCTTCCCCCTAATAGACTGCATGTGGTCACATGGAGCCTGTGGTGGGAGGCTTGGTTTTCAGGAATGACCACACCTTGATGCTGTGTGATTGGGCAGTGGGTCAAGAGGGTGGTTACATTCTCTGAGCCAGGAGAAGACTATATAATCCCTGATGAGAAGCTTTGCTTTGGGGCTCACTTTGAGAAGTGTTATGTGATTTGACCGGATGAGACTCTGGGCAGCTGTTGAGAGCCCCCTGGCTTTGAAAACCCAAGTGTTGATGCTTCCATCTCTGGTAACTGTGATTTGGTATTGATTTAATGGTTGGACAGCTTGGAAGCTTGTCTGCTTGATCTGTTTGTTTCTCTGTTTTGAAACTACTGTCTGTATACTCTGAAGTTTGGGGTGCTGACCTTTTTCCCCTGAAATAGGTAAATGATATATGTTTGTTTGATTAAAGTAAGCTTGTTAACTGATTTTGAGTTGCTTTCCTTTTGAAAAGCAGATCTAAGAACCTGTGTTAGCAGTCACCCTGGGGATACTAGGGTGCTTGCTTCTACAAAATGTTGATGAGGATGGGATCTGCTGAGTAAAAGGAATGTATGGGGGCTGGGATAATTGTTTGTTTCCCAGTTGTGGTAGCTGTGATTCTCTGGAGCCATGGAGCAGGAGAGAAGAACAGCCTGCATGCTTCCTTAACTGAGCTGAGAGCAGGAATGGTGAGCTGCCTGCATGGAGACCTGTGGAGAAGCCTGGAGCTGCTGCATTCTGCTGGAGGAGAAGGAACCCAGGAGTTTGGAATTCAGCCACAGGACAAGATAAGGACTGTGAGGCAAAGCAGGGGCACTGAATGTGTTTCCTTGCTGCATCCCACAGTTTGGGACCCAGGGGGAGGATGGGTATGTATATGTGCATATGCATATAGGTATATATACATATATGTCTATATAGGAATACATACATATATGTCTATATAGTATGGTATATGGGCATATCAATACATATTTGAGTGTGTCTATATATGTGTACAGATATGCATAGACACGGAGCACAGGACCAATTGAATAGGAAGGGACAATACTTAAAAGGTGGAATTGAGAAGTGAGAGAGGAATGTAATGAGAACAGATGGGGAGAAACAGAATTGGGTAAATTATCTCATATAAAAAAGTCAAGGGAAAATTGTTACAACGAATGGGAAGGACAGGAAGGCAAAAAGAAATGGGTCAACTTTTCTCTCATTGAATTTGGCTTAGTAAGGAAATGACATCAACACTAAATAGGGTATCTTACCAACAAGAGAGTAGGATGGAAGGGCATGAGAAGAGGGATGATGGAGGGAGGGCAGGTTGGGGGGGGGGAGGAAAGTTGGAAACACATACTTTTGAAAAGGGACAGGGTCAAATTAGAGAATAGAACAAGTGGGAGATGGGGTAAGATGGAGCGATAGTCAGTCTTTCACAATATATCCATTATGGAAATGTTTTGCATAGCTTCACATATACAACCTATATTGAATTGCTTATCTTCCCTGTAATGGTGCATGATGACAAAGGAAGGGAAAGAATCTGGAATTGAAAGTTTTCAAATCAAATGTTAAAAAATATACATATTATTATTTTGTTTACATGCAACTGGGAAATATGATATACAGGCACTGGGCCATAGAAATCCATCTTGCCCTATTGTAAAGTTGGAGGGGGCATGGGAGAGAACAGAGCAGAGAGCAAATTGGGTGAAGGGATATTCAGTGTGATCACTGTTTTGTGTTGGAGGGTAGGGGAAAGATGAGGAGAAAATTTGTAACTCAAGATCTTGTGGAAATGAATGACTTAAACTAAAATAAACAAATTTTAATTCAAAATCCTTTTTGAGTTCTGTCATGGCTTGAAATGAATTCATAATTTTCTTTGTGGCTTTGGGTTCAGGAGGTTTGATTTTCTTGTCAGCTTCTGAGTGTTTTGATCTTCCTTGTCACCATAGTAACTTTTGATACAGTTATTTTCCCATAGTTTGCTCTTATTCTAAATTTTTATTTGACTTTTAAATCTTTATTAAAGTATGCCCCTGCTTCCAGGGTGCACTGTCCCAAGCTTTAGAGGTTTTGTGAGGTTTTTTCAGAGATACTTTTAGGAACCTGTAAATTTTCAATTTTTCCAACATGATATGATTTAAGGAGATGTGTTCACTCCTCTCCTGGTCTGTGCCCTGGTCTACAAATGATGATAAGCATTCTTTTCTGCCTTGAGAAGGGTTTTCTTTCCACTTTGGCTGCAAATTCTGCTGTTCTAGTGCACTTCCTTGCCGTGGGGGTGTCACTTAAGACTCTGAATTAGATCAAAGTATGGGCAAAGAAACATAGTTATGTCTTTGTGCTAGCAGAAAGACCCCTGTACTCTTTCTTCTGATGTGCTGTTCAGTCCCCTTACCTTCTGTGGGCAAAGATCCTTGAGGCCTGCTCTGGGTTTGATGGGGCCAAGTCTGTGCTGGCACTGTGATCTTACCCTGGTGCAATATGCCTTTTCTGATGACTTTCCAAGTAGTCTTGGGCTGAAAATATATTTTCACATCTTTAGTAGTGTCTACTGCTCTAGAATTTCTTTAGACTCATTTTAAAGGTATTTGTAGGACTTTGAGAGAGAGTTCAGTTGAGTCCTTGCCTCTAATCCATCATCTTTGCTCTGTCCGTTCCCCCAGCATTCTCTTTAAGGAGTTGTTTTCTTCAGTGGATTTTTGTATATATTTTTCCATTTGGCAAATTCTACTTTGTAAACAATATTCCAAGTTATTGACTGATAATTCTCTTGTATCAATCTCATTTCGCATTTTTCTTCTACTTCTTTTCAAGATTTAAAAGATCCTTTTTGAGCTCTTTCATGAAATCTTTCTGGGCTTCAGAACACATTCTAATTTTCTTTAGGGTTTTGCCCATAGATGTTTTGACATTGGTGTTCTTTTCTGATGTTTTGCCATGGTCTTCTTTGTCACCATAATTAGGTTCTATTATAATCTCATATTGTTTTCTTATTTTTTGCTCATCACTGTTCTTGCGTTTTTACGTTCTTTAGATTTTGAGCTCTGCATACATGATTTAAGGGAGACTGTCTTAGAATTCTTGTCAGTTTCTTCAGGCCTTGACTGTTTACCTGCTGCTTTGCTGATGTTGCCCTGAGGCCCACAGAGGCTACTCATATCTGGTGCTATAGCAGTGGGGTAGAAGCTGAATGGCACTGCTTGAGGGTTTAGGGGTCTGGCAGCTTAAATGATGTTGAGCTGGGGTTCTACTTCATTCTGCTGATATGCTGGGAAGCATCTTGTCCTGAAATATGCTCCCCTTTTACCCAAGTGAGATGGACCTTTCTTGCTAATCTTCTAAATTTCTTGGGTTAAAAGATGGTTTCACCCCCACCTTTTTTGCTGGTTCTGCCATTCCAGGATTTTTTTTGGTGTACTATTTTGTGGTTGTTTGAATGTTAATATGGAAGTTACAGTGATTTACTGCTTACTCCACCATCTTGACTTCCCTGCACGTTCACTTTGACACAGCGATATCAATACTAGATCTTTATACTAAAGAGGTCAACACAAAGGGGAGAGGACCTATTTGTAGAAAAAGATATACAGCAGTTTTTTGTGGTGGCAAAGAGCAGGAAATCAATAACATTGGCTGAAAAAGATTGTGGCATGTGATTGTAATAAAATATTATTGACTGTGAGAAATGACAAATAGTTTGTTTCTGAAGAAACTGTGAAGATTTGTATGAACTAATGTAAAGTGAAGTGAGCATAACAGGGACAACAACTTAAAAAATAACAGGAATATTACAAAGATAATCAATTGAAAAAGATTTAGCTACTCTGATCAATAGAGTAATCCATGATGATTCCACGGGACTTGATGAAAAAAATTGTTGCTCCCTTCCAGAGAGAAAACTGATGGATTTTGAGGGCAAATTGAAGCATATGAAAAATTTTTTATTGTTTGTTCGTTTTGTGTGATACCTTGTTAGTATACAAGTTAGTTATTTTTTTCTTATTTGTTCATGTTTTCACCTGTACAATTTGTATCATATTGCTAACCCTTTTAATTGTGATGGGGGGACATGTGGGAGAGAAAGGTTAGAAAATAATTTTAAAAATAATTAATGTAAAAAAAACTAAAGGAGAAGATTATATACCTTTAAGACATATGGATAGATATATTATTATCCAAAAAAGATATAGAGACAAATATTAAAGAAAATATATAATTTCATTAGAAGAAAAAAGAAAAATCTTTTCACAAAGAAAATGTATCTAAATTAATAAGGAAAGTGATTAAATGTTGGGAAAAGGATCTTATCTAATTTCTCAACCATATTTTTAATATTCATATACATATAAACAACTAACTAAAATTATATAAGAAAAAAAGTATTCTCCATTTGATTAGACTACCCTTGATATAGATATATTATGCATACATAATGCATTTTTGTATGTGTGTATACACACATACATGTATAAATTATAGAAGTATACTTATACATATTTATTCAAATACTTTATTAACTTCTGTTTTACATCATTCATTTCCAACAGATTTTGAGTTACAAATTTTCTCCCTGTTTTTCCCTTACCTACCTCCCCAAAATAGCAGTCCCACAGGATATCCCCTCCTCCAATCTGCTCTCTCCCCTATCTTCTCCTATATCCCCTTCAACTTCTCCAGTAGGGGATGGTGGATCTCTGTCCCCCAGTGTCTGCATTTCTTATTTTCCAATTATATGTAAAATGGTATTAATAAAAGTAGATATATATGTATATGTGTGTGTTTATTTAAACACTTGGTTTTAAAACTTTGAATTCCAGATTCATTCTCTCCCTCCCTTGTCATGCACTCTTATTGGGAAGATAAGTAATTCAGTATAGGTTATATATGTGTAGCTAATGTAAAACATTACCATAGTAGATATATTCTAAAAGACTGACTATATTTCCCTTCCTCCTATCCCACTTCCCACTTGTTCTATTCTCTACTTTGACACTGTTCCTTATCAAAAGTGGGTGCTTCCAACTTCCCTCACCCACAGCCAGCCTTCCCTTCCATCATCTCCCCTCTCATCCCCTTCTACCTTACTCTTCTGTAGGGTGAGATACCCTATTTAGTGTGTATGTCATACCCTTCTTGAGCCAAATTCAATGAGAATAACGTTGACCCACTCCCTTTTGCCTTCCTCTTCTTCCCCTTCATTGTAACCATTTTCCCTTGCCTCTTCTATATGTGATAGTTTACCCCATTCTGTCTCTCCCCAACTCCTCCGATTATGTTCCTCTGTCAGTTCTTCATTTCAAATTTTATGTATTATCCGTAACTATTAAATGGGACCTGTGCCCTCTATCTATGTATACCTGAAAACATATATACAGACAATCAGATATGTATTCATATGCCCATATACCCTCTGATATATATTCCCTTCAACTGTTTCCGTACTGAGAAAAGTTTCACCAGTTACAATTATCATTTTTCCATGTAGGGATGTAAAAAGTTCAACTTTGGTAAGTTCCTTATGATTTCTGTTCCCTGTTTACCTTCTTATGCTTCTCTTGCTTCTTATCTCTGAATATCAAATTTTCTATTCAACTCTGGTTTTTTCATCAAGAATACTTGGAAGTCCTCTATTCCACTGACTGACCATATTTTCCCCTGAAATATGATACTCAGTTTTGCTTGGTAGGTAATTCTTGGTTTTGATCCCAGCTCCTTTGACCTCTAGAATATAATATTCCAGACCCTTTGATACCTCAGCATAGAACCTGCCCACTCCTGTATTATCCTGATAGTGTTTCCACAAAATTCAAATTGTTTATTCCTGACTGCTTCTCATATTCTCTCCTTGATTTGGGAATTTCAGAACCTGGCTATAATATTCCTAGGAGTTTTCTGTTTTGTGATCTTTTTAAGGAGGTGATATTGTGCCCTCTGGTTCTAAAACATTACGGCAATTTTCTTTGAGAATTTCTTGGAGGATGATTTCTAGGTTCCTTCTTTGATCATGGATTTTGGGTAGTCCAATAATTTTTAAATTATCTGTCTTGGATCTATTTTCCAAGTCAGTGGTTTTCCAATTAGATATTTTACATTGCCTTTTATTCTTCATTTATTTGGATCTGTTTAACAGCATCTTGATTTCTCATAGTCACTAGCTTCCATTTGCTCCAATCAAATTCTGAAGGAATGAGTCTCCTCAATAAACTTTTGAGATTCTTTTTCTATATGGCAAATTCAGATTTTTAAGGCATTCTTCTCTTCATTGCCTTTTTGAGCCTTTTTTGCCATTCGAGTTAGTCTATTTTGTAAGGTGCTATTTTCCTCTGTCAGGCTGTTGACTCTCATTTCATAATTTTCTTGCATTGTTCTTGTTTCTCTTCCCAATTTTTCCTCCACTTCTCATATCTGCTTTTTAACGTCCTCTATATCCTCTAATCAGCTTGTATTTTCCTTTGAAGCTTTTGGTGCAGGAGTTCTGACTTCCTAGTCCTCCTCCTGTTCCATGCTTTGATCCTTTTTGTCACCAAATCAGAGTCTAATGTTGGATACTTCTGTTTGTTTTGCTTCCTTTGCCTGTTCATGTTGTCACTCAATTACTTGACTTTGGGGCTATTTGCTACACTAGAACTCTGCTACCAGACAGGGGAGCTTCTGTCCCAAATGCTAGGGTTTTCTTACCTGCCAGAATTATTAGTTGGGTGCCCTTTCTGAAGAGTCCGAATGCTCTGGCAAGCTGGGAACACACCCCACAGCAATCCAGATCCAACCAAGTTAAAGCAAAATTACCCCTCAGACTTGTTGCTTTGTCCCCTTGCAGTTGGCAGGCCAGGAGCTGAAGCTGCAATGTGGACCCCACAGCCCTCAGTGGCTTCTTGGCTTGGAGGCAAAGGCCAACGTACTCCCAACTACTTGATCCCAATATCCACATTGTACTGACCCCTTACTTTTTCCTTGACATCTATGTGTTGATAATTCTGGAAACTGCCATAGCTGATCTGAAATCCCTCCAGCAGGTGATTGTTCAGGCCCACCCGAGGCCTAAAACCTCTGACACTTGCGGGGTTTGGGTTGGCTAACAGAGCACAGTGCTAGCTGATTCCTGCTGGCCTGGCAGGCTGTGCTCAAAAAGAGGTTTGCTTCTCTGTGTCCTTGTGTGGTTTCTGTAGCTCCAAAGTTTGTTCAAAGTCCCCTTTTACATGAATTGGGGGAGGTAGAAACTGGAGCCCCATGGAAGTCCAGTTTCTACTCTGCCATCTTGACTCTGCCCCTGCCTACACATTTTTATATATGCTTGGGGATTATGTGTACAGAGATACATATGTTGGGGCTCTATGGACCCATATCCATATAAAATATTTAACTGATGAATTCTTACAAACTAAATCATTAATTTATATGATTCCTAGTCACTTCAAAGTAAAAGTTGATGCAAAGATGTGAAAAAATGTGTGAGCAACATACTTTGGGATTAAGAAAGGACATCAAATAGAGCTGGTACACCTCTCAGAATCCTTATCCAAGCATATCAATTATTTTCCTTGTCCTTTTAAAGAAAAAAAACTGGAATATCAGTGAACATGGAAAAATCAAACAGTATCACAAAATTAAAATTAACTATATGTGAAACAATTGGTACCAGAAATGGAGTCGTTTTAGAATTAATCATTTGTGTACAATTAGATCACCAATTATTTAAAACAGTGCTTGAAATCAATAACAAATTAGAAGACAATATAAAGATGTGAAGATGTTTCATTCAATTATAACTACTCCAATATGATGCTTTTAAACAAAGTATTAGCTGACAAATGTAACAAGCAATAAAAGTAAAGACATTTACTTTATCACATTTTCTTAAAGAAAAGTTAATATGGGTAAAGCAGGTACATAAATGAGAAACTTGAAGATCTCAGATTCTTCATTGATCAAATACACACACACAGGCACACACCCAAACACACACACACACACACACACACACACACACACACTCTCACACCCACACCCACACACACACACACACACACACACTATTTTGTTAGTAGGGCAGAAAGTTAACTGATAACACCATTATTATAAGAGCATAAGGGATTGACTTATTTGAAATATATGGTTAAGTATGGTGGGTTTGCAATTTCTGAACAATATCACCTCATCAGACAGGTAAAGGAGGAGAATAGATAAGGATTCTGTAGAATGCATTTTATAAACTCCATGCTATTAACATCATATTTTGTAAAAGAAATTCATAGGGTCACAACAAATATACACAAAAATGACAGAGTTCTGACAATGTTTTTATAGTGATCCATTCTTGAAATTAATGCCAATAGAATCAAGACAAACAGATTCTATGATTCAATAAGTTACTGAGTAAGATGATTTTTTTTTAAATTACAGCATTTCTGAAAGACTATGTAATTGTTCTAGAGTTCATAACAAGTTTAAGTACCTGAGAACTGATAATCAGTATAGTTTAAGGAACAGAAGCTTCTAAAAGTAATAGAAATAGGAGGAGATGTTAATATTTGAAGTAGGATACCAAGGAAATCTTATAATATCTCAAATCAAATATCATTCTTCAAATATCCTAACATCAATAACATCAATTTCCTGAGCAAAATGCAAGATTTTAGCCTATCTCAGACTAAGCATCTAGATGTATCTTGCCCTTTTACATTTCCTCTAATTTCCGTATATATAATGACCATTGTGGTGGTTAATGTAGGTGTCCACACAGGGTTGTACTCTTTCCTACCTTAATGAATCAGAATGAATATTCAATAAATCTCATGAATATTGCCTCTATAATAGAAAGTTTCCTTGACATAAAAATTAGGGGAAAAAAACCTTTTAGGCTTTTGTTGGTGTATTTCTTAAGGCCATTGCAAATCTTCACAGTCAAATGCATCATTACATAAATTAAAATAAGTAATATAGTAATAAAATTTCCAGAATTCTAAGTTATTCCTCTAACACCAAACTCTCTCTCCTCCATGAATTGATTCAAGGGATATAAATTCATTGAAAGAAACAATCATTTTTTTCAATGAAATTAAAAATTCCAACATTAAATAACACATAAAGACCACAGAAACTACTCAATAGCATGTATGGAAAACTTGGAAAATTTTACATGGAAGAAATATTCTCCTCAGATATTCCTTGCCATGAGAGGGAGTGAATTACTATATATGCAAATTAAGCAAACAATTTTTGCCATTGTATTTAACCTCAAGTTAAAAGCAAATTGAAGGATACATAACCCTAAAATAATTCATACAGATAGAAAGAGCTTGAGGAGGGAAAAAAAATAAAAAGAGAGGGACCTTAACAAGCTAATGGACTATAGTGCAATTTGGCACACGATTATTCAAGTCTGGATTATTGATTCTTATTACTTGTAGAACTGGAGTATAGCATGAACTTCTCAAGGTGTGACTTAAGAGGAAGTTAGCAAAATAAGACATTTAAAAGAGTATACTCAAAATCCATAAACTATAATGATTGCATGAATGGTTGAAGTTTAGAGGCAATTTGGGCAGAGGGAGAAGAACTGGATATTGGAGAGGCAAGAAATCTATATTTGGGGGTGACTAGGTGGTGCTGGGAATAGAACACCATCCCTGGAGTAAGGAGGACATAAGTTTAAATCCAGCCGCAGACACTTAACAAAAAAACTAGTCATGTGACCTTGGGCAAGTCAAGTAACCCCAATTACCCTCCAAAAAGCACAAAGGAAAAAAAAAGAAATCTATATTTGAATCAAAATTCTAAAACTGTATACTGAACAACAGCTGTGTACTTAAAAAAAAAAAAGACCTACACAAAGTTCCTTAAAATATTCTTGGGCCCACACAGATCCAATATGAGATGGAAGTGTTCTTGCCCTCAAGGAGTTTATACAATTTTGGGAAACAACATGTACAAAAAATATAGTTTAAAATATATGCAAAGTAAATCCCAGCAAATGTATGTATATATGTGTGTATGTATGTGTATGTGTGTGTACACAATACACATACACATACATACACACATATACACATACATACACACATATATACATATACATATACATATTCATATACATGAAGCACTAGCTCGATAAGAAAGTTGATCTTTCTGGGCTTTGGTATTCTCAGATTAAAAGTGTGAGTTTTTACTTGGATCTTGTGTGTTTTTCTAAATGTAATCTGTGATTCTTTGAAGTGAAGATAACAGAATCCTATATTGTGAAATTGAGATGTGGAAGGGATTTCAGACACCAAATATTTCCATCAGTACATTGAAGGTACCACCTAATAGAAATTACCTAGAAAATGCTTACCAAGATTCTGCTAAACACTGCCAAAGGAAAGGAGCCCAACACACCTTCAAGTAGCTATTTCCACTTTTGAACTAACCTAATATTTAAGAAATGTCTTTCTTGACATCAAACTTCCATCTGTCTCATTATAACTTTCACCTATTTGTCATGGTTATGCCCACATAGTAAAAATAAATAAATAAATAAATTTAGTTGCTATTCAGTATGCCAGAGCTTCAGAAAATTCAAATTAGTCAAAAATTGCTAATCCTTTTAATAAATCTTGAGACAACATGAAATTAAATCCCTCTACATCCTAATTGTACTTCTACTTCTCTACACATATTCCATATTATCAATCTACTTCTTTAACCAACATGTAAAGATATAAAAAATATTCTCTAGTTGATGTATGATAATGATCAAAATATAGAATGATTTCCATCTCTGCATTTTTAGAAGTTATTGTTTTAGTTGATGATCACATTAGCTTTCTTGGCTGCCACAATCCTGTTTCATAGGGAGTTTACACTCTGGTGAAACCCCAGGAGTTTTGTTCTGAAATAATTTCTAACTACGTCTCTCTTGTCATCTTTGTGAATTAGATTTTTGTGCCTAAACTCAAGACTTTGCATGTATAATTATTGAATTTGTTTCTATTAGATTCAGTAAAATAGTCTATCAGGGCTGTTTGCAAGCTAATTTGTATCTAATGTAATAATCAACTTTCCAATTTTGTAACACCTCCACAGTGATGAGTTTAACACCTGTACCTTTGTCCAAGTTAACAGTCTGGTGTCACATTTAAAGATCTGGTGTCTTCTACAGGAAAATGTCCTCCATGTTGATAATGGTCCATTCAAGATCATTCTTTGATACCAACAATCCACATAGTTAAGAATCCATTTCATTTTATTATTGAATTGTCAAATTTATTCAACTTTTCCCCAAGGAGAAGTAAGCCCATTACAAAAAGCTAAAGTTAACTATATCCATTACACCTCCTTTAAATTTAATAATTTTGTCAAAATTGTAAACATCATTATTTTGGTGTGAACTATTCTAGAAGGAATCATGCTGGCTCTGCAATCTCCTCTTTCCTACCTAAGCTTTTGCCAGCTGTCTCTAATGGTCCATAAAGAATTTCCCCAGGAATTGTAATGAAGCTCACTGACCTGAGTTTTTTTTGTTGTTGTTGTTCTCTAATCACATAATGTCTCCCCTGTTTTCCATGACCTATCATATTTCTAATTTATTTAAAGACATAAGGATATTATAATGCTGGAGTCAATATAAAATTGACTCTAACCACCATATGCAGAATTCTTATCTAAAATGATAAAACTTGCTATGAATATATTAAATTATTCACCTGTCATCACATACATAGTAAGCAGCTGCAATGAGAATCAAACAATAGTGCTTTCGTAATGAAATTGGTGCTCTTTTCACTATGTCTCACTCTCTAGGCTATATTAAAACTAGAGAAGATTTGAACAGAGGATGTGCTATAAAGGATTATTCCATAAATATCTGAAAAATACATCATGATAAAGATTGAGCTTGGCATTAAGAAAAGTGTGCTATCTCTCAAGTCAGAGAACCTGTGTTCCAATTCTACCTCCAGTATTTGTTACTAATGGGACCTTAGCAAATCACTTAATATCCCTATGCTACAGTTATGCCAACTCTAATATTTAACAGATAAGTGATGAAGGGAAAAAAGAAAGGTTACAATGAAATATTGAAAGACTTGTATGATTGGATGCAATGTGAAGTGAGCAGAACAAAGTGAACAAAGTATGCAAGAATAACTATGAAGACAAATGGCTGATACGGTAGTGGATAGAAAGTGAGGCCCAGAATAAAGGAGATCTGAGTTCAAATTTAACCTCAGACAAACCTTTGTTTGCCCCAATTTCCTCAACAATAAAATGGGGATCAAAATAGCACATACCTTACAGGGTTGTTGTGAGGATAAAATAAGACAGTATTCATAAAAATACTTAGCACAGTGCTTAACACATAGTAGGACTATATGAATGTTTATTCCCTTCCTAGGCAGTGTGGTAGATAGAGTATGGGGCCTGAAGTCAGGAAAACTCATCTTCCTGAGTTCAAATTTAGTTTCAGTCACTTAGTAGCTGTGTGACCCTATGCAAGTCATTTAATCCTCTTTGCCTAAGTTTCTTCATCTGAAAAATGAGTTGGAGAAGAAAATAGCAAACTACTCCAGTATCTTTGCCAAGGGAACACCAAATGTGACTACAAAAAGGTGGACATTAGTGAAACAAAAGAAAAACAACAAATAATTCACTTTAATACTGCCATAACTGCAATTAGCAATCATGATTCAGGAGGACAGATGGTGAAGCATGCCACCAACCACCTGACAAAGACTTGATGAAATCAAATTGCAGGGTAAGCTGTGTTTTTTTTCCTAAAGCCAATGCAGAAATATGTATTGTTTGACCATGCATATTTTTTAAGCAGTTTACATTTTTTCTAATGAAAAGTTTGGAGTAACAGTAAACATAATTTTCTAAAGTGTAAAAACATTCAATTAGATGAGAGGATTGAAATTACAAGTTTCTATTAAATGGCATCTGAAGTTGATTCTAATTCTTAATCTATTGTTGAGATAATACTTGTAGAGCACTTAGCACAGTATCTGACACATAGGTACTTAATAACTTTTTTTTGCTTTCAATATCCCTGTGACTTATAATAATAATAATAATTATTATTGTTGTTGCTGTTGTTGTTGTTGTTGTTGTTATCATTTTAGTTCCAGAAAGCTAAAATGAGTGGACATAAGTGGCAGGGAATATATATGAGAAAGAACTTTCTAAGTCTTATGGCTTTCTAAAATGGAAGGGCATGGGATACCTGCCACTTGCAGGGGTGTAGGGGAGGATTTACTAACTGATACAGAATGGCTTCTGGAATAAGACAGAGAGAGGATTTTTGGAATTTTAACTGTATGGGTTCGATCTGGAATTTGGACACTATTTTATCTACAGTATAGTTTTTGTATTTCTTGTAATGTTTTTCTGTTTGATTTCTTGGTGTATTTTTTCTTTTTTTTATTTGTTTGTTTTTAGTCTTCACCATTCATTATCATGAGTTTTTGAGTTACAAATTTTATCCTTGTCTTTCCCATAACCTTATTCCAAAATAGAGAATCTAATAGGTATACCTTTCCCCAAGCTGCTCTTTCTTATATCTTCCCACATACCCCCTCTAATTTTCTAGTAGGGGAAGATGGCCTTCTATATCCCAGTGCCTGTATACCTGTATATCTTATTTCTCAGTTGCATGCAAAAAAAAAAAATTAAACATTTGCTTAGAAAACTTTGATTTCCAGATTCTTTCCCTTCTTCCCTCCTCAACAACCCCACTGGAAAGATAAGAAATTCATTAGGGGTTTTACATGTATAGTTATGCAAAACATTACCACAGTAGATATATTGTGAAAGACTAACTATATTTCCCTCCATCCTATTGTGACCACCCAATTACTCAATTTTCTACTTTGACCCTGTCCCATTTCAAAAGTGTGTCCTTCTAATTACCCTCTCCTCCTGTCTGCCCTCCCTTCTATCATTCCCCCTCTTCTCCTTTTACCTCCTACTTTCCTATAGGAAAGATACCCAATTGAGTTTGAATGTTATTCCCTCCTTAAGCCAAATTCAAGGTAGACCCATTCATTACCTTTCACCTTCCCATTATTCCCCTCCATTGTAAAAGTTTTCTCTTGGCTCTTTTATATGAGATACTTTATTTATTTTTTTGTTCTTTATTAATTTGTTTGTTTGCTTTAAGTTTACAAAATTCATTTCCACAATTCCTTGAGTTTCAAATTTTCTTTCCCTCCTTCCCCTCCCACCCACATGGTGGCATACAATCAAGTACAGAATCTGCAAATATGTTCACATCAGACATTAGTCAGGTTATAAAGAAGGATTCTATCACATGAAATGAACAATGGGAAAGAGGAAACAAAAACACACACGAAAAAGAAAATGAGTAGGTAGTTTGCTTCAATCTGGATTCCAACACATTTCCTTCTCATTCTTTCTCTTAATGTAGACATTACTCTCTATCATGAGTTTTTTGGGTTTGACTTATAACCCTGCATTGCTGAGAAGAGTCCAGTCTATCAAAGTTGGTCATCACACATATGTTGTGTCTATAATTGTGTAAATATTTCTCCTGGTACTACTCTTTTCACTCAGCATCAGTTCATATGATCCTCTCAAGGTACAGATAAAGTACATCTCCTCATTTCTTATAGCACAAGAGTATACCTTTACATGCATATACCTCAACTTGTTCAGCCATTACCCAATTGATGGGAACCCCTTTAATTTCCAATTCTTTGCCACCATAAAAAGAGAAGATATAAATATTTTTGTATATATGGGTCTTCCCTCACTTCTATGATCTCTTTGGGATACAGCCCTAGGAGGGTATTGCTGGGTGAAAGGGTATGAAATTATTTATAGCCAATTGGGTTTATGTTATATCCTCCTACTTTGCCAAATTCATTTATTGTCTCAAGTAGTGTCTTACTTGATTCTCTAGTATTCTCTAAGTATATCATCATATCATCTGCAAAGAGTGATAGGTTGGTCTCGTCCTTGACTAATTTGATTTCTTTGATTTCTTTTTTGTTCTCTAATTGCTACTGCTAAAATTTTTAGTGCCAGATTGAATAAGGGGGGTGATAGTGTACAACTTTGTTTCACCCCTGATATTATTGTAAATGCTTCTAGCTTATCCCCATTGCATATAATACTTGCTAATGGCTTTCAATAGATGCTATCTATTATTTTAAGGAAGGCACCATTTATTCATATACTTTCTAGTGTTTTTAATAGGAATGGATTTTGTATTTTGTCAAAAGCCACTTCTGCCTCTATTGAGATAATCATGTGGTTTCTGCTAGTTTTATTCTTGATATGATCAATTATACTGATAGTTTTCCTAGTATTAAACCATCCTTGCATTCCTGGAATAAATCCTACCTGATCCAAGGGTATTATTCTTGTGATAAGTTGCTGTAGTCTTTTTGCTTATATTTTATTTAAAATTTTTGCATCTAAATTCATAAGGGAAATTGGTCTATACTTTTCTTTCTCTGTTTTATCTCTTCCTGTTTTAGGCATCAGTACCATATTTGTATTATAAAAAGAATTTGGTAGGACTCCTTCTTCACTAATTTTCCCAAATAGTTTGTAGAGTATTGGAATCACTTGTTCTTTAACTATTTCATAAAATTCACAAGTAAATCCATCTGGCCCTGGAGATTTTTTCCTAGAGAGTTCACTGATGCTTTCTTCAATTTCTTTTTCTGAGATGGGGTTAAGTAATTTACTTCCTTTTGAGTTAATCTGGTCAACTTATATTTTTGTAAATATTGATCGACTTTAATAACATTGTCAAATTTATGTGCATGCAATTTGGCAAAATAATTCCTATTTATTGTTTTAATTATCCCTTCATTGGAGGTAGATTGATTGACCTTTTTCATTTTTGATACTCATAATTTGGTTTTATTCATTCTTTTTTTTATCATATTGACTAAGGGTCTATCAATTTTATTGGTTTTTACATAAAACCAACTCTTAGTTTTATTTAATAATTCAATAATTTTCTTAATTTCCATTTTATTAATCTCCCCTTTGGTTTTTAGTGTCTATAATTTAGTATTTAATTGGGGATTTTCAATTTGGTCTTTCTCTAGCTTGAATTTTCAATTGCATGCCCAATTCATTGACCTCCATTTTCTCTAATTTATTCATGTATGCATTCAGGCATAAAAAACTTCCCCTGAGAACTGACTTTGCTGCATCCCACAAATTTTGGTATGTTGTCTCATTATTGTCACTCTCCTGAAACAAGTTACTTATTGTTCCTATTATTTCTTGTTTGACCACTAATTCTTTAGGATTAAATTCTTTAATTTCCAAATATGTTTTCTATTTTTCCATGGCACTTTATTGCATATGATTTTTATTGCATCATGATCATTAGTACTTCTGCCTTTCTATACTGAATTGTGAGGTTTTTGTACATGGTCAGTTTTTGAGTATTGCCATGAACCACTGAGAAAAAAAGTATATTCCCTTTTATCGCCATTCAGTTTTATCCAGAGATCTATCATATCTAGCCTCTCTAATATTATATTCACCTCCTTCACTTCTTTCTTGTTTACTTTGAGGTTAGCTTTATCAGGTAAAGATTGAGGTCCCCCACTAGTATAGTTTTGCTATCTATTTCTTCCTCTAATTCCTTTAACTTCTCCTCTAGGAATCTGGATGCTATACCACTTGGTGCATATATGCTAAGAAATGATATTACTTCATTCTAGATGGTGACTTTTAGCAGGATATAGTTTCCTTCCTTATCTCTTTTAATTATATTTATTTTTGCTTCTGCTTTTTCTGAGATAAGTATTGCTACCCCTGTTTTTTGTTTGTTTGTTTTTTGTTTGGTTTGTGTTGTTTTTATTTTTTTTTTTTACTTCAGCTGAAGCATAATTTATTCTGCTGTAGCCTTTTACCTTTACACTGTGGTTATCCCTTTGTTTTAAATGTGTTAGTGGTAGACAGCATATTGTAGGATTATGGCTTTTAATCCATTCTCCTATCGTTTTCTCTTTTATGAGAGAGTTCATCCCATTCACATTCATGGTCATGATTACTATGTATCTCTTCCCCTCCATGCTATTACCTCCCATGCTTATACTTTGTTTCTTCCTTCTCCCTTCCCCTCCTTAAGGGTTTTCCTTTTGACCACCACCTCCCTCAGTATTAACTCCCTGTGGCCCTTTCGTTACCTACCCTTTCCCCTTTCTGCTGTTTCCCTCCCTTCAAATCATCCCCCCACTCCGCACTTATCCTTCTCTTACCCCCCTACTGCCTATAGGACACAATAGATTTTTGTACTTATCAGATTATGTTATTCCCCCTTTGACCCCAAGCCAATGAGAGTAAATTTCATACAGTGCTACTCTCCTTCCCTCCTTTCCCTCTATTTAATGAGTTTTTGTGTCTTTTCATGTTAGAATCTTAAACTTATTTGATTATTTTGATCCCTCTTTGAATCAGAACCAGTGAGAATAATGTTCAAATGATGTTGCTCTCCCTCTTTCCTTCCCCTCTACCATAGTAGGTCTTTATGTCTCTTTGTATGGCATAATTTACCTTTTTCTGTCTCATCTTTTCCTTTTATACCATTACAATCCCTTTGAATCCCTCAAGAATTTTTTTTGTTTTTTTTTTTTTTGTTTTGATCATCAGATTAGTTCATTTATACCCACACCTGCTATCTATGTATATCCATCTTAAAGGTCATGATAATTATATAAATTTCAATATTGACAGTTATCAGCTTCTCATATAGGGATATAAATATTTTGCTCTTATTACATACCAAGTTATGTGCATGTGTGCATGAGTGTGCATGTGTGCATGTGTGTATGTGTGAACTTGTTTTTTCCTTGTTTACCTTTTTGTGTCTTTCTTGAGTCTCATAATTGGAGATTACATTTTCCATTGAGCTCTGGCTTTTTCCTCAAGAAAGTCTGGAAGTCCCTTATTTCATTAAATGACTATCTCCTTGACTGAAATATTATTCTCAGTTTTGCCGGGTAGTTAATCATTGGTTGCAGTCCTTATGAAATACCAAATTCCATTCCCTCCGATTTTTTAATGTGGAAGCTGCTAGGTCCTGTGTAATCCTGACTGTAGTTCGACAATATTTGAATTGTTTCTTTGTGGCTGCTTGCAATATTTTCTCCTTAATCTTGTAATTCTAGAATTTGGCTACTATATATCTTGGAGGTTTCAATTTAGGAGCTCTTTCAAGGGGAAACAGGTGAATTCTTTCAATAACTATTTTATCTTCTGATTCTCAGACTTCAGGATAGTTTTCTTTTACATTCTCTTGGAGGATGTTGTCCAGGCTGGTTTTTTTTTTTTTCTTGCTTTCTGGTAGACCAATAATTCTTAAGTTGTCTCTCCTGGATTTGTTCTCTAGATCAGTTGTTTTGCCAGTGAGATATTTTACACTTTTGTCTAATTTTTCCATCTTCATATTTTCTTTCATTGACTCTTGGTGCCTCACAGAGTTCTGAGCTTTGATCTGCCTGATTCTAATTTTAATGAATTATTCTCTTTGTTTAGTTTTTGAAGGTTCTTTTGTTGGAGATATTTTCTCCAATTAGTTCATTAATTTTCCTTTTTAAGGATTTGTTTTCTTCAGCGAGACTTTTTTCCAATTTGGTCACTGTAGATTTAAATTTATCTTCTACCTCCCTAATTTGGCTTTTATAATCTTTCATGGTCTCCTCCATGAATGCTTTTTGGGATTGAGCCCAGTTTATATTTCCATCTGTGGTCTCAGTTGTGGACACAAAGTCCATGGTGTTTCCTGAAAGTGTTTCTTCTCATTCAGAATAATAAGATTATATTGTCTTTTGTCTTGCCTTTGCTAGTTGCTTCCGGCCCATTGTAATTGCCTATTTTCTGTCCTTTAAAATGTATTTCTTCTCCTGGTGTACAGTGGGCTGACCCAACCTTTTCAGGCTGGTAGCTAGGTGCCTGGTTGCTGGCTTTGTGTGCTGTAGCCTCTGAATGTAGAGATTGAGGCCAAGGCCAGGACTCTCATTGTTTCCCCTGAATTACCCTGAGGCTCACAGAGTTATCAGTTATATCAGAGTAATATTCAGGCTGGGGTCTGATATCCCCAGGAGAAGCCACTGTCTCTGCTGTGGGCCCTGAGCTTTCTCTTACCCAGCTCTGATGGATCCTTCTGTCCCTTACTGAGAAGCTGGTGAGAGGGCTGTGTATCACCTTTGGGGCGGGTGAGTTGCTGGCTGGCTGGGGCTCCTTCCCACTTGGCTATAGTTCACTCTCTACTCTGGGCTGGTGCAGCCCCCCATGCTCAGGACTCTCCTTTCTCTGACCCACATGAGCACTTTCCTGGGCTGATTTCTGCCGTGCTCTGTCTCCCAGTGTATTGTGACACACCAGTATCCCTTCAGATAAACTTTTTAAAGTTTAATAGTGGGATTCACAGAGGAGCTTAGAAAAGTTACTGCTTACATTCCACCATCTTGGCTCCAACCCCCTTATATGCGATACTTTAACCAATTCTATCTCTCCATCTCTCACTTTCATTATATTCTTCTCGCACTTAAATTTAATTTTTAGATATCATCTCTTCCTATTCTACTTATCCTGCATACTCTATGTATACACGTACACATCTATACCCATAGTTACATATGTATTTATACATATATACATTCAATTATAATACATATATGTGTATGTATACACACATATGTATGTGTGTATATCTATATCTATATATCGTTATATGTATATCTATCTATATATAGATATAATCTATATATCTATATATATCTCTATATCTCTATATGTATTTCTATCTTTCTTTCTATCTATCTGTCTATCTATCTATCTATCTATCTATCTATCTATTCCCTTCAACTATCCTCATACTAAGAAAAAGTCTCATGAATTATAATTATTGTTTTTCCATGGAGAAATGTAAATAGTTAAACTTTGATAAGTGCCTTATGCTTTCTTTTTCCTGTTTGCCTTTTCTTGATTGTGTTGCTTCTTGTATTGAAAGTCAAATTTTCTGTGCAGCTCTGGTTTTTTTCATCACAAATGCTTGAAATCCTCTATTTCACTGAATGACCAAATTTTCCCCTGAAACATGATACTCAGTTTTGATGGGTAGGTGATTCTTGGTTTTAATCCTAGCTCCTGTGACCTCCAGAATACCATATTACAAGCCATGTGATCCTTTTATGTAAAAGGTGCTAGATCTTCTGTATCCTGATTGTGTTTCCACAGTACTCAATTTCTTTATTCCTGGATGCTTGTTATACTTTCTCCTTGACCTGAGAGCTCTGGAAATTGGCTATGAAATTCCTAGGTGTTTTCTTTTGGGGATCTTTTTTCAAAAGGTGATCAGTGAATTCTTTCAATTTCTATTTTGCCCTCTGTTTCTAGAATATCAGGGCATTTTCCGTTGAGAATTCCTTGAAGGATGATTTCTAGGCTCTTTTTTTATCATGGTTTTCAGGTTGTCTTATTATTTTTAAATTATCTCTACTGGTTCTATTTCCAAGGTCAGTTATTTTTCCAGTGACCTATTTCACATTGCATTCTATTTTTTTCATTTGTTTGGATCTGTTTTATAGTATCTTGATTTCTCATAAAGTCATTACCTTCCATTATCTCCTAACTAATTTTGAAGTAATTATGCTCTTTAGTGAGTTTTTTAAATTCCTTTTCCATCTAGAAAATGTGGCATTGTAAGGCATTCTTCTCATTGGCTTTTTGGTCCTCTTTTGCCATCTGAGTTAGTCTATTTTTTAAGGTGTTGTTTTCTTCACTATTTTTTGGATCTCCTTTGACTCACTTTTCATGATTTTCTTGCATCATTCTCATTTTTCTTCCCATTTTTTCCTCCACTTCTCTTATGTGATTTTCAAAATCCTTTCTGAGCTCCTCTATGTCCTGTAACCAATTCATATTTTTATGGGAAGCTTTAGATGCAGGGTTTTTTACTTTATTGACTTCTTCTGGTTCCTTGTTTTGATCTTTTTTGTCCCCCAAAAAAGTATTCTATTTTCTGACTGTGCTTCCTCTGCTTGCTCAGCTTGCCAGCCAATTACTTGTCTTTTAAGATCTTTTCCATGGAAGAACTCTGCTTCTAGAGTGGAGAACTTTGTCCCAAATCACTGGGGTTTTCACAAATGTTGTCAGAGGTCTGATTAGGGTGCCCTCTCTACAGCTGCCACAAGCTCTGGCACATTGGCATTTCTCACTCCAGAACCACCACCTGAGACAGTGACACAGATCCATGCAGGTAAAGCAAGAGCAATTACCCTCTGAATGGTGGTTTTGTCCCCCTCTGCTCTGCAGACCAGGAGCTTCTGCAGTGGTCGAGCCTCAGCTACTTCTCACCCCAGAGGCAGGGGCTAGACCACCCTCTTCCATAACCTGGTTCCAGCAGATTTCCACACTGACTTTTTACTTTCTCCTTTGTATATATGGGTTGATAAGTCTAGAAAACAGCACAGTTGCTATTGGTTCACTCTCCTGAAGTCTATTCTAGCCAGTTTGGGTTGCTGGTCTGGGCTGCCCTGGGCTTAGCACAGCTTACAGGGACTGTGCTTGGCTCCCAGTTTGGTGTGATAGACCCTACTTTTGGCTTGCCAGCTTGGCTTCAGCAAGTGATTAATTTATCTGTCATTTTGTGGGTTCCATAGTTCTAAAATATGTTTGGAGTAATCTATTACATGTATTGGGGGTGTTTGTGGGGGCAGCTCAGGGAATTTTCTTCTTCTATTCCACTATTTTGGCTCTGCCCCCCACACCCAAACAAGATTTCTACTATGGTAAAGGATAAGCTCTTAGTCATTGCATGCTAATTTATGGTATAACAGGAATTCACTCTAAGCTTTTACATGAGGTGCTGCTAGAGGCTGCTTCTGAGAATGATGCACTTTGAAGTTACTTTGATCTCCATGTGAGTTGGAGTCATTGTTCTTTGTTGTTGTTTATGTTACTGTGTATTTTCATTTTTGTTATTGTTGTTGCTGCTGTTGCTGTAGTTGTTGTTTGAGGATAGAGGTACCAATACTTTCCTCATAACTTTCATGATCTGATGTAGTACTCTCATTTTTCTCTCAGCAAGGGGAGTAGAAATGTGTGCTCAAGGGCAACCCAGAGACCTACAATGGCATTGGACATAAAATCTGAGGGACGACTCATTAGCCCCAATCAGATATTGTGGAGAAAAGAGAAATGGTGATTTCATAATAAGAATGAAGGGAGATAAGTGAATCAAAGGTGATATTAAAAGAGTAGTGAAAGCAAGTGAAGAACAGAAAAATCAGTTGAGAATCAGAAGGTAATGGAAATCCAACTTGGGGATCACTCATATTTTATAGAACACTTCAAAATATGTAAAGATTTTAATAGATATCACCTCATTTATCCTTAGAACAGGCCTCTGAGGTAGGTGCTATTGCTATTTCCTTTTTGTAGGTGAAGATAATCAAGATTTTGAGGATAAGTGACCACAGGGTTACAAAATTATTAAAGGAAGTCTGATCAAATGAATGTCTTACTGACTTTATGTCCAGCACCCTGACTGTCTTTGAAGTGAGTATACTCTTTATTACTGTTGTGATTGTTATTATTAATATTGTCAGATCTATAGAGACATACAGATCTAAATAATTTTACTTTTCTACCCCTTCTAACTACATTTTCACAGCTTATAAGTTTAGAGGTATAACATAGTATTGGGTAGGATTTTAGATGTGAAAATGCTCAGATATTGATCGTATTTAGAATTCTGAATCATAGAGCTGGTATATCCTTGAAAGAAATAAAATGAATTTCATAAGTAAAATTCCACAGTTTCCAATATCCCTTACTCATTTTTGTATTATTTTTGAAATATTTTTTCCTTTTCTAACAATGGTTGTATTTTTAAATGTTTTGGTTTTTTTAACTGATCTTGGTGCTCTTCCAAATTCCATAATCCTGTAGTAATCATCAACAACCCCTCCAGTTGTAACGTACATTTTAAAGTCTGTCACATATTAGGCTATTTCGAAGCAACTGGTTGTCAGTTCTTGACTTTAAAAATATCCTTGGATTTTTGCATCTATACAACTGAAAGCATTTCATTGTGTGCTTAAATGACCCTTGAAATGTTTGATGTACCAATATTGCCATAATATTGTTAGAAGTATGCTTTTGAAAAACTGCAACTTTTCATGTTTCATAGGGATATGAGTTATTCTTAAAAAAAAAAAAAAGAATTTAGGACGCAGTAAAAGGCAGCAATGAGCTTCCCATGTAAGGCACAAAATCCAGCACTTATCTAATGGACAAACAAGGTGCTTCCAAAGGAAACATATGAGCACATTCAGATTTCTTCTAATTGGGGTTAAACATTCTGAGTTCAATCTAATATAAACAGATTATCTCGAATGTAAGTTATCTTACAAAATTTTGGCCCAAACTATATAAATACTTGAAGCAGCATTTAAAAAATATATGTTCCCCCAATTTTTTCTTTAATGCTTTGAGTAATAGATTCGCAAATCTTCCAAGTAATTAAAGTTGAGAGTCACATAAATGTCAGAATTAGAGTGGAAATGAACAGACTAGGACACATTTCTTATGAAGATTTGCATAGGAGAAATATTGTAAAGGATATAATCAGAGAGATATACAATGCATGTGCTGTTAAATATTTAAATTTTTATTTTTTGCTAGTAAATATTTAACAACTGGATCTCTGAAAAAAAATTATGCAAAACACAAAAGTTTAAACTGTTCATAATAAAATAATTTGATATAATAAGTTTAACATTTCATCCATCACTTTCCTCCTTATAGAAAACATCCAAAAATCAAAATCCAATCTGGATTTGTAAATTGATTTGTACCATTTGCAAATTTCTAGGTTCAATTGTTTTACACGAAGTATTTAACATTGAATTTAAATTTAACATTAAATCTCTCAACTTACTATATATATATACATATATATATGTATATATATATATACATATAAAACAATGCTTTGATATTTGCAAAACACTAGATATAGAGATAAAGATACAGATAGATCTTCATTTATATCTATCTATCTATCTATCTACTTATCTACCTATCTATCCATCTATATAATGTATTAGTTTTCTCCCAAATTTACAAATTAAGAAACTGAGGATGAAAAAGTTTAAGTGACATGTCAAAGGCAACACAGCCAGTAGTCATCTGAGTCAGGAATTGAACTCATTTTCTTAATTCCACATTCAAGTGTAATATCCACTCTGATAGCGAGCTCCTGTTGGTATATAGAACTCAAAGTTTAAAAGCCAACCCTTTACCAATACTACTTGGCATCTTTTATGCAACTTAGATAATTAGACAAATTATATAGGACACTGAGAGAGGAAGTGACTTGATCACAGTAACACAGAAATGATTTGTCAGAGACAAGATTTTGAATACAGGACTCCTTGGCTTCAGGATTTGGGTTTTTACCCACTATGCCTCCCTGCTTCACATATAGATCTATCTGATAAACATATAAAGCAGCTACAAAGTAACCTAGAGAGAAAGTCAGTGGCATATACTGACATTTTCAGGGATTCCAAGAGGCTGAAGTAAGAAGGGAGTGTAAGCTAATCATGAGATTAGTTAATTAATTAATTAATTAATTAACATTAATCAAGTCTGTTCCCAGGATTGGAGATGAGAAATTCAGTAACACATGTAAGGAATAGTCATTAGAGTGCATACAAATGAACAGTCTAGGACTGGACAAAAGTCATTTAGGCATTTCTTCAAAATATTCTGCTCAGAGCACTTCTATTTTTTTTTTTTATATTTGAAACATTTAATGTTAAGACCTTGAATTTCAGATCCATTTGCTTCCTCCCTTGTCACCCATTCCCTCTGGGGAGATAAGTAATTCAGTATATGTTGTACATGTCTAGCTATGCAAAACATTATCATAGTAGATATATTGTACAAGGCTGCTTATAATTCCCTCCCACTCATCACATCCCCCACCTGGTACATTCCCTACATGATCCTGTCCCTCTTCTATAGTGGGTACTTCCAACCTCCCTTCCCCCCAAAATGCCCTCCCATCCATCATCCTTCCTCTCATCCCCCTTCCCCCTATTCTGCTGCAGGTTGAGATATCCCATTTAAAATGTATGTCATTCTCTCCCTGAATCAAATTGAATGAGAATGTGGTTTTGCCTTTTTTGCCTTCCTATTCTCCTCATCTCTTGCAACCACTTCCCCTTGCTTCTTCTACATGAGATAGTTTACCCAACCCTGTCACTCCCCATCTCCTCTTGCCACTTTCCTCTCTCACCTCATAATTTCATCCCTTGAGTATTCTCCCTTCCCAACAAATTCGACCTATACCCTCTATCCATATATAACTGTAACCATCTACACACATTCACATATGTATTCATATGAACACACACCCTTCTTCCATTGTTTTCATACTGAGAAAGATATCATCAGTCACAGTTATTGCTTTTCCATATAGGAATGTAAATAATTCAACTTTGATAAGTTCCTTTTGATTTCTTTTCCCTGATTACCTTCTCAGGCCTCTCTTGATTCTTGTGTATGGATGTCAAATTTTATATTCAATTCTGGTTTTTTCCTCAAGAATGCTTGAAAGTCCTCTATTCCACCAAATGACCATATTTTCCCCTGAAACAAAATACTCAGTTTTGCTGGGTAGGTGACCCTTGGGTTCATTCCCAGATATTTTGCCCTCTGGAATGCCATATTGCATGCCCTTTGATCCCTCAGGGTAGAAGCTGCCAGCTCCTGTGCTATTCTGATTGTGTTTCCACAATATTGAAATTATTTCTTCTTGGCTGCTTGTAGTATTTTATCCTTGATCTGGGTATTCTGGAACCTGGATATGATATTCCTGGGAGTTTTCTTTTTGGGATCTATTTCAGGAGGTGATCTGTGGATTCTTTCAACCTCTATTTTGCCCTCTGGATCTAAAACATAAGGCCAATTTTTCCTTGAGGATTTCTTGAAGGGTGATTTCTAGGTTCTTTCTTTGATCATGGCTTTCAGGTAGTCGATTAATTTTCAAATTTTCTCTCCTGGATCTATTTTCCAGGTCAGTGGTTTTTCCCATGAGATATTTCACATTGCATTCTAATCTTTCGTTTGTTTGGATCTGCTTAACAGCATCTTGATTTCTCATAAAATCATTAGCTTCCATTTGCTCCAGTCTAACTCTGAAGAAAGTAATCTCCTCAGTGAACTTTTGAGATTCTTTTTCCATGTGGCAAATTCAATTTTTTAAGGCATTCTTCTCCTCATTGCCCTTTTGGGCCTCCTGTGCCATTTGAGTTAGTCTAATTTTTAAGGTGTTGTTTTCCTCAGTCAGTCTGTTGACCATCATTTCATACTTTTCCTGCATCCTTCTCATTTCTCTTAAGTCCTTCTTAGGGTCCTCTATGGCCTGCAACCCGCTCATGTTTTCCCCTGGGGCTTTTGGAGCAGGACTTCTGACTTCACAGTCTCTTTCCTGCTCTATGCCCCCAAAATCAGAGTCTAGGGTTGCATTTTTCTGTTTCCTTTGCCTTGGCATGTTGCCACTTAATTACTTGACTTTGGGGCTTGTTGCCACACTATGGCTTTAAGGCCAAATAGAGGAATTTTCATCCCAAACGTATGGGGGGCAACTTCCATTTCTGGCAAGCTGTAAAGCCACCCACTACTTCCACCCTAGATCACAATCCAGATCCAGGAAGGTTAAAGCAAGAGCAATTACCCCCCTAGACTGATCGCTGGATCTCCCTACAAATTCGCAGGCCAGGAGCTAGAGCTGCCTCTGAAAACTACAAAATGGCGTGTCTCCTCAGCATCTTCTAGCCCCCAGGGGAGGGAGCTGACGCATTCCCCAAATACTGGTCCCAAAGTCCATAGGACACTAACCTCTTATTTTGTCCTAGGCATGTCTATGTTGATAATTCTGGAGTCGCCACAGCTGCTGGTGTTCTGGGGTTCCTCCAGCCAGCTGCTGGCCCTGCCACCCTGGGGCTAAAACCTCGGCTCACGGGGACCTGGGCTCCACTAGGCTCGGCTCCCCGCACTCTGCGTGCTGCACCCTGCCAGCTCCCAGAGCGCTGTGCTGGTCCTTCCTGCAGGGCTGCTGGGCTGTTCTCAGTGGGAGGTTAGCTTCTCTGTGTCGTTCTGTGGGTGCTGGGGCTCCAGAAGTTGTTCAGAGTCCCCTTTTATATAATTTGGGGGGAATCTGGGGACAGGGTGGCTTGGATGAGCTGTTTCTACTCCACCATCTTGGCTCCGCCTCCCCTCAGAGCACTTCTTTCCCCCCTTTATTCCAGTTGTTCAGTTTTAACAAAATTTACTTCTCTAAGAGACCATCTTACATTCAGCAATTAAGGAAACAAAAACTTCCAGATAAGTGCTGTTTATGCCCATTTGCACATGAATCTCTTCCTTGTAATCAACCTGGTAATTAAATTCTCAAGAGTGTTGTTGAATAGATTTTTTTTTTAAGGAAAGTAGTAAAAGTGGAGAAAGATGAAATTTTCTCTCCTTTTTTATGTATTAATGGATGTTATCACTGACCAGAATCTTTTAACAGAGGTATTTTTATGCAGAATTACCTGCCAAGGGACTGGCTTATTTCATGTTCCCATGTATATCTACTCAGATAAAATAAAGAGCCCTATTCCCCATCTGTTATTTTAGTACTCACAATATTCAGATTTTAGATATGGTTTCCATACAATAAAACCTTGCCTTAAAATATATTGCTGAAAGAGGAAAGAGGAAAAAAGTGAGGGGGCACAGAAAAACATTTATGTTATATAAAAAAGAAAGATCAATCTATGTTTGCATTAAAATGAAATTAAACAGTAATGATTTTGTGTCAATTGTCACAAAAGCTAGATTGTATAGGGTACAGAGCCCTTCACTTAGGATCAGGAAGTTGTTATTGTTCACTTGTGTCTAATTCTTGGTGTTCCCATGGACCATATCATGCCAATACTGCCCATGTTTTTGTTTTTTATTTTTTGTTTTTTGGGGGTTTTTTTGTAAAGATATTGGAGTGTTTTACCACTTACTTTTCTAGTGGACTCAGGTTAACAGAGGTTAAGCGACTTGCCCAATGTCACACAACAAGTGTCTAAAGGCAAAATTTGAACTCAAGTGTTCCTGACCCTAAGCTCATTTCTCTATCTACTGAACCACTAGCTGCTTTCAAGGGAAACATCTACTAGTCTATTTTCTCAGGGTCACACATGTAGTAAGTGTCTGAGGTCAGAAAATCTGACATTATGCCCAGGGTTCTATCCACTGAGCCACCTAACTGCCTCTAGAAACCAGGAAGAGCTGACTCAGATACTTACTAGTTATGTGACAGAGGGTAAATCTCTTAACCTTCCTCACTGATAGTTTCATAATATATAAAACAAGGATAGTAATAGAACCTTTCTCTATAAGGTCTTTCTGATGATAAATCAGATATTTTAAAGCACTTGACCCACTGCCTAGTCCATACTAGGTGCTTAGTAAAAGCTTATAAAAAAAAAGAGAGAGAGAGAGAAAACAAAACATATGACTGATGATCAACTTTGATAGACCGGATTCTTCTCAACTCCAAAAGACTCAAGATGGAAAAAGATGTCTACATTAAGAGAAAGAACTAGAAAGAATAGAATTTGAATAAAGATTGAAGAAAAATACCTGCTCTCTCTCTTTTTCTTGTTTGGTTTTATTTTTTCTTTCCAATTTTTCATTCCATCCATTACATCCTTCTTTATAACCTGATCAATGTCTAATGTGAAAGTATTTGCAGATCCTATACTTGATTGCATGCCACAATGGAGGAGGGGAGGTGTAGGGGGAGAAAATTTGAAACTCAAGGGATGGTGTAACTGAATCTTGTAAAGTAAAATTAAACAAAAACAGTAATAAAGACAAATAATAAGAAAAACAAAAGAGAAATGAAATGATGTCTTAAATGATGTATCATTCCTTCAAACATTCTACCTAAACTCCTGATCATCATTTTCCAGGCTTTTTATACCTGACCTCTGATATACTGTTCCCTGGTCTCCATGAGCATAGAATCTGAAAGTTTCTATATCCTCCCTTTCTGCTTTGTAAATATCTCCTATTGCCCCAGGCAAGATCCTGGGTTATTGATATATGATGTCAACCACTTATGATCAGAATTGTGTTTCATTTACTCACTTTATTCTCCCTTGCTGTGCAAAACTGTTGCATGTGCTTTCTCCATTTTATGATAAAATTTAAGATGTGCAAGGGATATTAGAAATTATGGGCGGAGCCAAGATGGTGGAGTAGAAGCAGCACTTCCAAGGTGCTCTGCCACACACTACCTCCAAACAATGTGAAAGGGGAATCTGAACAACTTCTGGAGCCCCATATCCAACAGAACTACACAGAGAAGCTAACTTCCTGCTGAGGACAGCCCAGCAGCCCTGTAGGAAGGACCAGCGCAGCGCTCTGAGAGTGAACAGCACAGTGAGCTGGGACAGCTCAACCCTCTGGGAGCAACGCACAGGCCTGCATGACCCTCAGTTTTAGCCCCAGGGTGGGCAGGCCAGCAGGCTTGAGGGTCCCCAGAACACCAACAGCTGTAGCAATTCCAGAAATATCAGCACAGATATGCCTAGGACAAAGTCAGAGGTTAGTGCCCTATGGACTTTGGGATCAATATATGGGGAATGCATTGGCTTCCTCCCCTGGCGGCAAAAAGCTGATGAAAAAGCATGGCACAGAAGCCATTTTGCAGTGTCAGTGGCGGCTCTAGCTCCTGGACTGAGAACTGTAGGGAGATCCAGCAATCAGTCTGGGGGTTTATCGCACTTGCTTTAAACTGCCTGGATCTGGATTGTTGTCTGGGGGGGAAGTTTGGGGTGGGTATCCAATTTGCCAGAGTGGGTGGAGGCTTGACAGAGGCCACACAACTGGTGGAAGTTGTGAAGACCCCATGTTTGGGAAGGAAACTCTCCTGTCTGGTGGCAGAGTTCTACTGTGGCAACAAGCCCCAAAATCAAGTAATTAAGTGGCAACATGCCTAGGCAAAAGAAACAAAATAAACAGAAAAATTCAACATTGGACTCCTATTTTAGGGGCAAAGAGGATCAAAGCATGGAGGAGGACTGTGAGGTCAGAACTCCTGCACCAAAAGCCCCGAATGAAAATACAAGCTGGCTACAGGCCATAGAGGACCTTAAGAAGCAGATAAGAGAAGTGGGGGAAAAATTCAGAAGAGTAATGATAAAGATGCAAGAAAAGTATGAAATGACAGTCAACAGCCTGACTGAGGAAAATAATACCTTAAAAAATAGACTAACTCAAATGGCAAAAGAGCCTCAGAAGGGCAGTGAGGAGAAGAATGCCTTAAAAAGCTGAATTTTCCAGATGGAAAAAAAATCTCAAAAGCTCAATGAGGAGATTCATTCCCTCAAAGTTAGACTGGAGCAAATGGAAGCTAGTGACTTTATGAGAAATCAAGATGCTGTTAAAGAGATCCAAACAAATGAAAGAATAGAAGGCAATGTGAAATATCTCATGGGAAAAACCACTGACCTGGAAAATCGATCCAGGGGAGACAATTTAAAAATTATTGGACTACCTGAAAGCCAGGGTCAAAGAATGAACCTAGAAATCATCCTTAAAGAAATTCTCAAGGAAAATTGCCATGATGTGTTAGACCCAGAGGGGGAAATAGAGGTTGAAAGAATTGACCAATTGCCTCCTGAAAAAAGATCCCAAAAAGAAAACTCCTAGGATTATTTTAGCCAGGTTCCAGAACTCCCAGATCAAGTTGAAAATATTATAAGCAGCCAGGAATAAACGCTTTCAATACTGTGGAAACACAATCAGAATAGCACATGACCTGGCAGCTTCTACACTGAGGGATAGATGGGCATGGAATATGATATTCCAGAGGGCAAAAGAGCTGGGATTGAAGCCAAGGGTCACCTACCCAGCAAAACTGAGTATCTTGTTTCAGGGGAAAATATGGTCATTCAGTGGAATAGAGGACTTTCGAGCATTCTTGAGGAAAAACCAGAGCTGAATAGAAAATTTGACATTCAGACACAAGAAGCAAGAGATGCTTGAGAAGGTAATCAAGGAAAAGAAATCAAAAGGAAGTTATCAAATTTGAACTATTTACATTCCTACATGGAAAAACAATAACTGTTTCTGATGAAACCTTTCTCATTATGAAAATAATTGAAGAAGGGCATATGGGAATATGTTTACAGGTATACATGGATAGAGGGCACAGTTTGAATTTGATGGGAAGGGATAATTCTTAAGAGGTGAAGTCAAGAGGTGAGAGAGGAAAGTGGCAAGAGGAGATGGGGAGAGACATGGTAGGGTAAACTATGTCATGTAGAAGAGGCAAGGGGAAGTAGTTGCAGGGGAGGGGAAGAACAGTAAGGCAAAAAGGCAAAACCATATTCTCATTGAAGTCGGCTCAAGGAGAGAATCACATATATACTAAATGGGATATCTCACACTGCAGGAGAGTAGGGGAAAGGGGCATGAGAGGGGGGAGGATGGAGGGGAGGGCATTCTGGGGGAGGGGAGGTTGGTAGTACCTACTATCAAAGAGGGACCGTATCTAAGTGGGGAATGGACCAGGTGGGAGGTGAGATGGGTGGGAGGGAAATATAAGCAGTCTTTTACAATATATCTACTATGGTAATGTTTTGCATAGCTATACATGTACAACACATGCTGAATTACTTATCTTCTCAGAGGGAGTGGATGACAGGGGAGGAAGGGAATGGATCTGAAAATTGAAGTTTTAAAATTAAATGTTTCATAAGATGTCCAGGCAGTGGGGCTCAGAGATTCACCTTGCCCTAATGGTAAAGTCGAAGGGTGTATGGGAGAAGATATGGGAGAGAGCAGATTGAATGAGGGGATATCTAGTGGGACTGCTATTCTGGGGTGGTGGGTAGGGAAAAAATGGGGGAAAAATTGTAACTCAAAATTTGGTGGAAATGAATTAAGTAAACCAGAATTTAATCAAGCATTTGTTTAATAATGAAAAAATAAATAAATAAAAATAAGAAAGTATGCAGTTAAATTTATGTGTATATGCACACACATTTATGTACCATTTACACATGTATATATGTAAATATACACATGTATGTTCATGTGCCTGTGGATTTATAAGAAAGTGGGGAGAGAATATTGCATGAGAAGATTAGGTCACTAAGGCCCAACTGGTTTAAGCAATTTACCAAATGTACTTAGATACAGAGCTGAAAAGATAATTTATTTTTTTCTAGTTTACTTCTCTGAACTAGAGTTGCTAAGATTCATATATTTTACTTATTACTCATTTAAATTGACCTCCTATGGCAAGACCTTTACTGTCTTCTCCTGGATGTCTGGTCTATCTCAATTTGTCCCTCTCACCTATTCTGGCCACCCCTGGATTATTGCTACCCAAAATCCCATCAGCAATATCATCTCTTAATGTTCTTTCTCAATTCTAAAGTTTCTTACTTACAGTTAATAGAGTTCCACATAATGAAATAAGACTATAAGGAAGTAAAAGAGAGAAGAAAACCAATATCCCCTAATAAATTGGAGCAGTCACAGTGCCTCAGTATACTCTTTCCAACATCCCCATCATTGGGAAGAAGGTCAGCTAACACCTGACCAATTCAATATCTTTCTTAGTAGTTATCAGAATAAAAGAATGGAATTATGAAGAATAATAAATTTATGGGATTAATATGATAAAATGGACAAGTAATCTGGCAAGATTTACTGAATAAAATCTAAACAAAATGAATTTCCAGAAATGATCTTCTGACTCTTTTCCTTCTTTCATTTTCCACCTAAAATACGGTACCTAGGGTTATTTTCTTACTTTTGTTCTTCTCCTTTAGACATCATTTTCAATAGTCTTTCTGGTACTAGTCAGGAGGTTCACTGGGAGCAAACAAGACATTGTGTAGCATCTGACATGTTTCAAATATATATATATATATATATATATATATATATATATATATATATATATATGTGTGTGTATATGAAAATAGTATTAATAATAGTATTTATATATAGTATTAATATTATATATAGTATTAATAATAGTATTTATATAAATATACGTATATTTATATAAATATACGTATATTTATATAAATATATGTATATTTATATAAATAGATATAAATACTATTATTAATACTATTTTCATTTAATTGGGAGATAAGATGTTCAGGTACTGGGGCACAGAGATTCACCTTGCTCTAATGGAAAAGTTGAAGGTTGTCTGGGAGAAGATATGGGAGAGAACAGATTGGATGAGGGGATATCCTGTGGGACTGATATTGTGGTGTGGTGGGTAGGGGGAAAATGGGGGAAAAATTGTAACTCAAAATCTGGAGGAAAAGAATGATGTAAACCAGAATTTAATAAAGCATTTGGAAAAAAAAATATTTTTTATGTTTTTTCCATAGGCATAGCACTGGAATGCGTGAACAGAGAATCTTCAGATAATGTTCTGCCAGTGAAAATGGTGCTAGATAGCAGAAGCATCATTGCAGGGGAATAGACCAGAAAATAGTTGTGATATAACCTCATAGACCAGAAGCCAAATATTGGGCCAAGTCAAAGCACAACAAAAAACTTGAGGCACTGGCTAGTAGAATGAAAATAGCAAGACTGATTGTGATCATAGACAATGGGAGCAAAGATTTAGAGGTGAAACGAACTTATGTTTTCATCTATTTGAACTTCATCATTTTACAAATGAGGAAACAAAGCTAGAAAACTTAAATGAACTTTCATAAGTCACATATAACTGTAGTGAAGCTGGGATTTGAACCAACTTGCTCACTAATATACTTTTCACTGTACTATATAATGAAAATATGAGGATGACTATGAGGTTCTTCAATTGCTGAATCATATAACTCCAAATGCACCAGAGAAACATAAAATAAATTTAATGAATCTGAGGAATGTTGATCAGGATACTCTTATCCAGGGGTGGGGAACCTGCAACCTTAAGGCCACATGTGGCCCTCTATGTCCTCAAGTATTGCATTTTGACTGAATCCAAAGTTCACAGATCAAATCTCCTTGTTTGGTGAAGTTTGGATTCCATCAAAGGCTTGCACTTAAGGCCCTAGAGGATCAGATGTGACCTTGAGGCTGAAGGTTCCTGACCACTGAAATCATTTCAATCATTGACATCACAGGGAGGCATTCTTTTGTCTGAGTCAAGGACAGGATTATCATATGGAAGGTGTTAGCATACTAATTAGATTTAATATTTATGAAAGGATTTCAGATTTGAAAAGATTATCACATATTTGGGCCTAACATATTGTTAGTTTATGAAATTCAGGGAGTTTAACCTGAAGAAGAGAAGATTTACAAGAGAAAATAAAAAAAGTTTTGTAATGTTCTTATTGATTTACCATTTAACAACATTGTTATTTTAGGCATCATGTCAGTAGAACAGAAATTCCTAACAATTAATCCTCTATAAAAATACCCGGAGATGCTCCAACATGTGGGTAAATTATTCTATCTGAGAACTGTTCAGTCAGAAACAAGAGACCACATTTTGGTTATGTCATAGTGTGGATATTTTTTTTTTTGTAAATGCATTGTACTATATAGCTACTTAGTTTGTTTTCAGGTCACAAAATCTGTGATTTTGTGGAATATTTAGCTTGGAGAAAACATGATTTATTGGGAATACAGAAATTGTCAGCAAGTATTAGAAGAGTTAAAACAAGGAAGGGCATCAGATTAAGGTTTGGCACCAGAAAGCAGAAGTACTATAAATGGCTGTAATGGAAATGCAAATTTAAAGATCTTCCCTGCCCCTAGGCCCTTTGGTGGGCCTAAGAGACTATGAGAACCTTCCTTGATTTGAAAATATACCCTGCCCCTTATAGGCTGAATGTGGTCACATGGAGCCTGTGGCTGGAGGCTTTGTTTTTAGGAATGCACAAACCTCAATGCTGTGTGTTTGGGCAGCGGGTGAAGAAGGTTGTTACATTCTCTGACCCAGGAGAAGGCTATATAATCCCTGATGTGAGGCTTTGCTTTGTGAAGTGTGTGATTTGAGCAATGTGTGATTTGACCAAATGAGACTCTGGGCAGCCATTGAGAGCTCCCTGGCTTTGAATACCCAGATGTTGATGCTTCTCTCTCTGGTAACTGTGGTTTGGTATTGATGTAATGGTTGGGCAGTTTGGAAGCCTGTCTACTTGATCTTTTTGTTTCTCTTCCTTGTAAGTACTGTCTCCATACTTTGAAGTCTGGGGTGCTGACCTTTTTCCCCTGAACTAGGTAAACTATATATGGTTGATTGATTAAAGTAAGCTTGTCAACCCATTTTGAGTTGCTTTCCTTTAGAAAAGCATTTCTAAGAACCTGTGTTGGCAGCCACCCTGGGGATGTTGGGGTGCTTGCTGCTATAATGGGAAGAAGTTATAAATCAGCAAATTTCAACTGCATAATGTGGGAAAATTTCTAACAATTCAAGCATCCTTAAATATGATGAGACCTTGTGATTTAGAGAATTTACCTTCCTTAAAAGACTTTAAAAGGATGCTATTTGACTAAATGTCACATATAGTAGTTTCCCTTGGTATATAGTTTTGATTACATATCTGAGGTCCCCTCCAACTTTCCAATTCTTTAATTATTTGTCCTCATTAACACACACACACACACACACACACACACACACACACACACACACAGAAATCTATATTCCCTAAAACTGAATGTTTGGAATTCAGTCATTAGTAAAAACATGGTTAGAGTTTTCTTTTGAAAAGTAAAATTAATTTTCAACAGAAAATTAAAATTAAATTTCAACAGTAAATTAAATTTAAATTTCAACAGAAAATTAAAATTAAATTTTAACAGAACATTATTTTAAATAAAACTATATTAAGTCTTTAGTCTCAAGTGTGAGAGTGAGGACTAAATTCTATTTGAGGACTCTTCAACATTTAAGTCCTATTCTTTTTTGAACACACTTATTATCTATGTTCTATCTTAACAATACACAATATAATTGGCATGAGAAAGTTATTTCTTTTTTCCTTGTGTAACAGGTATCAACATATACAAAAATCACTTCTGACAGCTGGTCCACACATGAAGAATCTGGAAATCCAATTAGATATCTTTAGTAGCATCATAATCAGTCTGAAAATTTATTATTTAGATGCTCTTGGTTGTTAAGTCTAGCCTACAGGTTATGGTTTATTTCCTTTAGTTTGCCTTGTAAGGCAAGATTCACAAAAATTATGTCATCAATATTTTAAATCTTGGGGGATGATATTCTTTAAGAAATTTCTCATTACCCAGTTTTAGTTCACAATGTAAGACTGAAGTGGGAAAAATCTTTTTTACAAGTTCCTTTCTGAGGGGCAGAGCCAAGAAGGAAGAAAAAAAAAAGAAAAAAGAAAAAGAAAAAGCACTATAGCTATGTTCTCCTAAAATCCCCATCCAAATAACCAAAAAATGCCTTAAATAGAATTCTGGAGCAGGAGAGCCAACAAAAGTTTGGGGCAAGATTGTTTTTCTTAGCCTGAGATAAGTCAGGAGGTTGGAAGAACACTTTGAAGGGGGAGTAGAGACTATCCCAGAATGCATTAAAATAATAACAGCTGTGGGTCTTGTAGTCAGGGCAACTACAGCAGCATATTTGGGAGCTTTGAACCCAGAGACATTAAATGCATTATGCAAGGGTAGATCAAAGGAGGCAGTGATCAGGGAAATTATCTACCTGTGTTATATGTATATACATATACACATGCATATATATATATATATATATAAGTCCTATTCTTTTTTGATATATATAGGATATATATATCAAATATATATATATACATATATATTTGATATATATATATATATATATATATATATATATATATATATATATACCCACATATACATTTTGAGGAAGGAGAGGGAGGCAGAGAGAGAAAGGGAGAGGGAGAGAGAGAGACAGAGAGAGAGAGACAGAGAGAGACAGAGACAGAGACAGACAGAGAGACAGAGAGAGAGAGACAGAGAGAGAGAGAGAGAGAGAGAGAGAGAGAGACAGAGAAAGAGATTATAAATAGGAGAAAAGATCATAAAATGATATAGATAAATGTACATTTTGTAATCATAACACAGATTTTCACAGAATGTAAATGAGATAAACCCACCCATAAAATGGAAGTATAAAGCAGAATTACTTAAAAAACAGAATCCAAAAGTATATTGTTTACCAAAAAATAAACTTGAAAAAGCAAGATGCACAAAGAGGTAAAATAATGGACTGGATCGGAATTTATTATGTCTGTATTGAAGTAAAACAAAAGAGGCAAGGATAGTAATCTTGATCTCACAAAAAGGAAGATCAAGAATAGACCAAATTAAAGGAAACTATTAGATGAACTGTATTTTGGTAAAAAAAGAAATAGATGAAGAAGTAATAATTAATATAAAAACCATACACACATATTCATATATACACATATGTATGCATCTGTGTACATATTTAAATGATTTACTTTTTGTTATATTTTTCACCAATAATATTCAACATTCTCTTAATATGACTTTCAAATTCTCTCTCTCTCTCTCTCTCTCTCTCTCTCTCTCTCTCTCCTCCTCCTCCTCCTCCTCCTCTGAGATAGTAAGTAAATTGATATAGGTTATACATATTAAATAATGCAAAACATATTTCCATATCAGTTATGCAGTGAAAGAAAACATAGGCTAAAACAAAAATAAACTAAAAAAATATTATGCTTCAATATACATTCAGACTGCAATAGTTCTTTCTTTGCAAGTGGATAGAATTTTTTTATGAATCCCTTGGAACTATCTTGGATTATTTTATTATTGAGAATAGCTAATTCATTTACAGTTGATCATCACAAAATATTGCTGTTACTATGTATGGTGTTCTAGTTCTGCTGACTTCAGTCAGAATCAGTTCCTGTATCAATTAGGCTGAATTTTCCTAATATTGAAACGGCTCTGAATTCCTGGTATAAATATCACCTGGTTAAAGTGCATAATCTTTGTGATAAAATTCTGTAATATTCTTGCTAGTACTTTATTTTATTTTAATTTTCATTAGTTTTACTTAGGGAAATTGGTCTATAATTTTCTTTCTCTCTTTTTTTCATCTTGGTTTAGGAATCAGCACTGTATTTGTGTCCAAAAAGGATTTCATAGACCTCCTTTTTTTTTTATTTTTCCATATAGTTTATATAATATTGGAAATACTGGCTCTTTAAATGTTTGGCAAATTTAACTTGTGAATACATCTGGTCCTGGTTTCCCCACTAGCCTCCATTAGGAAACTCATTGTCATCTTCTTCAATTTCTTTTATCTAAAATGGGATTATTTAAGTATTTTATTTCCCATTCTGTCGATCTGGAAATCAGATAGATAGACATATCTATATCTATATCTATATTTACATCTATATCTTTATCCACACACATATACATATATATGCATATGTACATTTTTACAAACCACACACATGCATCATTCATGTATACATGCATTGTGTATCACATATATGTGCATATAACATGTGTATGTGTAGGCATATTTACATATATGTTTTGTGTATATGTGTATATATAGCAAGATCTGTATCAGCACACACCTACATATGTGTTTATGTGTATTCACTTCTTTATTTTATTTTGTTCGATTTATTGTCCCTTATTTTTTCAAAAAGGCATTTGTTGTAATTTCCTCTTTGTGGTGAAATCACTCTTTTCACTACCAATACTGATAATTTAGTTTTCTTTTTTTTTTAGTCAAAATAACCAATGATATCTATTTTTTAAAATAAAATATCCTACCATCTAGGATAATTTGTTATTTCAGTGGTTTTCCTCCTTACATTTGTTAATCTTTATGTTAATTTTTAGGATGTCCAATTCATTGTTTGATTTCAAATTTTTAATTAGTTCTTTTCCTAGTTTTTTAGTTGTATGACCAATTAATTGATCACCTCTTTCTTTTTTCTTCTTATCAACAGAAGTCTTTGGGGACAAATTTTACTGTATTTTTATTTTTTTACTGTATTCCATAAGTTTTGGAATGGTGTCTTATTGTGGTTATTCTCTTTAAAAAAAACTGTTGATTGCTCCTGTAATTTGTTGTTTGACCCATTTTTTTAGGATGAGAATTATTTTGTTTGTTTCCATTTAATTTTCTTTCTAGTTTTCTATGGACCTTTGTTTAATGTAACTTTTATTATATTGGATCTGAAATGATGCACTTAATAATTCTGCCTTTCTTCATTTGACTGTCATGTTTTCATACCCTACTAAATTATTATTATTATTTTTTGTAGGTACCATGGATCACTGACAAGTAGATATATTCCTTTCTATCTGCATTCAATTTCCGACAGAGATAAATCATATCTAACTTTTATAAAATTTTCTAAAACTTATCTAAATTTTCTAAAATTTTCTTGACCTTTTTAACTTCTCTTGTTTATTGTTTTACTTATATTTACTAAGTTTTAAGATTGGAAACTTGAGGTTTACCCTAGTATACCTTTACTGTCTCTTTCCTCTGTCACTCATTTAACTTCTTTAAAAATGTGAACGCTCCGGGTGGCTAGGTGGCGGAGTGAGTAGAGCGTTGGCCCTCGAGTCAGAAGGACCTGAATTCGGATTCGACCTCAGACACTTAACCCACATACAAACAAAAATCCAGCCGTGTGACCTTGGGCAAGTTACTTAACCCCAACTGGCCTCCAAAAAAAACGTGAATGCTATTCTATTTGGTACATATATGTTTAGTACTGATATTGCTTCACTGATAGTACTTTTTAGCAAGATATAGTTTCCTTCCTTATCTCTTTTAATTGGATATGCTTTAGCTTTTGCTTTATCTGAGACCATAATCAGTACCTTTAATATTTTTTTTCTGTACTTCAGCTAAAGCAAAATAAATTCTCCTCTAGTCCTTTACCTTTCATCTGTGTGTATCTCTCTGCTTCAAATTCATTTCTTGTAAAACTAATATATTGTAGAATTCTTGTTTTAATTGACTATGCTATTCACTTCTGTTTCATGGGTAAGTTCCTCCCATTTATATTCATAGTTATGATTACCAACTCTGTATTTCCCTCCATCCTATTTTGCCCTATTTGTGATTCTTCCTTCCTTTTTTCACTCCCTTTTTCCACTCTGTCTCTGTCTCTGTCTCTCTGTCTCTCTCTGTCTCTCTCTCTCTGTCTCTCTCTGTCTCTCTGTCTCTCTGTCTCTCTCTCTGTCTCTCTCTCTGTCTCTCTGTCTCTGTCTCTGTCTCTGTCTGTCTCTGTCTGTCTGTCTGTCTGTCTGTCTGTCTGTCTGTCTCTCTCTCTCTCTCTCTCTCTCTGTCTCTCTCTCTCCTTTTGCCTATCTCTCCTTACCAATATTTTGTTTCTCACCAATATTTTCCCCAAACTTACCTCCTCTCCACCAGGCTCCCTCCTTTTATCATCCTTTCCTCCTTTCCTCCATCCTACTTCCATATGGAGTAGCACAGATTCCTATATCTGTGTATGTTAATCCCTCTTTGTTCTAATTTCCAATGAAAATATGGTTTAAGCAATAACCAAATATAACCCATATTTCCCTCCAATGTAATAGTCCTTCATGTCTTTTCATGTGACACATTTTATATCTTTCTATCTATCCCTCCCCTATTCTTCCACTGCAGATCTCTTTCTCACCCCTTAAGTATATTTAAATTTTATTATTAACCCATCAAACTCAACATATACCTGCACTCTCTGTTTATACATATTCCTTCCAAACTTCTCTAATTGTTATAAAGTTCTTAAGATATATATATATATATATATATCTTCTTTACCTGTAAGAATATAACTAGTTTAACTTTACTGAATCTCTTATGGTTTCCCTTTCCTTTTTACCCTTTAATGCTCCCCTTGAATCTTGTATTTGAAAATAATATTTACTATTAAGCTCTGGTCTTTCCATAAGGAATGCTTCAAATTTTTCTGTTTCATTGAAGGTACATTTTTTTCTCCTGAAGGACGACATTCAGTTTCACTGGACAGTTGATTCTTGCTTGTAATCCTACCTTTTTTGCCTTATAAAATTTTATATTCTCAGCTTTCCATTCCTTTAATGTAGAAGCTGATAAATCCTAACTATGACCGTGATATTTCTGTTGTTTCTCTCTGACTATTCATAATATTTTCTCTATGACCTGGGAATTCTTCAATACTTCTCTAATGTTCCTGAGACTTTCTATTTAGAGAACTCTTTGATGAGGTGATTTGTGGATTCTTTAGATTTCTATTTCACTCTTTGGTTCTGGGGTATCATAACAGTTTTCCTTAATAATTTATTGAAATATAAGGTCTCTTTTTTTGTCTATAACTTTCAGGTAGTCCAATAATTCTTAAATCATCTCTATTGGATCTGTTTTCCAGATGAGTATTTTTTTATTTCACATATTTTTCTATTTTTTATTCTTTTGGATTTTGTTTGTTTCTTGATTTCTCATGCAGTCATTAGCTTCTACATCTTCAATTCTATTTTTTAAGGAATTATTTTCTTCAATGACTTTTTATGCCTCCTTTTCCATGTACCTAATTCTACATTTTAAAAGCTGTTTTCTTCATTTAATTTTTCTGCATCTTTACCCCCTTTTTTGTGCTTCTTTTAAGAAGTTATTGATTCTTTTTTCAAGTTTCTCTTGCATCACTTTCCTTTCATATTTCTATTTTACTTCTACCTCATATTTCAATTTCAAAATCCTTTTGGAACATTTCTAAAAAGTTTATTTTGGGCCTGGGGTCGATTTACATTTTTCTTTGAGGCTTTGGAAGTAGTAATTTTGACATTTGTTATTCTCATTTCTGTTTTGATCTTCCTTGTCAGCATAGAAGCTTTTTCAAGATCAGGTCTTTTTTGTTTTTTCTAGTTTGCTTATTTTACTATCTTATTTTGGAATTTAAATTTTATGTTAAACTTGGTTCTACTCTTAGGATTGTGGTTGCACTGCAGAAGTTTTTGCACCAGGTTTTGGGAGTTTATCTCCTGCATACTGCTCTGGGGCTAGAAGGTCATTGCTTCAGGCCTGCTGCCTTGGGCTGTAGAGCCTCACTACTGAATTGTGCATTGGCTAACTGGTCTATTGCTGGGTATAGCCTGCTACTGGTTTGCTAGGGCACTACTTGAACTGGACTGCAGTCCTCTTTTACTTGAGTAAGACAGACTGTTCCTGCCAACCATCTAAGTTGTCTTATACTGAAAAATTGTTTCACCTCATATTTTCATAGGTTGCTGTTTCAGAGTTTCTTTTGGAGTGTTATTTAATAGTTTGAAGGTGAATTTGGGCATTAATAGTTGAGTTCCTTTTTTACTACACCATCTTGGCTCTGCCTCCAAGTCCTGTAAAGACAGATAAATATAAGTATAGAATAAATCAGGTAGAGGTTAAAGAAAAGAAGAGAAAACTTAAAAAAAAAAAGTTGGGTATGATAAGCTTCTGGGAATAAAAATTTTAAAGAAATATTATATTTTCTCAGCTTCACATGGTACCATCACAACAATTGTCTAAGTATTAAGTAATAAAAACTTTACAATCAAATGCCAGAGAGCAGAAACCTTTAACGCACCCTTTCAGACAAAAATGTAATAAAATTGTTTTCTATAAAGGGTTGTGGAAGCAGAGATTAAAATTTAATTGGAAACTAAATAATTTCATCCTAAGAATGAGTAATGATCAAAATACAGAACTAATCCATAATTTCACTAAGGGGAATGACAACAATGTAATAAAATATCAATTTTGTATGATACAGCCAAAGAAATATTTAGAACAATTTTTAAAATCTATAAATGCATATACCAATAATAGTAAGGAAATGTGTAACAAAGTATTAGGCATGCAACTAAAAACCTAGAAAATGGAAAAATTACTAATTGCCAATTAAACACCTAAATGTTTAATTTGTAAATCAAATGAGCAGTAAGTAAAATTGAAAGTAAAACAATGAATTAATAAATAAATTTAGAGCTAGTTTTATGAAAAAAGCATAAATCATTTTTAATTTGATTAAAAATAGAAAGAAAAAAATTACCAGTATCAAAATGAAAAGGATAAATGCAATACCAATGAAGAAGAAATTAATTATTGGAAGGTTTTTTTGCCCAATGAAATATATGGATAGATAGATATAGATAGATAGATAGATAAACATAGATATAGATACAGATAATTGCCCAGATTAACAGGAGAGGAAATAAAATACTACATTATCATTATATTAGATAAAGACATTGGAAAAAAGACCTAAATAAGCTCTATAAGAAAACATTTCCCAGGGGCAGCTAGGTGGCACAGTGAATAGAACACTGGCATTGAAGTCAGGAGAATGGAAGTTTAAATCTAGCCTCAGACACTTGACATTTAACTATCTGTGTAACATTTGTCAAGTTACTTAACTCCAACTGCCTTGCCTTGCCCCTTCAACAAAGAAAAGAAAAATATTCCTGGGATTAGAAGGATTTACAAGTAAATTCCACCAAATATTTTTGAATAGTATTTTTATCCTAATTGCATGCAAATAATTTTTAATATTAAAAAAACTGAGTTTTACCTTTTCTCCCTCCCTTTGTCCCTTCACTATTCCTTCCCAAAGTTAACAAGCAAATTGATACAAGTTCCAGATGTGCAATCATGTAAAATAGTTCCATATTTATAATGTTTTGAAAGAAAACACAGACCAAAGGGAAAGGGAACAACAATATCAAATAAATTCTTAGATAATGTGCTTTGATATTCATTCAGCCTCAACCAGAACTTTCTCTGGAGGCATAGAGAATAAGTCTACTGAATATTTACGGGTAAAGTAATTCCAATATTTTATAAACTATTGGAAAAATGGTTAAAGGAATGGTGCTACCAAATATCTTTTTAGACAAATATAGTTTTTATACATAAACCACAGAAAAAGAAAACCATAGGACAGTTTCCATAATAAATATAAATATGAACATTTTATCTAAAATAATACCATGGAGATTACAGTGATATAGAGAAAAAATTATTCACTATTACCAAAGAAGATTTATACCAGGAATGAAGTGCTGGTTCAATATTAGGAAAATTCTTATCCCAATTAACCATATAATTAACAAAAATAAAATCATAAGATTATCTCAAGATATGACAAAATGAGAGGAAAGACAAAATGCTATAATCATTCTCATTAAGAACACTAAAAATCAAAATAAAAGTTGATTACAGGTAGTAGCTTTATAAAACCTAGAAAAATCTCTTATACAAAATGCAAATAAATATGAACTTTCCCAATACGATTTAGAAAGAAATAGATATGTTCAATATCACCCCGATTATTCAATATTTTGTTAGAAATTCTAGCTATAGAATAAGACAAAAAAATATAAGGAGTAAGATTTGGAAAGGAGGAAACAAACACACTCCTTATAGATAATATAGTGGCATAATGTAGAAGACATTAGATAATCAAAGAAAAATTAGTTGAAACAATTTACAACTTTAGAAAAGTTGCAATTTCTAAACTGAATCATAAGCCTTTCTAATTATTTACAATAAAGTCTAGCAGGAAGAAAAAGAAATTCAAAATCCTTATACGATAATTGAAGATAACATAAAATACTTGGAAGTCACTAACAAGACATACCCAGGGAGTATATGAACCCAATTAAAAATACATTTTACATAAAAAGGCAGATTTAAAGAATTGGAGAAATATTTATTGCTTATGGGTATGGAAAGACAAAATAATAAAAATGAGAAATTTATCTAAATTAATTTGCTTATTCAGTACCATACTAATCAAACTAACAAAAATTATGTTTTAGATGCAGAAAAAATTAAAATTCATATGGAAGAATAAAAGTCAAGAATATCAAGAGAATCACTGAAGAAAATGTGGAGGAAGGTATCGCAGAAATGCTAAATTTCAAATTTTATTAAAATGTAGTTATCATCAAAACGTCATGTTGCCAGCTTCTTAGACGATGACTGGAGTAGATCAGATACACATTAGACAGTAATGCATGCCTATAGTGGTTTAGAGCTTCTTTTTTTTTTTTCAAATGCTTTATTAACTTCTGGTTTACATAATTCATTTCCACCACATTTTGAGTTACAAATTTTCTCTCCATCTTTCCCCTTCCCACTGCCCTAAAATAGCAGCCCCACAGGATATCCTCTCCACCAATCTGCTATCTCCCCTATTTTCCCCCATACCCACTTCAACTTTTCCAGTAGGGCATGGTGGTTATCCATACCCCAGTGCCTATATATCTTATTTCCCAATTATATGTAAATTAGTATTAATAATACTATATATTATACATACATATAAATTTTTGCATATATATGTAAACATTTGATTTTAAAACTTTGAATCCCATATTAATTCCCTTCCTCCCTTGTCACCCACCCTTACTGGGAAGATAAGCAATTCAATATAGGTTGTATATGTACAGCTAATGCAAAACATTACCATAGTAGATATACTCTAAAAGATTGACTATATTTCACTCCCTCCTATCCCACCTCACACTTGTTCTATTCTCTATTTTGACCCTGCCCCTTTTCTAAAGTGGGTGCTTCCAACTTCCCTAACCCACAGCCAGCCCTCTCTTCCATCATAGCCCCTCTCAGCCCCTTCCAACCTACTCTCCTGTAGGGTGAGATACCCTATTTACTGTGTATGCCATTCCCTCCCTAAGCCAAATTCAATGAGAATAAGGTTGACCCATTCCCTTTTGCCTTCCTTTTCTTCCCCTCCATTGTAACCATTTTCCCTTGCCTCTTCTATATGATATAGTTTACCACATTCTGTCTCTCCTCATCTCCTCTCATTATATTCCTCTCTAACCTCTTAATTTTACCTTTTAAGTACTATCCCTTCCTATTATATTGGTCCTATGCCATCTATCTATGTATACCTAAAAATATATATATACACACATTCACATATGTATTCATATACCCTCTGAAATAGATTCTCTCTCTCTCTCTCTCTCTCTCTCTCTCTCTCTCTCTCTCTCTCTGTATATATATATATATATATATATATATATATATATATACACAAACACACATATATTTCTATTCCCTTCAACTATTTTCATAACTGAAAACCATGATAAAAAAAGAACCTAGAAATTATCCTTCAAGGAATTCTCAAAGAAAACTGCCCTGATATTCTAGAACCAGAGGGCAAAATAGAAATTGAAACAATTCAGTTATTGGCTCTTGAAAATGATCCCCAAAGAAAACTCCTATGAATATTTCAGCCAAATTCCAGAGTTCTCAGATCAAGGAGAAAATATTACAAGCAGCCAGGAAGAAAAAAAAATGAGTATTGTGGAAACACAATCAGGATAACACAAGATCTTGCAGCTTCTAAATTAAGGGATCAAAGTTCTTGGGACATGATATTCTGGAAGTCAAAGGAGCTAGGATTAAAACTAAGAATCATCTACCGGGCAAAACTGAGTATAATTCTTCAGGGGAAAATATGGTCAGCCAATGAGGTAAGGATAGTTGATGGGAATATATATGTGTGTGTGTGTGTGTGTGTGTGTGTGTGTGTATATGTATATATATATATATATATGCATGTATATATACATATATATGTATATATACATATATATGTTTATATAGGAGGATATATGTGCATGTAAATACATATATGAGTGTGTGTATATAAGTACATGTATACATAGACAGAGGGCACAGGATCAGTTGAATAGAAAGAGATGTTATCTAAAAAATAAAATTAAGAGTTGAGAGAGGAATATAATGAGAGGAGATAGGGAGAGATAGAATAGGATAAATAGCCTCATATAAAAGAGGTGAGAGAAAACTGTTAAAATGGAGGGGAAGAACAGGAAGGCAAAATGGAATGGGTAAACCTTACTGACATTGAATTGGGCTTAAAGAGGGAAAAACATACACACTAAATTGGGTATCTTACCCTACAGGAATGTAGGGTGAAGGGGATAAGAGTGGGGATGATAAAAGGGAGGGCAGACTGGGGGGAAGGAGAGTTAGAAATATACACTTTTGAAAAGGGACAGGGTCAAAGGAGAAAATAGAATAAGTGGTGGGCAGGATAGGATAGAAGGAAATAAAGTCATTCTTTCACAATTTATCTACTATGGAAATGTTTTTCATAACTTCACATCTATAACCTATATAGAATCACTTTTCCTCCCAGTAGGGGTGGGTTATGAGGGAAGAAGGGAAAAAATCAGGAAATCAAAAATTTAAAATCTAATGTTAAAAATATTTTTACATGCAACTGAGAAATAAGATATACAGGAACTGGGGTATAGAAATCCATCTTGCCCTACTAGAAAGTCAGAGTGGGTATGGGGGAGGATATAACAGAGAGCAGATTGGGGGAACGGGTATTCAGTAGAATCACTATTTTGGGGGAGGGGCAGGGGATAGACAGGGGGAAAATTTGTCACTCAAAATCTTGTGAAAATGAATGTTGAAAATTAAAAAATAAACAAATTCAACAAAAGAAAAGAAAAGAATTCATTGGGGCAGCTAGGTGGTGTGGTGAATAGAGCACAGGCCCTGGAGTCAGGAGGACCTGAGTACAGATACAACTTCAAACACTTAACACTTACTAGAAATGTGAATTTGGGCAAGTCATTTAACCCCAATTGCCCTGCCTTCCCCCCTCCAAAAAGCTAAATAAATAAATAAATAAACATAAATTGATAAGAGAAAACAATTCATGACCAAATAAGATGTAAAGTGGGACACGGGAAGCAAAAATGGCTTATTTTTATCACATGAAATTTTAAAATGTCCAAATACAACAAATGCAGTCAAAATTAATTTTTATCAAGTTTTTTTAAGGAGTTATTTTAACCAGGTAGTTTTTGTTCTTTGTCCTTCTTTGTCAATTCTGTTTTTTAAGATGTTAATTTTTTCAGTACTTTTGTTCCTCTTTTAGCAAACTATTAATTGTCTTCTCATAATTTTCTTCCTTTGTTTTAATTTCTTTATCCATTTTTTTCCTCTACCATTTTATTTGATTTTGAAATTCATATTCTTAATGGATTTTTGAGGTTTTGCTTATATGTGTTTTTTACTTCATTATTTTCCTCTAAGTTTCTTTACTTTTTCCCTGCCCTGTGACGACAGTTACTTTTGATAGTCAGGTTATTTTCACTTTCCTCATTTTTCTACCTTATTTCTTGATTTTGAGCTTTATACTAAAGTTTGACTGTGTTCTCAGCATGTAAGAGATGGGCCTCAAACTTCAGTCTTCTTTGCACTGCTTTTTTTATAGTTTTATTTCTGTTGGTTGGAATTTTTGGTGCTTCCAAGATGGTGTGATCTGGGGAGAGTATTTGTCACTGCTCTCAATCTACATGCCTGTCCTTATGTAGGAAGGCCTCCTGATCCTTTGGGATTGAAATTAATACTGTTTTTCAGTGTTCTAATCCTTTGTGGCCATAAATAATACTGTTCCTCAGGGGCTTTTTTTTTTTTCTCTCTCTTGCCTAAAACTGTTCTTCTATACCTCTGAGAAACTAACCAGAAGTGGGTATAGGAAATACAACTGGCAAACAACTTCCCCTTAGGGCTCTCACTCCCTCTCGATTTAAAGTGTTTCTCCCCTCCTTTGAACTATTACCCAAAATGCCTACAGGTAATCAAGTTTCCAAATAACTTCTGGTCTTTCATTCAGTGCTAGTACAGGAGTCCCCTGTAATATCTTCATTATCAGTTTCCAGGTCTAATTAGACTGACTTAAGAGCTCCTAAACTATGACTATTTCTGTTGCCACCATGTTGTGCAACCACTGGTGTTTCATTCATCTGGGCTCTGCACCAGCCTCCACCTCCTTGTCACACATCTCTCTTTCTGACTTTATAATTTGTCTTCAGCTGGAAAATGCCTCACTCTGACATTTTTTACTATGCCATTGCAGAATTTGATTTAGGGCAGTATTTTTGGGAATGGAATGTTGAGAGAGTTCAGCTGAGTGCTTTCTCTACCTCACCATCATGGATCTGCCCACAAAGGACCTATTTTCATGAAATATTTAAGGTTTGTCTTTTTGTGGTGACAAAAAAATAGAAATTGAGGGGATGCCGATCCATTGAGGAATAGCTGAACAATTTGTGGTAGATGATATTATGGTGGAATATTATTCTGGCATTAGACATAAGCAAGATTATTAAAACAACTGGAGAAACTTACATCAACTGATGCAAAGTAAACAGAACCAGGAGAATATTGCACACACTATCATTATTGTAAGGGTGATCCACTGTCAAAGATCTAAATGCTTTGATGAAGATGATGTTCCAAGACAATTCCAAAGGACACAAATTGGAAAATGTTATCCTCCTCCAGAGATAGTTAATGAATGCTGAATGCCTTTTAAAGGATACTTTTCACTTTATTTTTTCATGGCATCATGGCTAATGTGGAACTATGTTTTGCATGATTTCACATGTGTAATTGATATATTGTTTGGCTTCTTAATGGGTTTGAGAGGGGCTGAAGGGAAAGAGATAATTTAGAATTCAAAATGTAAGAAAAATTAATAAATTGATAACTCAATTTAATTTTTTCCTCTTTAAAGGTTTAAATATTTTAATAATCTATATGCCTTCATATATTTATTAGCATTGACTCAAAGTCACCTTAGGACTTATTGTTACCAGAGCTGAACTTCAAAGAAATTATAAAGGACAGCACATAAATCATGAGATTATACATCCTCTGGTAAGCCACCTGTATTTAGACTATCATTTTTTAATATGTAAATTTTGTTATACCATTTACTTGTTTTCACCAAAAATTTGCCCAATTTCTAAGAGTTCATATTAGCAAAATAGTCAACAATGTTTTTAAGCAATTGGGGTTAAGTAACTTGCTCAAGGTTAAACGGCTAGTCATTATTTATGTGTGGGTGCTCATTTTCTGAGGCCGGTTTCGATGTCAGGTCATCCCAACTCTGAGGCCGGTGCTCTTTCTGCTCCACCTAGCCGCCCCTAAAATAGTCAATAATTTCAATACATATTTCTCAAGGGAAGAAGGAATCAGTGGCCTGTATGAATTACAAATCTGTCCTAACATTGCTAAAAGTATTAGATTTATATAATAGAACTGATGTACATTGATTAATGTGAGCAAGACCCAAGTAATAATTTTAGAAGGGACCTTTTATTAAAACTCCATGTTGGCTGATCAGGCCACATTGTGGGCTGAGCAGTAACCACCACATGTCCCAGGTACACCGATGGCAGTAGCAGCAGCCTGCAACAGCCCCGATCTGTGGCAGAACCTCAGTTTATAAAGGGGGCCTTACATACTGATTGGTCAGTACACATCTTGAAACTCCCCTGTCTGACCCAGAATCCTGCCCACTTCTATGCAGGTAAGTTGACTGGAAAGGGAGGAGACCCAGTGGTGGAGGGCAGAGCTGACCTGCCAATCTGTTCACTTTCTTGAGGCGGGGCAGGGATGGGGAAAACCAGGCACAACATTCCCCACTTCTTTTGTGGGTGTGTCAAACCCTTGACACCCTGGCCAAATCATATAAGACAGTCAGCTTTGTTCCCAAGGGCTGGTAGTGGGGATCCATAACAATTAGCAATTTAACAGTTAATAGGGACTTCCTAAAAGCAAGGCCATAGTCACAAGAAAGAGGAGGGAAACACATTTTTCCATTGGTCCTCTAGTTGAATTTCTCCAGGAAAGAAGTTGCCCCAATAGTGGTCAAGTCCGGATTCTAGGGAAAGCTGTCTGCATCTGATGTTGTCTTTTTCAGATTCCAAGGATCAGGGGGTAATCCTTAGATGAATAGAGTCCAAATGTGCAATACAAGAGCTCCCAGAAACACAATTTTACATACAAAGGTCCAGTTTTCTAGCCATGCAAGACTAGGTTCAAGCAAATAGTTCAGTTTTCTTAGCCGCACAGGGTTAGGCTCAGTTAATACAATGAGGTTTTTCTCACAATTTTACAAAATGACAATTACATTAAGTCAGGTACATGTCACCAAGATAATGAAGAAAGCTTGCATACAAACTATAATTAACATACAATTCTTTGTATTCCAGTGACCTATTTCATTTAAGCAACACTTTTAAATCCCAGATACCTCATGATGTTACAGAATTTTAAAAGAAGTATTGTTTCTCCAATTCAGATCTAGAGGTGACCAGATAATTTTGACTTAATATAAATTAGTATAATTACTTAAGATTAGTTCCATATTTTGAAACTACAGAGAATTTTCAGTTTATTTATTCTTTGTTATTTCTACCTTTCCTAAATCTTGTACCTGGTATAGGAATCCTTTAAAATACAAAAAAAAACTTTTTAAAAATTGATTTCATCTGCCCTTTGTAAAATTATCAGACAGATGCATTAATAAATTAACATTAGCTTCCCCTTTACCACTATCTTATACAATCCTTGTGCTAAAATCCAAAAATCCATCTCTGATCTTATTATCATCTCCTTCTTTGAAGAATGTTATCTCTATATTTATTCATTTATTAGGCCCTGAATATTACTTCTCAGTGAATTTGCTATAGAATAAAAAGAGGGACAATGTCATAAACCTTGCCAGAAGGAAAACTTCCTTAACCTTGTTTGATTCCAGGCATGAGTCATCTCCACTAGTCATTCAGATAGACACCAGGTGCTGAAAGCAAGGCTTAGGCATAAATAGGTGGGAGGTTTCCTTTTCAGAAAGAAAAGGCACAATTGGGAAATAAAGTCAAAGAGATCCCACCTGGGCAGTGTCCCAGGTTGTCCCCAGCCTTTTTCAAGTCCAGACATCCACTTTGAACAGTTCACAGCCTTCAGCCTCTGCCATCCCATTATCAGCTTTAATGATGACTCCTAGAATCAAGGCTTAGAGAAATAGTAAAATTTACAGTTTCCCAAATTATTAAATAGCAAATAAATATGGACTAGTGTCCTTCAGATAGGGCCATCTAAATTTTGATTGAGCGATTAATTATAAATCTTTCTGCCTTCCCAAAACTTCCTCATGGTCTCTCAACATACTTCTAAAACTGATATCAACTATGTGGAAACAGGAGGGGCTTCGTGAACCCCATTTGCCCTAAACCTACTCATCTGCTTTGTTCAGCTTTTCATAAATAGACTTTAAAGACAGTTTGAATTAACCTCCTGTTTAAAATGGTATCTTTCTTTTCTCTCAACTAAAGTATCTCTGATTAAACTAAATATCTCTGATTAAACTAATCTGATTAAACTATCAGGCACCCAAGTACCCAATAATTCCAAGCACCCTATGATTCCCAGCTGGGGACCCATAATTATTTGGGTAGATCTATCTCTTTTTCATAGGGGTCTGGGTCTGTAGCCAGTGGCAAAAACATGGCCAAAGCCAGATCCACGCCATGGTCTTGGGATAGTTGGTACTCAGCCTTAGATGGCATCTGCAAGTGAAGGGTGCTGAGCCAGAGTTTTTCCCAAGCATACTATTGTAAATACTTGATTTATGAACTGAAACTTTCTCCAGAAGCTGACACAGAGATCTGGGTCCAAAGAGCCAAAATGTGATTGGATCGATGTCAGGGCATAGTCTGGACTTTCTCAGCCTTGAGTTCTGATCTCTGAGAAAATTTCAGATGCCGGCTGTTCAAGGAATTCAGAGCTGAGGGGCATCCATCCCCTGAGGCTGAGTGAGAATCTTGGGCCTTGGACAGCAACACAGAATGCTGTTATATCTTGCTGAGGCCTCCAAATTTGCTGTACCTTGATTAATGTGAGCAAGACCCAAGTAATAATTTTAGAAGGGACATTTTATTAAAACTCCATGTTGACTAATCAGATCACATGGCTGACTGAGCAGTTACCACCACATGTCCTAGGTAGAGCAATGGTAGTAGCAGCAGCCAGCAACAGCCTAGACTATCATTTTAAACTAAATGGGAAGAAGGATGTTCATATTTGGAACTTCAAAGGTGAAAAAAGGTCATTTTATCTAGATGAAATGATATAGATACAGATTAGGTTTTTTTAGGCCAACACATCTTAAATCCCTCTTCTAAGTAAGGTAAAAGGATTAGGATCTACACTTCAATTCCTTGACTTGAAAACCAATGTTTTCACAAATTATTGAGTACAGAACTGGAAGACCATTTGCAATTAGAGTGTTATAGGAATAAGTGTTTTCAGCAATGAATTAGTAAATAAATATATTTCCTGGAACAAAAGACAGTTCATTATATCTCACATTTAAGAAAACAAAAATATAAAAGTTCTAAAAAAAAGCCAGAGAATATAGTGATGATCTCACAATCACAATTGATGGGTTGGGAGGAATAATCATGTTAATAAATTTTCAAATTCATTGGAGTATTGAAATATGAAAGATTAGCTTGAATTTAAGTCAAGATATAAAACAGAAGGTGCCACAGTGTGAATGACTTTTATCACTATTAATGTGATTTGCTTTATAATTACATTTAATTAGATTTTTTTCATATTCTGTAGAAGAAAATGTGAAAAAAAAACACAAGACTTTTGATGCTTATTAACAGAAATATCCTGAAACCCAGGTTTTGATTAAACGCCATCTATCCCTTCCTTTTCTGTTTTGCCTTTTGGGCAGGAACTGAATGGATGCACTACACACATATTTTGGCATTTCCTATCTGATATCCTAAGCATGTATTCCATGGCTCCCTGGTGTCTGCTAGAAAAATGCATCAATGCAAGTGAGCCCCATAAAGGAGCAGTGAACCCAGCAATCCAATGCAAGTTGTGAATGCCTTCATGTGACCCATGAGTGGTGCAAAATAAAATGCATATAAACACTGTGAAAAAGGCCTTCTGTATTCCCATGCTACCTCTCAGTACTCATTACTGAGAGAAGCAGCTATAGAATTTGTAGTAGCCCTGGCTCTTTGCACATGACAGCAGACTTTTCAGGGCTCTAAGCATAGATAGATATTGGCAAAATTATGAAAGTAAAGAGTTCACATTTGTTGTGCCCTAAATTTATTTTTTGAAATGATTTAACAAACATGGATGTCCAAAATTTGAACTATATTCACTCAAGAAGGAGGAATGAAAGGAATGTTAGAGGGAGGGTGAGAAATAAGAGAGCAAGGAATGGACAGATGGAGGAAAGAAAGAGAGAGGTTGAAAGGGATGAAGAAGTAAGGTAGTTGGAAGATAAGATGAAAAAATGGGAAGAAGAAAGGCAGAAAGGATGAGAGGAAATAAAGATGGGAAGATGAGGAGGAAAAGACAGAAGGAGGATGGAAGGAGGCAGGATGAGAGGGAGAAAGAGGAGGAAGGGAGGGAAGGGAGGAAAAGAAGAAGGAAGGAAGGGAAAGAGATAATGAAAAAGGAAGAAAGGATAAAGGAAGAAAAGAAGGAAGGAAGAGAAGTAAAGAGAAGAAAAAGGAAGAAGGAAGGAAGAGAATGAAGTAGAAAGGTAAGAGGAAATGAAGAAAGGAAATAGGGAGGCAGAAAGATGGAAAGATGAAAAAGAAAAAGTGAGGGAAGGAGAGAGAGAAGAAGAAGAAGGAAATAAAGAAAAAGACATTTAATAAGAGATTCTTATGTGTCATACTCTTTGGTATGTTGGGGATACAAGCAGAAAGTGACAACCATTAATGTTCTAAAGGAGTTCATTCCCAAATTGGAGGAGAGAAAACAAACAGGAAAATTCATTGCAACATAGATGGAATATTTTGGATTTCTTCAAGAAGCAGAGGCAGGGTAGATCACGTGGCACACTAATTTTTAAGGGACATCTGTGTATTTTCCCTGTACGGTAAGGTATCTGCCTACAAGTATCTGATCACTACAAGGAGCAGCATCCTATGAGCCATAGTGAACCCCTTATTTGTCATGAATCTTGTAGAAATTATTCATTTTTTAGGTAAAGGTAGACCTTAATCCTTTCCCAAGTCTATCCCAAGTCTCTTATCAAATGAAATTCTATCATTCTGTTAGAATTGCCTTCATTTTCTCCCACCTCAAGGTTCAAGCTAAATATGACCCATTGCCTATCTGTTTGTTTTTTCATTGTCCATGCCTAAAGAAATATTTTTTACATTTTATCTGTCCTTACCATTCACATATTAAAGACTATGATGGAAGTGGATGAAGAGTATTTATTACATATACTAATGTTGAGTTGATTTTATAACCTATAGAACTTGTCTATTGGTATGTATATCTGGAGGGAATGCAAAAGATAAATGGATAAAGTCAGTGATATCAAGCTCAAATAGAAGCAAGCACCTGCAGATAACACAGTGGTTTAGAAAACCATAAATTAGCACATATATTTTATTTCTATCATTATAATTTTCAAAATTACATTTTATACTCATTCCCTATGTTGTTTTAGGTGGTCACTTATGTTCTGCAAGTCTCAAATTTAGTATCTTTGGATTAAGTCATTGCAGGTGTGTTGTCTACATCACATTCAAGAAATAGTTGTTGGGTTTTTTTTTTACTTTTTTATACTTATTTATTTGCTTTATTAGAAAATGTAATTTTTTAAATATGTTTTTTTTGTTTTCAACATTCATTTCCACAAGATTTTGAGTTACAAATTTTCTCCCTGTCTTTCCCTGACCTCCCACCTCAAGATAGAGAGCCTACTGAATACATTTTCCCCAATCTGCTCTCTCTTATACACACCCCATCCCCCACACAAGTTTCTAGAAGGGCAAGATGGATTTCTATACCACAGTGCCTGCATAAATTATATACCAGTTGAGTGTAAAAAACAGTATTTTTTGACATTTCTTTTTAAAATTTTGTTTTCCATATTCTTTCTCTTCTCCCATCCTCAACCAACCCCAATGGGAAGAAAAGCAATTCAATATAGGTTGTACATGTGGAGTTATGCAAAAACTTTCCATAGCAGTTATATTGTGAAAGACTAACTATATTTCCCTCCATCTTATCTCACCCCACCCTTATTCTATTTTCTACTTTGACCCTTTCCCTTTTCAAAAGTGTGTGCTTCTAACTTCCCCTTTCCCCAATCCATCCTTCCTTCTATCACCTCCCCCCTTATTATCCCCCTCCCTGCTACTTTCCTGTAGGGTAAGATACCAAATTGAGTGTGCATGTTATTCCATCTTTAAGCCAAATTCAAGGGAGTAAGTTTCACCCATTCCCTTTCCCCTTCCTGCTCTTCCCCTCTATTTTAACAGTTTTCTCTTTCTTCTTTTATATGGTACAATTTACCATATTTTATCTCTCTGTAGCAGCAAGCACCCCAGAATCCCCAGGGTGGCTGCAAACACAGGTTCTTAGATCTGCTTTTCTAAAGGAAAGCAACTAAAATGGGTTAACAAGCTTACTTTAATTAATCAAATATATAATTTACCTTGTTCAGGGGAAAGTCAGCACCCTGAACTTCAGAGTATACAGACAGAAGTTACACAGCAAAAGTTACAAGCAACAGAAAAAAACATCAATCAGACAGGCTTCCAACTGTATTGATCATTACATCTATACCTAGTCAGTCACCAGAGAGGGAAGCATCAACATCTGGGTATTCAAAGCCAGGGGGCTCTCAACAGCTACCCAGAGTCTCACTTAGTCAAGTCACACTACACTTCTCAAAGTGAGCCCCAAAGCAAAGCCTAACAACTGGGATTGTATAGCCTTCTCCTGGGTCAGAGAATGTAACAACCCTCTTCACCCACTGCCCAATCACACAGCATCAAGGTGTGGGCATTCCTGAAAACTAAGCCTCCTGCCACAGGCTCCATATGACCACATTCAGCCTATTAGGGGGCAGAGTGTATTTTCAAATCAAGGAAGTTTCTCAGAGTCCCTTAAGCCTATCAAAGGGCCTAGGGGTAGGGAAGATCTTTAAATTTGCATTTCTAATACTCTCTCTTTTTCCTTCTCCCATTATATTCCTCTCTCACCTCTCAATTTCACTTTTTACTTATCATCCCTTCCTATTCAATTGGTACTGTGCTCTATCCACGCGTACATGTACACACATACATATGTATTTATACAGACATACACCCTCTTATACATACATACACACAAACACACACACACACACACACACACACACACACACACACACACACACACACACATATATATTCCCTTCAAACATCCTCATACTGAGAAAAGTCTCATGAGTTATAATTACTGTTTTTTCCGTGTAGGAATGTAAATAGTTTAACATTAATAAGTTCCTTATAATTTCTTTTCCCTGTTTACCATCTCAAGCTTCTCTTCCTTTTGTATTTGAAAGTCAAATATTCTGTTCAGCTCTGTGTGTTTTTTCTTTCATCAGTAATGCTTGGAACTCCTCTATTTCATTGAATGACTATATTTTCCCCTGAAGCATTATACTCAGTTTTGCTGGTAGGTGATCTTGGTTTTAATCCTAGCTTCTTTGACCTCTGGAATATCATATCCCAAGCCCATTGATCCCTTAATGAAGAAGTTGCTAGATCTTGTGTTATAATGACTATGTTTCCACAATACTCAAATTGTTTCTTTCTGACAGCTTGTAATATTTTCTCCTTGACCTGGGAGCTCTGGAAATTGGCTAAGAAATTCCTAGGTGTTTTCTTTTGGGGATCTTTTTTCAAAAGGTGATCAGTAAATTCTTTCAATTTCTATTTTGCCATCTGTTTCTAGAATATCAGGGCATTTTTCCTTGAGAATTCCTTGAAGGATGATTTCTAGGCTCTTTTTTTTATCATGGGTTTCAGGTTGTCCTATGATTTTTAAATTACCTCTACTGGATCTATTTTCCAGGTCAGTGATTTTTCCAGTGAGCTATTTCACATTGCATTCTATTTTTTTTTCATTTTTTTGGATCTGTTTTATAGTATCTTGATTTCTCATAAAGTCATTACCTTCCATTTGCTCCTATCTAATTTTGAAGGGCTTATGCTCTTTAGTGAGTTTTTAAAATTCCTTTTCCATCTGGAAAATGTGGCTTTGTAAGACATTCTTCTCATTGTCTTTTTGGTCCCCTTTTGCCATCTGAGTTAATCTATTTTTAAGGTGTTATTTTCTTCACTATTTTGGTTCTCCTTTGACTCACTTTTCATGATTTTCTTGCATCATTCTCATTTTTCTTCCCATTTTTTCCTCCACTTCTCTTATGTGATTTTCAATATCCTTTCTGAGCTCCTCTATGTCCTGTAACCAATTCATATTTTTCTGGGAAGCTTTAGATGCAGGGTTTTTTACTTTATTGACTTCCGGTTCCATGTTTCAATCTTTGTTGTCCCCCAAAAAAGTATTCTATGGTCTGATTGTGCTTCCTCTCCTTGTCTATCTTGCTAGCAAATTTCTTGACTTTTAAGCTCTTTGCCGTGGTAGAACTCTGCTTTCAGAATGGAGAGAGCTATGTCCCAAATCACTGGGGTTTTCACAAATGTTGACAGAGGTCTGAGGATGGTGCTCTCTCTACAGCCACCACAAGCTCTGTTACACTGGCATTTCTCACCCTAGGAGCACCAATAAAGATAAAGATTCAAGCATGTCAATGCAAGATTGATCACCTTATGAATGGTGGCTTGGTTCCCCAATGATCTGTAGGCCAGGAGTTCTGGAGGCAGCCACATTGCAAGAGCTGTAGAAGCCTGGTCTCCACCATCTCTCACCCTGGGGGCACAAGCCAGGAAATGCCCTTCTCTCACCTGATTCTAACAGAGTTCCCCAATGACCTTTTTCTTTCTCATTGATTGTTATTGGTTGAAAAGACTGGAAACTACCACAGACACTGGTGATTCTCTCTCCTGAAATCTGCTCTCACCAGTCTGTACTGCTGGTTAGGGTCGCCCTGGTTAGGGATCACACAGCTCATATGGGACACTGCTTGGCTCTGAGATTGGTGTAATAGACCCTAGCTCTTGTCCTTCCAGGCTGCCTTCTTTGGGAGATTTGTTTCTCTTTGTAACTTTGTGGGTTATGTAGCTCTAAAATTTGTTTAGAGTCATATATTAAGAAGTATTGGAGGTGGTTGGTATGGGAGCTGAAGCAAATTCCTGCTTTTACTCCACCATCTTGGCACCACTTCCTGAAAATATCCCATTAATTTTTTTATTGACTCAATCCTATTTCCAAAATTAAAGGCCTTTTTGGTTTGTATCTAAATTAGTATGCTCTTTTGAACTAGTTTGGTACAAAGAACACAAAAGTGCAAAGAATTGGAAATGAATATTATAAAGGGGGCAATGGAAAATCATGTGATGGGTCTGAATAGGGGCACCATATATTCAAATATGGAACTTCAAAACAAAAAAGAAGGAAAAGATGTCATCAAAGAAATACATTATGAGAAAAGAATATGATGACTACTTGGCAAGGATAACAAAAGACCGGTGGACAGAGTGTTGTACTGATGTTCTTTAAATTGGTCAATCAACTAATTAATCAATGAAGAGTTAACACTTACTATCTAACAAGCCCACATTTGAAGAAAGGAGACAGCACATGTCCCCCTACCCCACAGTGGCTAGCATATTATCAGAGGATATATAATGTCCCTAAAAAGAGATATATAGGGGCAGCTAAGTGGTGCAGTGAATAAGAGTGCCAATCCCAGAGCAGGGATGACCCAGGATCAGTCCCGGCCTCAGAAAATGAGCACCCACACATAAATAATGACTTGCTGTGTAGCCTTGAGCAAATTACTTAACCCGAATTGCTTTAAAAAAAGATATAGACATATATATGTATATATATGTATATATATACATATATATACGATATAGAAAATAAATACATATAAATAATGGGGAAAGCAGGAAGATGGGATAAGGACCCAGATAGCAGGGAGTGTTTCAGTAGTGTTTTGAAGAAAACAAAGCCTCCTAATGGGGAGGAGGAGAGATGGGACTACATTTCAGGAATGCTGGCCAGACAGTTAAAGATTGGAGATAGATTTTGCATGAGGTTCCAAAAGAATGGCAGTTTGATTCTACTGTAGATTATAGGAAGGAGCTTAACTATGTGAAAGGATGCAAAAAAGTAGAAATTGAAAAAGTCCTGTAGGATGTTATATGGGCCACCTGCAGAGAGTTTTTCAGTGAACATCAATCAGTCTTTTAGGTTAGGTAGTCTTAGATGAGTTCCACTATTAATCTTTTGCATATAGATGAGATCAAACATTAATACAACTATTTCTGTATTTGATTCAGAAAACACAATGTGTGATATTGTCTCAGTGAACTAAAATATTTTTACCCTAACAATATCAGTTGAATTAAAATGCATAGATCTTCCAAGGACTTTAAAGAGCTATAATTTTGGGTGTCTGGGAGAGAGTATTCAACCTTGACTCAAAGACAAAGAGCCAGATATTCAGGACAAACATAGTTTTGCTTGTTATTCTTATTGTACTATATGATATGAATTTGTTGTGAGAAGTATTTGACCCTATAAAGATGTAGAACTATACCTAAATATTGTGGTTCCTCTTGTCAAAGAACTCATGACCTAACAAGAAAAAAATCAAATAAAAACAGAAGAAAATTCTTCTCCCATTGAATGGGATATATTGTCCATTGGGAAGGTTATTTATTGAAAAGGAAATATCACACTTCCTCAAAGTTGTATAGTGATAATTAGGTATTTGAATATGATGTATAAATTTAGACAAAAAGGCGATAATGAAATTCTGTAGCCACAGAATAAAATGAAAGAATGATTTGAAATACATTTTGAAAACAGAAAATAACAGCAATTTTAGAAGCTCACTAATATAGTTTTATTGTTTCTAATTGGCATGTAATTAGAATGTAATTGTTTCAACTTCATTGGGATTCAGAAAGTTTCTGTTCTTAAGGTAGACTAATTATTTTTCCCCAACAAAATGGAGCTCATCTTTCGTCATACATAGCATCTCCCCCCTTTCATTAAGACTCACATTTTAATTGGATATGCCTTCTTAAATCATATTAATGTATACACAACTACTTTATTGAAAATCAGAAGTGGATTTGCACTTGAAATGATATTTACAAATCAGACTTCTATATGTTCTTAGACCCCTCCAACCTCAGGAAATTATATGCACAATCTTTAAAATGGTATAATGAACAAGATATCTGATATTAATCCCGATACAACATCCCAATACAAGATATCTTGTTCCCAGTACATTGACTTGTGGAGGTTATTTGTAACAAAAATAAAATCTTATGTACAAAAAATGTCCAAAACAGTGGCACTTATTATCATAAAAACAAAAAAAAAAGTTTGAAAGAAGGGACAATGGCTAAGTGAATTCTGGTATAATGACAGAAAATTTAGGGAACACTTCTTAGGACACATTCAAATATGTTCTTTCCTAATGCATATTCTCTACTGTATTAATTTTAAACTTCATACTTAATTATGACCTCATTGTCATGAAGGGAGATAAAATGTATAGTCATTTGTGTCTGCATGTTGATTATTTGTGTTCATGATCAAAGGGAGAGTGTATACCCCTGTTGGGTTGGAGAAAGTATTTGATAATCAGTCAGATTATAAAACAGCATTAACTGAATGCCTACTACATGCCAGAAAAACAAAAGGCAATCACTGCTCTCAAGAAACTCCATAATAGTACAGAAGATAACATTGCAAATATGTAAAAAGATGTATACAGCAAAAATTTGAGGTAATCTCAGAAAGGAAAAAAGGGTTAAGGAGGAAAGAGAAAGGTCTCTTGAAGAAAATTTACAATTAACTGAAGCTTCAAGGAAGCCAGGGAAGGTTGGACATGGGTATGAGGATAGAGCCATATGAGGATAGCAATTGAAAATGCTCAGAGTTTGAAAATAGAGGGTCTTTTGTGAGGAAAACAGGGCTGGTTTTATTGGATGACAAAATTTTCAGAGAAGGAGGCCTATTATAATTCTTACTATGTCTTCTCATCAGTTATGCTTTTCCAGAAGCTAATATTCTATTACTATTGGGATTCTAGTACTAATAAGATTACTATTGGGAGGGGACACACTAGTGGAGTTGGTGAGTAACATTACAAGAAAACTTTAGAAGAGAAGAGGTGAATAACATTACTAGAGTCCCTTAGGGGAGGAATATTCATTTCTCTTGGGAACCTAACTTCCTATTCCAGTTTGAGTTCTAAACCAGACCCCAGCGGTGATGCTACAATGGTATTTGAAGGCCAAAGAATCAGCAAAATTGCATTCTCTCTATGAACACAGATGCAAATTTTGACTCGATTGTTCATAGTATCATAAAAGGGATATTAGAGGTCATAAACTTGAATTTCTGTATCTTACATATAAAAAAAAATAAAACAACTTGGATGTATTAGGGTAAATGGTTTGTCCAGTCACATAGATAACAAGGGCAAAACTAGAGATTTGATATTAGGTCATATGTTTATATAACCAATACTAACTATCATACTACCTTTAAAAAGACTAAAACTGTTAAATGACTTTCCAAAGTTCACATTAGCTCATAAATTTAAGAGGTGGGATTAAAACACAGGTTTTACTGACTCCAGATACAACATTATATTAACTACATAACACTATTGCTATGGAATGCAAAATATGAAAGGGAGAAAAAAGAAGCCATTATGCATTTGGGGACAGAACGTTTATCAGCTTCTAAATCAGAGCCCAGTTGGAAAAACTGGTTAAATTGGTGCAATAATTGACAATATAGATATTGCTAGTTAATTGATGAGTTGCTAATTAAATTTCATTTAGGTAGAGAAATACTGAATCACAAGCATATATTGTATCACAAAAAGGAAGTATAACTTAACAAAGACAGGTTATGCTGACCAGAAATCCAAATACATCTTAAGATTGATGCGACAAATTTTCTCACAATTAATGTCAAAAAAATCATTTGTCTTATCTGAAAACTGACCCTATATTTGCCAATCAGTTACCATTTCAAGGTCCCTTTGATTGAATATAGATACTTGTAGTTGGTAGGATACCTCTATCTCTGATTTAAGGAAATTATGCCTGTTCACTCTACCTTGCCTAAAATGGAAAGCCCCTGATATTTCCTCCAATTAGAAACTATGGGATCTAATCTTGTATCTTGGTTTATGTTCTGTTAATAGTTTGCTTTTAATGCATAAAAATCTGTCTCCCCCTGTATTTGAGGTCCACTGCCAAGTTGAAGAGGCCTGCTTCTAATCTGTTGTGCAACTGGCACAAACTGTTTAATGAATTGATATGCTCAGAAGATCAAACCTTTGGTTCCACAGTTATTTCAGATTCCAGTCATTACACATATGAGTATCATTGTAGTTTATTTTACTTTAATATGTCTCTTAAACAAAAGATATTAATGGTGGGGTGTAGATAGTAGTGTAAAACAATATAAAACATTAATAAAATTTCATTTAAAAATAAGCACAAATTGTAAAGAGAATAATATTAAGCTTATAAGTTGACTATCATAATGACTTCTGCCATGTAAAAACCACTTGTTGAATGAAAACGATCCTGAATGGATAAATATTCTCTAGAATGAGGAAAAAATCTAATATTTTCCAAGGTTTATTTCTGACACATCTATTTTTCTGTGGAGTTTAAAATAGAATTGAAATGATACTGGTGGAAGATGGCAGAGTAGTAACAGCATTTCCACACAGCTCCTGCTCCCACCATTTCCAAATTCATGTAAAAGGAGACTCTGAACAAACTCTGAAGCTACAGAACCCAAAAAAATGACACAGAGAAGCTAATCTCCCACTGAGGAGAGCATGGAAACCACAGCAGGGAGCAGCCAGCCCAGTACTCTGGGAGCTGAGCTGAGGCCCAAGTGAGTCAGAGGTTTTAGCCCCGGGGGAGCCAGACCAGCAGCCAGCTGGAGGGACTCCAGAACACCAGCAGCTGTGGCATTTCCAGAATTACCAACACATAGATGTCATGGACAAAGTGAGAGATCAGTGTGGTATGGACTTTGGGATTGGTTGGGAGAGCAAGTTGACCTCTTTCCCCTGAGGGCAAGAAGCCACTGAGTAGCCATGGTGCAGCTTCCATGTTGCAGCTTCAGCTCCTGGTCTTTGGATTGTAGGGGGGCCAGACGATCAATCTTAGGGGTAATTGCTCTTGCTTTAACCTTCTTGGATCTGGATTGCAGTCTGGGCTGGAAGTCGTGGGATGTGTGACCAGCTTGCCAGAATGTGTGAAGCCTTCAGAGAGGGCGCCCAACTAACACCTATGGCAGCTGTAATTGAGTAATTAAGTATGTAAGTGATATAAAATGAGTCCTCCACTGGACAGAGGCAATATTAATACTTATAAATCACTCTTTGATTGTTATTCACTTATTCTAACAAGAAATGCCCAAACAAGGAGACATGAATGTAGTACTTTATCCACAGAGATAGATTAGATACAGAACCCATTCAAGATGTATTATAAAGGACATTTTTTATGACATATTAGAATTTATTTCCTTATACATTTCATGTTTCATACACTGGGGAAATATTTAAAGTATTCTTGGAAATGATTGGTGAATGATTTTCATAATGTAGGCTATTTTATAATATATAGACTTTATAATATAGACTTTTATGCATTGGCAATATTGGAGAGATTGGAGTTTGTTTGTTTTTTTTTTTTTCTGGGTTCTGAAAACAAGGAAGGGGTAATCCATTACTCAAATAATCAAATAGATCTAAGATTTCATCATTAAGCAGTTTTCTTCTAGTGAGATTGAACACATTGTTTTCTTGAATACCCATTCTATGGGGTAAACTTTTTTTCCCTTTATTCTTTTAAAATAATCAATCATTTATTTTTCTTCTCCAAATCTCTTCGATAACTAAATGATTTTTTAAATCAAAAAAGAAAACCCTCATCACAAATACACATAATCAAAACAAATTCTCAAATTGGTTATTTACATAAAACATGTGCCTCTTTTTTCCTTTTAAGTTACCACATCTTGAGAAAAAAGGTGTAGGTTTTATTGTTGCCTCTCTGTAATGATAGCTTGTCATTCCACTGATTAGAGCTCTAAAGTCTTATATTTTTCTCCTGTTTAATGTGTCATGTCAAATGTCCTACTTTTAATCATTTCATTCTTTGACAGTTCATGGAAGTCTTCTCGAATTTTTCTGAATCTGACCATTTTGTTATTTTTTATGATGAAATTGCATCTTATTTTAGTCGCATATGGTAGTTTTTTAGCCATTCCCCAAGAATTGGACCCCTTCCTAGGTTCTACTTTTTGGCTACCAGAAAAAGAGCTGCCAAGATGATTTTACATTTGGTCTCAATCTTCTTTCTTTGTTTAGTAGTGTTTTGCTGGTTCAAGCAACACTTTAGCAATCTGTGGGGACAAAATCCAATTTACTTTCCAAAATGGCTGAAATATTTTATAGCTTTAAAGTTAATGGGCCTATATACATATAGGCCCTCCAAAATTTCTGATTTTGCTATTTTTTTATCTATGGAAATTTTTAACATTTATTTTACATTTTTTTAAGTTAGTGTTTTAGAGCACATTCCATGTAATTATTGCTAGATTATGTTTCATTCATTGAAAATTACATATTCATATCTTTGACCATTTATTTTTTGGGGAATTTTTGATCACCAATATTATTAATAAATTGTTTGGTTACATATATGAATAAGTAGCTCATATATTTTAGATATAAAATATATCAGAGAAATTGCTGCAAATACATTTCTGATACACCTGTTTCTATTATAATCTTAACTGCATTGTTTTCTTTGCCAAATTATATAAAACCATGTAAAATATTGATTAATTAATAAATCAAGCAATACATATTTATTAATCACCCACTGCTGTGCTAAGTATCAAGGACACAAAAAGAGGCAAAGTCCATGCCTTCAATTAATTTATAATATATAAGGGGAGACAACAGGCAAACAGATTATACAACTCAACATCCAGGATAAATAGGAAATAATTGAGAAGAAAGATACTGGAATTAAGAGGATCATATAAAGTTTACTGCAGAATGCAGTATTGTAGTTGGGACTTAAATGAAGCCAGATCAGATGAGAGAGAGCATTCCAAGAATGGGAGAAAGTAAGGGACAATGCTTGCAGTTTAGATATGTAGTATCTTGTTTGGTGAACAGTAAGAAGGCCAATAGCACTTGATTGAAGACTATGGGATTAGCAGTAAGGTATAAAAATACTGGAAATGTTAGAGGATTCCTGGTTATGAAAGACTATGAAAACAAATCAGAGCATTTGTTATTAACTCCTAGAAGCAATAGGAAACCATTGAAGGTATGCCCCCTCCATAACCATCTCAAATACCTATAAAAAAGATGCTAAACAAAATTTGGGGCTACAGAACCCACAAAGTGACAGAGAGAAACAAACCTCCCACTGAAGACAACCTGGCAGGCCAACATGCTCAAATCACACTGGGAACTGAGCCTAGCTCCCAGTACTCAGTTTTAGACTCAGGGTGGCCACGACCAGCTCCCAGCTACAGGGACTTTGGGATAGTGGATCACCAGCAACTGTGGCATTTTCCAGAATTATCAACCCATAAATGCCAAAGATAAAGTGATAGTTCAGTGTGGACTTTGTGGGAACAGGGGGTTGGTGAGTGTGTTAGGGCCTCTGCCCCCAGAAGGAGAAACAGCTAAGGCACAGTGGCCACAATCCTACATGGAAAAATGATAATTGTAACTTATGAAATTTTTCTCAGTATGAGGATAGTTGAAAGGAATAAGGAATTTAAATGTATGTGTGTTTGTGTGTGTGTGTGTGTATACACACACATGTATATGTAAGAATATACACGCCTATATATGTCTATATAAAAGTGTATATGGGCATGTGAATACATGTGTGAGTGTGTGTATATATGTGTACAGATACACATAGAGGGCACAGGACCAATTGAGTAGGAAGGGATGATACTTAAAAGGGGAAATTGAGAGGTGAGAGAGGAATTGAATGAGAGGAAATGGGGAGAGACAGAATGGGGTAAATTATCTCATATAAAAGAGGCAAGGGAAAACTGTTACAATGTAAGGGAATAACAGGATAACAAAAGGGAAATGGGTGAACCTTACTCTTATTGAATTTGGTTTGGGGAGGGAATGACATACACAGTAAATAGGGTATCTCACTCTATAGGAGAGTAGGGGGTAAGGATGTGAGAGGGGTGTTGATGGAGGAGAGGACAGGTTTTGGGGTAGGGGAGGTAGAAGCACACACTTTTGAAAAGGGACAGGGTCAAAGTATAATATATAACAAGTGGGGGACAGGATAGGATGGAGAGAAATATAGTCAGTCTTTCACAATACCACTATGAAAATGTTTTGGATAGCTACAAATATACAACCTATATTGAATTGCTTATCTTTCCAGTAAGGGTGGGTGACAAGGTTTGGAAGGGAAAGAATCTGGAATTCAAAGGTTTAAAATCAAATGTTTAAAAATATAGTTTTTTTTTTTTTTACCTGCAACTGGGAAACAATATATACAGGCACTGGGGTATAGAGATCCATATTGCACTATTGGAAAGTTGGAGGTGAGATGGGAGAGGATATAGAAGATATAAGATTGGGGGAGGGGTTATACAGTGGGATCACTGTTTTGGGGTGGTGGATAGGGGAAAGAAGGGGAGAAAATTTGTAACTCATAATATTGTGGAAATGAATCATGCAAACTAAAACTAAACATAAAATTTAATTAAAAAAGAAAACCACTGAAGCCTATTTTGTAGAGGAGTTGGGACATGATCAGACCAGTATTTTAGGAAAGTCACTGTAGAGTCTGAATGGAGGATAGATTGGAGTGGGGAGACATGTTAAGCGTAGGAATCCACCAGAAGTTTTTACGATGATCAAGGCCTGAGCTGATAATTTAACCTAGGATCAATCCTGGATTCTTTAGTATCTCTAACACCCTATATTCATTCTGTTTCCCATGTTTTTAATCTTTGCAACATCTTTCAAATAGGCCCAGGACTCTCCTCTGACATTGGCATTATTCATATGTCTATTCAATAAATATTTTTAAAGGGTCTACTATGTGACATGCAATATATTAAGTATTAGAGATATGAAGTGGCAAAAGATGGTCCCTGGTTTTTTGTTTTTTTGGTTTTTTTTTTTGCTTTTTGGAGAGTGATTGGAGTTAACTAACTTGCTCAAGGTCACACGGCTAGGTTTTTGTCTGTGTCTGCATTAAGTGTCTGAGGCTGGATCCGAACTCAGGTCCTTCTGACTGCAGGGCTTACGCTCTACTCACTGCACCACCTAGCCGCCCTGATAGTCCCTGATTTTAAGGAGCTTTCAACTTAATGGGGAACACTACATGTCACAACTATACGAAAAGCACATTAGGTACAAGATAAAAAGGTAACAAAAAGAGAGAAAAGCATTAGAAAGACATGAGTAATATGAACATCAACTACCCTGTTCTGTTCCTCTCATTTGAAAACATGACCTTTTTTCCTATTCTTATTACTAGATACCAAGAATAACAATGATAAAAAAGTGCTTAGCTTTAATGTCTTTCCACTCTTTATTGGTAAAGAAAATGAAGTCCAGGGAAGGAAGATGTCTATCAATGGCCATATAAATACCCAAACTCTTTAAATATACTGAAAGTCTTTCTTATTTATTCATCCTTACTCTTTTGGTTCTTTCTTTGAAAAGGGAATCTGCAACTCAAAGACCATGGCTGAGAATAAGTAATTTTGACTTACAAATATTAAGTACATAAAATTTTCAGGTACAATCATGTCACAGAACACACTTTTGAAAGCCTTATGGCATTCACTTTTGTTTTAATTATTTCAGTCACATAATTTAAGTTGATTCCATTACAGAAACACTTCCATTTACTGGCATAAATTATAAAGTGTCATTCTCAACAACTGAGTTGAGAATGCAAACTGCAAAATCAATCATAAAGGAATGTATCATAATAAACCAGATTATGTTCAAAGGAATTTAATTTCCCCATTAATCTATGCTGCTTGTGGGGAGGGGGTAGTTCATAAGAAAGACAAGCTTAAATAAATAAGGAGGTATAAAGATTACATATAGATATAGATATTAGAGACAAAATAAAAATCACTCACAGCCACTCCAATTTTGTGTTTTCCTTTTCACTCATTTTCCTATGGGGATTCAATGTGAAAAAAAAATCATTTCAGAGATTACTTCACAACAATTTCTTTGCAATGGGATTTTATTATAATGAACACCTTTCCAGGAACCAAATCATGAATCAGCAGGTGCTAGAAAAGTAATCAGCTGACTCCATATGACTCCAGAATGGAAGAAAGGAAACAAACAATTATTAAATACTTACTCTATTAGGAAGAGTGCTAAGTTCCTTATGAATAGTATCCCATGTGACTCACAGAGTTACCCTGGAAGGTATGTGAGATTATCATATGTAAATTTGAGGAAATTGAGGTAGACAGACATCAAGTTATTTTCCCATTGTCACACAGCTAGTATCTAAGAGCACCTATGAACTTGTCTTTGGTAGTTTGATTGGTGTGACATTTTATTAATAAATTAATCTAAGAAGAATTATAATTTTATCATTTTAGCTTGGACTTCCTAAGAGTAATTAATATTTCTCCAAGTATTTAAATTTGTCCTTATTTGAGTGAAAAGTATTTTGCAATTGTTTTAATATCACTGGGTTTTTGTTGGCAGGCAGACTTCCTGAGTGTTTTATGTCTGAAGTTGTTTTATTTTATTTTGCTTTTTGGAGGTACCTTGGAGTTAAGTGACTTGCTCAAAGTCACATGGCTAGTAAGTATGTCAAGTGATTTGAACTCAGGTCCTCCTGACTCCAGGGCTGGTGCTCTATTCACTGCACCACCTAGCTGCCCCAATCTGGAGTTATTTTAAATGGAATTTGTCTTTTTATATATTATTATTGGGGTTTATTGAGAATATTTAGAAATGCTGATACAACTTTGTTAAAATTGTTGATTGTTTCAACTCGTTGGATATTTTTTAGTTGTTTCTCTAGGGCCCTTTAAGTATAACATCATATTGTTTCCAAAGAGAAATAGCATTGTGTTGTGAACAGGAACTAGGTAATAGACAATAGAATTACCTAACAGGGCTCGGTCATATGACTAGTACTTGCACAGAGGTCCCTGGATATCTCTTTTTGACCAGTTATATAGTAACTTTGCTGAGAACTACAAAATTGTTGCTGCTGTTGCTGCTGCTGTTGCTGCTGCTGCTGCTGTTGCTGCTTTTGCTGTTGCTATTGCTGCTGCTACAGCCACTTCTAAGATCAATAGCTGATGCTGCAACAGGGTTTATTGTGAGCCAGTCACCATCCCAGTGTCGTAGACCTCTCTTTCAGATCTGCTCAATGTACTTGGGATTGAAAACTATCTCACTTCATCCTTTTATTCATTCTGTCACTCCAGAGTTCAATTTGACACATTATTTTGAAGTTGTTTTGAAGGGAATGTTGGGAGTTTAGATAGAATATTTCCTCTCCCCCACCATCTTGGCTAAATCTGTTTATTCTAGTATACTATCCATTTTTGAATTCTACATAAATATAGGGAGGAGTAATAAGGAGGAATGGGGATGGCTAGGTGGCACATTGAATAGAACACCAGTCCTGGACTCAGGAGGACCTGAGTTCAAATCACTCAGACACATAGCACACTTATTAGCCATGTGACTTTGGGCAAGTCACTTAATCCCGAATGCCCTTCAAAAAAAGCAATATAAGGAGGAATAGATAGAGCATATATTTTGCTTTATGTACCATGTACTGTTGGAAGCACTTAAAATATAAATATCACTAAACAAGTCAATCCTTGGTCTTAAGTAGCTCACATTCTATGGAAGAAAATAATACATAAAAATTAACTGTAAAGGAGAGGGAATTAACATATTGTCTCTCACAGTTTTTTGTCATTTTCAAATCTGACATGTTTATCATAAGTCTTATCCAAATAATAGATCAAAATAATAAAAAATAATTAAAACGCATAGGATATCCAGGGAGATATAGATAGCTGACTTCATTATAACATCATAGATAGGGAGGTTAAAGAGGGCTTAGAGATCATCTAATTCATCAATTCACTAATTTTCTGATGAGGAAATTAAGACTCAGCAAGTTAAATAAGCTTGCCCAAGGTAGCTCAGCCCTTAAGAAGCAGAGCAAGGATTTAAAACCAGATCCTTTGCCTCCAAATCAAATACCTATTCCATGATACCATGTTGTTTTCTATGTCAGCCATTTTTCTCTGTGTGATTAAGAACATAGGCTACTTGAGGTATTAGCTTTTCTAAAAATTCTTCTTTTTCTATCCCATGTCTAACACAATGCTTAGAGCACAATAGGTGTTGATTAAGGGTTTATTCAGTGAATGTCATCATTAGACTTATTTGACTCTTCTCTACAAAACATAGATATACAACACAATGTTGCATAGTGGAAGATGTCAGTACTCTTAAATACGTAGTTTATTATGAGAGACTCTTTTATAGAAAGGAGAGAAAATACTTACACACTATCTGTCATTGTTTGTGATTTGTTATAACTCCCAGCATTGTTCTTAAGACCAGCTGTCAGAATGTGGAAAAAGCTTTGTCATTCAGTCTCCTTACTTGAAACATACTTATTATAATGTGATTTCACCTGCACAGTTCAGTATAAAGGATAGTACATTTGACAGAAAGACAGAAACCCATCAGAGCTCATGAGAAAACCACTACTTCTATTTTTATATACTCTGATTTTTCCCACAGGCTCCAGGGAGAAGCAATGACTATTCAAGAGAGTTCCCCAGGGTGGAGCAAAAGGTAATAGGGCCTTTTATTTCAATAAGTGCCTAGACCACTTGTAAGATATTTAAGAGCAGACTTTTAATTATGTTATTTTTCACTAAAGAAAGGTAGATATGTTCGTATAATGGCTTCATGTGGAGACTGTCTGCTAGTCAGTGGATCAGCAATGAAAGTGCAGTATTACTTCTCTTTAATTTCAAAAGAATTCTGACAGTACACTTCTAGTAAAAGAGAGGAGAGAGAGAGAGAGAGAGAGAGAGAGAGAGAGACCTACCTAGTGACTTTATTTTTATAAAAGGAAAATATATCTTTGCTCATATAAATGAATATACTTTAGGCACTATATTAAGTCATGGGGATAAACATATAAAAATAAATACAGTCCCTGACCTCAACGAACTTAAAATCTAATAGGGGTAAAACTGAAAAGTCAGAGAGATTGTGAGTAAACAATCAGGGAGTGAGACAAGGGAGTTACAACTTTGCTGATGGCTTCTTTGGTCATGGAAAATCATTAAATAAGCAAACCAAAGTGTCCATCAAACATGTCACGCCCCTTTCTACTTCCTCAATGATGATTTTAAAATGTTTTGTTTTGTTTTTAAATAAGCCTGAAGCTGTCTTTACTGTAATTTATAGCAGTTCACTAATTCAAATGTCTATCGCCCATAGCACAATGGAGAGACATGAAAAGGTTATGAATAGGTTAAAATACGTTACAAAATAGAAATGCAGGAAGAGATTTGGTGTTAAGTATGTCATAGAAGAAATACAGGAATCAAAATGGAAGATGGGCTGGTCATGGTGTAAGAATAAAGGTTAGTAATCAATTAATTGTAGAATCAGTTTTTGTCTTATATAAATGCAGTTAGTTATTGATACATCTTAGATATCAAAACCTTAAGTGAGAAATTTGATAAGAAGATTATCCTAACATTCAAGTACTTCCTTTTCTAACCTAGATGTATTAATTTTGCTTATGAAGAAGCTTTTGAATGTCAATTAATAAAATTATTTATTTTATCTTTATTAATTCTCTGTATCCCTTCTTTGGTTAAGAACACATCTATCCACACCTGTTAAAGGTTTATGATTATCCTCTTCTACTTTTATTGATAGAATCTTTGATATTTAGATCACATGTCCATTTATCATTTATTGCAGAAGTATAAGGTATGAGGCTTTGATATTAGCTTAATTTCTCTCTGACTGCTTTCTATTTTGATAACAAATACTGGGTCCTTTCCCAAGTAATTAATGGTTTAAGGTTCATCAACATTAGTTTGTTCAATTCTATTATTTCCCACTTTTTTGTCAGTTCCATTGATCTACTTCATTTTTAACCAATATCAAATGGTTTCACTGTTTTTAGTATACATTGTAATGTAGATGACATAGAAATATTACAAATATTTTGACAGTTTTCCAAATACTCATTTCCCTAAAATGATATATTTCAATATTCACTGTCTACACTGCTAGTTGGTGACTTCAATGAAAATATGAATGCATAGGTGGAAAAGTAAGGGAATAAGCATTTATATAGAACCTACTATGTGCCAGGAACTATGCTAAATGTTTTAAAATATTATCTCCTTTAATTCTCATAATAACCTTAAGAGGTAGGGGCTATTATCATTCCCATTTTATAGGTAAGGGAATTTAAGCTAACATAGGTTAAAGGACCTGCCTAGCGTTACATTTGCACCAAGTACCATAGGTCAGATTTAAACTCATATCTTCCTGACCAGAACCCTATCCACTGGAAAAACTAGCTGGCTCTAAGGAACTACATGTAGGGATGACAGTATGTTTTTTGGAAAAGGTAGTTTAATAAGACAAAACAAAAAGGAAGGTAAAAGTCATATGAGGTGACTCATAAGACACAGAACTATAAACAAAGGGAAAATTTGTTTTCAGAAGAATCAAAAGTTGTCATACATAGTGAACACCTAACAAATTCATTTCCCTTTTGCCATATGCAAAGTGTGGAATGAAAACATAATTACAAACCAATACCTTCTATAGCCTGTCTTTTCTCCTGTCTCATGAATCTTGGCTTCTAGTAACCTCATGCTCTAAGGGATAGCATGGTACATTGCAATCATGCTGGTTTGCCTTATATTTGAATCCCAGTCTTTGTCTTTATTATCTATTTGACTCTCAGCATTTACTGTGTCTCATTTTCTTTATGTGATAAAAAATAGGAGGATTCACTAAATGACCTTTTTTTGTATATTCTAAATTTAAATGTATGGTCTTTCCCTCTTCAAATCCTGTGAAAATTTGCTCCCAGGAAAAGATCAGTCAGATAGAAGTAATGTGTATGTCAGTGTGCATTTGAGTCACTGGGTTCACTCTCTGAGGGTATTATAATTGTATCCTTTATTTCTCTTGTTGAAGAGCAGATTGAACCCTTTGAAAAGAATTTAAAGCATCAGTGAGTATATAGGTGTGTTTGTAATGGTGGAAAAGGTGAGTACTGGCCCCAGGAGATATCTCACAACCATGAAAATTAGATATTATAGGCAACCGCCTATTATGTCTATGGCTGAGGTCTCTTTCTTAGAAATCTTAGCTGATGAAAAAGTGTTTGGTCGTTATTTTTGGAACACATCTAGTAGCTTTTTGGAAGATGTCTAACTCAATGATTTATTCAATATAATATATAAAATGGCCACGTTGGTGTACATTAGTTCATAAACATCCCTTATCCATATTATTATTATTTTCATTATTATTATTATTATTTTGCTTTTTCAGAGGGGCAACTGGGATTAAGCAACTTGCCTAAGGTCATACAGCTACTTATTTTGTTAAGTGTCTGAGGCCAGATTTGAACTCAGTTCTTCCTTATTCCAGGGCTGGTGCTCTATTGAATGCACCAGCTAGCCACCCCTATCCATATTAATTTAAGAAATTGATATTATACATCAGGAACTCAAGATATATGTCCCAAATGAAACATTTCCTAATCACAAAGAATTTCCATTCTAAATGGAAAGGTGAAGGCTATCAGAAGTACATGAAAGAAAAAAAGCATAAAATATTTGCAAAATGCAAAACAAGGTAATTTGATGGAGAAAACAGCAAATGTCTCTTGTAGGAGGCTGCTCTTGAGCTGAACCTTTCCAGAGAGGGAAATCTTTTTAGGCATGAGGGATAGTATGTACAGAAGGCACTGAGGTAGGAGATGGAATGCAATGTGTGTATGCATGTATTTATGTATGTACATGTGTATGTATTTGTGTATGTATGTATATATAAACACATTTTGAGTGAAGAAAATTGAACAATTAATTTTAAAAGATTCAAAAATCCACAAAAGAATTTGACTAATATAAAAACATGAGTACATAATTTTGATTGGAACTTAGCATTCATAAAAGATAAATAATAGGTAAAATTTCTGAAGTGAGAGGTTAGAGCTACTTTTGAACAACTTTACGTTCTAAACACAAAGGATTTATATTTTATCCTAGGGCCAATAAGAAATGTCTTAAGCTAGGGAGTAACTAGGTGAAATCTGGATTTTGACATTGGATCCAAAGTTTATTCAGATTCACCTTTTACATGAATTGGAGCAGATGGAAGCAGGAGCCCCATGGAAATCCTGTTTCTACTCCAACATCTTGACTCTGCCCCAAATCAAAAATATTTAATCAAATGTTCCACGGTTATTGTGGACAATATCTATGGGGGACTTTATTCAAGGTATGGTTAGAATGATACTGGGCATGGAAGCAGAGTTCAATTCCTGCCCCTTAGAATTCCTAGTTATGTGAACTTGGAGGAGCATACCACTTATCTAAAGCTCTGTTTTCAAGTATAAAGGGGGGTAATAGAGTAACTATGAGAATAAACTTAGATGAACTTAAAAACCTATACTTAATTCTCAATTTGAAATGAAAAAGTAATGTTTTTCTTAGTTTAAAGAAGATTAAATGCCTTAAATTCAATTTACAATATACAAAAGTTCTCATTATGAAGTGTCTTTCATGTATAAACCATATGAAATTAACCACGTTAAGAATAATTAAAACATTCTTGTCCAATAGCCAGTATAGAATGACAGTTGCATATGCCATTAATGTGTTAGCAATGACAAGACAATTCATGTCAAGCCATTTCAAATGGATAAGTATTTATTAGCTCTTTCCTAAGTACTAGTCTCTGTCCTAAGGATCATGAACAGAGAGAATGGCAATAATATCTCATACTATCAAGAAGTTCACATTCAAGAAGGTGAGATAACATAGAAATAATTAGGCAAATAAAAATGTAAATATTAAAAAGTGGAGTGAATTATTAGAGGGAAATATTAGACATATGACCAATGCATATATGTGTGTATGTGTACTCATGTGTGTATGTACTTGGAAATGTCTTCTTAGAGACAGTAAGATTTACATTAGTTCTTGAAGAAAGCTAGGAGGTAGAGAAGAAGAATATTCTGGGTATGGAAGATTGCACCTTTGAACTGTAGAAGCATATATAGATTCAATTCTACTACATATCATTGTACTAGGTATTATGGTTACAAAAAGAAAATTAAATAGTTCATGTCCTTGAAAAGTTAACATTCTATTGATAGGTAGGGGCAAAAAAAAATCTAAGCAAGGGCGGAGCCAAGATGGCGGAGTAGAAACACCTCATCCAAGCCACTCTGCCCCCAGATTCCCCCCAAACTATGTAAAAGGGGACTCTGAACAACTTCTGGAGCCCCAACACCCACAGAACGACACAGAGAAGCTAACCTCCTGCTGAGGACAGCCTAGCAGCCCTGCAGGAAGGACCAGCTCAGCTGTCTGGGACCTGGCAGCGCGCAGAGCGCAAGAGCCGAGCTGAACCCAGGTCCGCATGAGCCAAAGTTTTAGCCCCAGGGTGGCAGGGCCAGCAGCCAGCTGGAGGAACCCCAGAACACCAGGAGCTGTGGCGACTGCAGTATTATCAACATAGACATGCCTAGGACAAAGTAAGAGGTTGGTGTCCTATGGACTTTGGGACTGGTATTTAGGGAATGCATCAGCTCCCTCCCCTGGGGGCTAGAAGCTGCTGAGGAGACACGGCATTTTGTAGTTTTCAGAGGCAGCTCCAGCTCCCGGCCTCCAAATCGTAGGGAGATCCAGCGATCAGTCTTGGGGGGTAATCACTCTTGCTTTAACCTCCCTGGATCTGGATTGTGATCTAGGGTGGAAGTCGTGGGTGGGTTTACAGCTTGCCAGAAAAAGAAGCTGCCCCCCACACGTTTGGAACAAAAATTCCTCTATCTGGCCTTAAAGCCATAGTGTGGCAACAAGCCCAAAAGTCAGGTAATCAAGTGGCAACATGCCAAGGCAAAGGAAACAGAAAAATGCAACCCTAGACTCCTATTTTGGGGGCATAGAGCGGGAAAAGGACTGTGAGGTCAGAAGTCCTGCTCCAAAAGCCCCAGGGGAAAACATGAGCAAGTTGCAGGCCATAGAAGACCTTAAGAAGGACTTTAAAAATCAAATAAGAGAAGTGCAGGAAAAATTGGAAAGAGAAATGAGAAGGATGCAGGAAAAGTATGAAATGAGGGTCAACAGCCTGACTGAGGAAAACAACACCTTAAAAAATAGACTAACTCAAATGGCAAAGGAGGCCCAAAAGGGCAATGAGGAGAAGAATGCCTTAAAAAGTCGAATTTGCCAGATGGAAAAAGAATCTCAAAAGTTCACTGAGGAGATTCATTCCTTCAGAGTTAGACTGGAGCAAATGGAAGCTAATGACTTTATGAGAAATCAAGATGCTGTTAAGCAGATCCAAACAAATGAAAGATTAGAAGGCAATGTGAAATATCTCATGGGAAAAACCACTGACCTGGAAAATAGATCCAGGAGAGACAATTTAAAAATTATTGGACTACCTGAAAGCCATGATCAAAGAAAGAACCTAGAAATCACCCTTCAAGAAATTCTCAAGGAAAACTGCCCTGATGTTTTAGATCCAGAGGGCAAAATAGAGGTTGAAAGAATCCACAGATCACCTCCTGAAAAAGATCCCAAAAAGAAAACTCCCAGGAATATTATAGCCAGGTTCCAGAGTCCCCAGATCAAGGAGAAAATACTACAAGCAGCCAGGAAGAAACAATTTCAATATTGTGGAAACACAATCAGAATAGCCCAGGACCTGGCAGCTTCTACACTGAGGGATAGAAGGGCATGGAATATGATATTCCAGAGGGCAAAAGAACTGGGAATGAACCTAAGGGTCACCTACCCAGCAAAACTGAGTATTTTGTTTCAGGGGAAAATATGGTCATTCAGTGGAATAGAGGACTTTCAAGCATTCTTGAGGAAAAACCAGAATTGAATAGAAAATTTGACATCCAGACACAAGAAGGAAGAGATGCCTGAGAAGGTAATCAGGGAAAGAAATCAAAAGGAACTTATCAAAGTTGAACTATTTACATTCCTATATGGAAAAGCAATAACTGTGACTGATGATATCTTTCTCACTATGAAAATAATGGAAGAAGGGTGTGTGGTCATATGAATACGTATGTGAATGTGTGTGTATATGGTTACAGTTATATATGGATAGAGGGCATAGGTTGAATTTGTTGGGAAGGGAGAATACACAAGGGATGAAATTATGAGGTGAGATAGGAAAGTAGCAAGAGGAGATGGGGAGAGATAGGGTAGGGTAAACTATCCCATGTAGAAGAAGCAAGGGGAAGTGGTTGCAAAGGAGGGGGAGAATAAGGAAGGCTAAAAAGGCAAAACCACATTCACATTGAATTTGGTTCAGGGAGAAAATGACATACATACTAAATGGGATATCTCAACCTGCAGCAGGATAGGGGGAAGGGGGATGAGAGGAGGGATGATAGATGGGAGGGCATCCTTGGGGGGAGGGGAGGTTGGAAGTACCCACTATAGAAGAGGGACAGGATCATGTAGGGAATGGACCAGGTGGGGGGTGGGATGAGTGGGAGGGAATTATAAGCAGCCTTGTACAATATATCTACTATGATAATATTTTGCATAGCTAGACATGTACAACATATACTGAATTACTTATCTCCCAAGAGGGAATGGGTGACAAGGGAGGAAGGAAATGGATCTGAAATTCGAGGTCTTAACATTAAATGTTTCAAATATATATAAATACTATTATTAATACTCTTTTGCTTGTAATAGGGAGATAAGATGTGCAGGCATTGGGACACAAAGATTCACCTTCCTCTAATGGAAAAGTCGATGGGGGTATGGGAGAAGGTATGGGAGAGCGCAGATTGGAGGAAGCGATATCTTGTGGCACTACTATTCTGGGAGGTTGGGTAGGGGAATAATGGGGGGAAAATGATTGTAGCTCAAAATCTGGCAGAAATGAATGATGTAAAACAGAAGTTAATAAAGCATTTGTTTAAAAAAAAATCTAAGCACGAACCTTACTTAATTTTTGAAGTGTAGTTTTATGCTGTATCCAAGAGTCCATTTCTTTAGTTTTGATGAGTTATAATGTAGAAAACCAAAATGATGAGGCTTAAGTGTAATTCTGGAGTGATTGTGATTCAAAGGAATGGGCATTACATTTAACACCAAAGTTGTACAAGGCTCTGGGTTCAAATACTGTCTTCGTCACTTATTTCCAGTATGACTACATGAAATTACTTCAGCCCTGTGGTGTTCAATTTCTTAATCTGTACAAAGAGGAAATGGAACTATCTGACCTCTAAAATCACTTCAAGCTCAATATCAATAAACTTCTAACTGATAAATTGTATGCATACAGTGAGAATGAGTGATAGCAGAATGAAATCATGAGTGCTGTACTAGTAAACATAAAAAAGGGAAAAAAATAAAAGGCCAGTCCATAGATGAGTTACATCATCTATGAAAGATTTACAAATGTTATGAATTGACAAGAATAACAGATGCGAGGCTATGTTTGAGTTATTATGGATTTTTAGGATATAGACTGGACATTGAGATAGCTCAGTGGATAGATCACTGGTCCTGGAGTGAGGAAGAAGAGTTCAAAACCAGTCTCAAACACTAGCGGTGTGCCTCAGTGTTGTCATATGTAAAATATACTGGAAAAGGCAATGATAAAATAGTATATTTTCCAAGAAACTCTCTAATGGAGGGGTGGCTAAGTGGCTCAGTGAATAGAACACCGGCCCTGGAATTAGGAGGACCTGAGTTCAAATCCAGCCTCAGACACTTAACACAAAAATACTAGCCATGTGACCTTGGGCAAGTCACTTAACTTCAATTGCCCTCCAAAAAGCAAAAAAAAAAATCTCAAATGGAGTCATGAGGTGCTGGATATAACTGAAATGACTGAGCAATAAGAACGAATGCATAGTACTTACACCATCAAGATAATCAAAATATTAAGCAACCCCATGTTCATGAATTTTATTTCCTCTCAAATTTTGAATTTTCAAGTACATCTACAATCTGATTTATTTATGTGTTCCCACCAATGATGCACAATACAACCCATCCTTTCTTGTCTATCTTGTTTGTCGTTTGCCTATATTCTATCATAAAGAAAACCACTCTATACACACATGTCCTTCATTGACATCTCCTGAAATTTCAGTCATATCAAGGGAACTCAAAGGCAATCTTCTTGTTACCCCATATTCTCAACAAGTGATAAACCCACTATTTTTTTACTCATATATAATATCTCTAAATTCCAAAATTCCATTTCTTCCTCCATCTTTATTCGTTATTTGTTGCAGCTTGATTTAAACTCAGATCTTTCTTACCCAAAACCTAGTGCTTTATGGATTATATCACCAAACTGCCTATAAATAAATGGCCAAATATAATTATGATATTAAGTATATAGGAAATAGTGATTTAGTAATAAGAAATAACCAATATTTGTTATGTGTTGCAGGTTGTACATAGTCAACACTTTCCTCTCCATTGACTCTTTTTTCCTTTTTTGGAGAGGGGGGAAGGTAGAGAAATTAGGCTTAAGTGACTTGCCCCAGGCCACAAAGATAGTAAATATCAAGTGTCTGAAGCCAGATTTGACCTCAGGTCCCCTTGACTCCAGTGCCTATGGTCTATTCACTCTGCCACCTAGCTGCCCCTCTCTCTGTTGGCTTTCATGAAATACTCAATTAGTTTTTTTTTTCTTTTTGCAATCCTAAAATTTGTAAATATCAATGCAAAAAGCAGTAGAAGAAGATTTTATATAAAATTGGGAAACTTTACTCTTTAAAGTTTTAAAGAATAGAAGTAATTTGGCATTTTAATTCCCAAATTGTCCTTTTGTGCATATGTATGCCTGGTTTTTATTTTTGTGAGAGGAAATCTATAAGACAGTATGGTAGAAATTTGGTATATAATAACATCCCATTCCTTATATTAAAATAAATTGCAAAAGGATATAGGATATTAAAAACAATCACAAGCAAACTAGATGAGAAGGGAAGGAAGTATTATATACTACTATAAATATTGGAAAATTTCTCATCCAAATGAAGGGTGGAAAGCATCACAGGATCCTTATGAGACAATTTTGTTTAGCTACTAATTCATAGTTTAACAACTAATCTGTGTCAACAGAGTAATCACTCACAAACTCTGAGATGCTTAAATTATTGAAGAAACTTAAAAAATCAAGGAAAAATATTTGAGCTCTGGAGTGTGACTAGCTTTACTCAATCCTTAAAAATATTATGGAATATTCAAATGTAAACCTTTATGCTAAACATTGTAAAATGTATCTTTTCGGGGCTCTAATTCATGAAATAGAAGCACACATAATAAGGGCATATTTCAGTTAGGTACTATGATCTCAACAGTACTAATCATAATCAATTCTCATATCACAATTGAAATAACAACCAAAAACTAATATCCTATGGTCAACAAAAAGGAACCCGTTGTAGAGATTAATGGTCCAGTCATCTGGGATGGAAACAGACTTTTGGAAAGAGAGGACCCGGTAGCTGGATGATCAAAATTAAAAATTAAGAGTGTGAATACCACTAGGGGAGAGATACAATATACAGAAGTGTAAACAGGAATAACAACAGCAAACGTTCAGAATTCTCATTCATGGAGTATGGTACACAAAACATAGATAATATGATAAAATAAGTATAAGTGTCTTTGTCATTTAAAGACAATATACTGCTTTTGGAATCATATGATGCAGATTTGAATACTACTTCTGCTCACTACACATACGACTTCAAACAATATTTGGGTTTTTTGACTCTGTTTCCTTACCTCTAAAATGATTTCTCCCCAATTGTTAGTATCCCCCCTCCCCAAATTACTTTTTATTCATTTTTATTTACTTTTTTGTGAATATCTTACTTCTCCCCAGGAAAAAGCATCTTTCACTAAAAAGACTGCAAAATATTTTTTGAACACCAATACCTAACTGTAAGCATGTAATGGGAATTTGAGGATGTTCATTGCCTCTTAATAGGCCTAAGGAAATTTGAAGATCTTCCCTGACCCTTAATAGATCAAATGTATTCACATGGAGACTGTGGTGGGAGGAGTTTGCTGAATGGGTGGAACAGGAAGGGTGGAGAAGAGCTGAGAGGAAGCAGGGAGTCAGAATAGTTAGAGCTTGGGGAGAGGGTAGACACAGTTAAGCAGACAGCTAGTATTGTGAGTGTTTGTTTGTGGGAAGGCTTTGTTTCCCAGTGATTAGGTATATTAACGTCTTTGTTGTTATGATGGATTTGGTTTTCTGTTGTTGGGATATGACTTTCTGGTGTTGGGATTCAGCTTTCCTGTGTCTGAATAAATGTTTTACTTCTTTCTTATATATGTTGAGTCTGTTATATTTTGCAATTCAGAATTACACTCCCATATTCATAGTCACTGCTAGTGCTGTGAATACTGTCTTGATGATACAAAGTACTCATTGAATTTTATGGAATGAACTGAATGGAATTTAAAGGAATTGGATTGACCAATTGACTTTTGTGTTCTTTTTCTCCCCCCGCTAAATTTGATAATCCTTACTTCAGTTCCATCACTAACTCCTCTTATTTTAATTTTATTTTGTGTAAAGTCATTCTACTTTCTTAACCTTATATGATTGTGTAAAACTTCTTAATCTTATATGAATACATTAAAAATAGTTAGAATTATTGTGGTCAAATGCTAGAAGGTGCATTGGAGTTGTAGTCAGAGGCTTTGGACTGAAATTCAAGCTTAGTTACTTATTGCCAGAGTTATAATTGTTGTGTGTGTGTGTGTGTGTGTGTGTGTGTGTGTGTTTGTGTGTGTGTGTGTGTGTGTGTGTGTGAGAGAGAGAGAGAAAGAGAGAGAGAGAAACATTCACACATGTGTGCTAAGTCATGCAGAACAAATAGTATCCAGAATAGGAATAAGATAAAAAGCCAAAGGAACTAAATGCCTCTTGGAGTTGGCTGCAAAATGAAAGCATGCCCTCCAATCAGTTAACTCAGGAAAGAACAAGAAAGGGGCGAAGACTTAGGCTCTAGGTTCCATGAATAGAGAATTAAGGACACTGGAGGGGTTGGGGGAGGAAAAAGGTAAGTCAGGCAGAAATTTTGAGAGAGAAAGGCAGTCAGACTGGTAGATTGCATTTGGAAAAGACAAATGGGGCAAAAAAAGGGACATCTTGTAGTTTTCAGTCTTGTGGCAATGAGTTGGTATAGATATTAGAGCATTGTATTTGTAGTGAAGAAGACGTGTTTGAATCTTACTCCAGACACTTAGTTCTATGCACTGAACCCTATAAGCCTAGGTTACCTTATTTTTAAAATGGTCATAACAATGATATCTAAATAACAATGTTTGCTATGAAGATCATATAACACAAGTTTAAAACACTTCACAAACTTTATAATGCTGTATACATGGGAGACAGTTATTGTTCATAACTTTGTTAAAACCTACTCTTTTCTACCCTTCTGAAAGACCACAAGTCCTACTATTCCTCTCTAAATCATGTTGCCCTGGGACAAAACCCTGATTTCCACACTCTAGATAGAGATTTCCTAGTCATATGACCTGGGACAAATTATTTTTTTTTGTAAGCCCAAGTTTCCTCATCTGTAAAAAGAGAAACTTGGAGCAGATGATCCCTAAGGTGCCATCCAACCACAGCAGTCAAAGACAAGAAATTTAAACTTACTCTCACATCTGCCTTAATAAATGTGCTCAAATCCCCACCTACCCAAATGCTATTTCTTTCCTCACATTGCTGTGCATTATGCATACTCCCTGTTACACTTAGGTCTCATTTAAAAAGGTGGCACTGCTTAATGGAATTGAAAAAAAACAAATTTATGAATTATTTCAGGGGAGATAAGCATGCTGCATCTTTTCTAGCATAATTATTCAATTGAATGCAATATTGCAAAATCGTTAGTAGAATAAAACAATCAGGTGAACAAGCAATTTCATTGCTGGTCTAGAGAGATTTAAATTTGGTTCAGTGCTATTGAGCAATCTCTCTCATTGGAAGGAACATCACGGATATTATATGTTCCATGAATGATAAGTCCTGAAATAAAAAGCATAATTTAATGCACTATAGCTACCCTACATCACAGAGTCATTCATTATACAACTCTTTGTTGCGGTATATGAAGGGAGAGGAAGGTGTATTCATGTGGAGAGAAGAAGATTCAGATGTAGCCTGTCATTTTAAACTCAGCATGTCAGCTGAGTGCTGGTGATGAGCATTCCTGGGCTGGACTTCCAGTAGGCTTTGCAGAACAGGCTTTGCAAAGTGTTTTGAAAATCACTGGAAAGCTGTCAGTTTGGGGTTTTGAATCAGGACTGAATTTCCTGGCATTGGAAAAAGTTTTTTTCTTAAACTTTTCCCCTTCCTGGGTGGAGAGATTTAAGCTAGCATTTCAAAGCAGGTATCAAACCCCCAGCTTATTGTAAGAACTAAAATATATTTGGAAAATATCACACACACACACAAACACACACATATATGTATATATACATATATGAATCCATATGTAGACACACATATACATATGTATATGTATACATATACACACCTATTATGTATATACACACATATAGGTTTGTGTATATATGTATATATGTCACAATATAAATAATGTAAATTCAGTGCTTTCAAAGTCATTATGTGTCTACATAAGATTTGTTTCAACAAAACATTGATTCCATTTCAAGTCATCCATGAATTAATCAAAAACCCTTATTATGCATCTACTATGTGTGAATAGCAGTAAGGAGTCATAATTTCTGTGAAATCCTCCATGACCTATGTTCACCTGACCCTATCTGCTTTGAGATCAGTCTCTTGGGCATTACAGAACATAATATAATCGCTGCCAGGCAGTTCATCCTTGAGGAATGGGTTTGAATAGTCTAACAAACTTCATTCAATGAACTGCTCTCCAGACACTGATACTCTGTCTGAAATCATTCTTACTGATCTTAGTATATTCTCATCAATGTACACTTGCCCCATCCTCATGCCAGATGTGATATGCTTCCCCTTTCCCATCCTATGCTGCCTTCTCCTTTTCTCCCATTCCCCCTAGTCAAACTCATCTAATTTCCAACTCCATAGTTAAACCCTTGTTCCATGATTCTCTCTGTAATGATCACAGTATAATTACTACTTGCTTTCATCTTAAATCTTTCCCCTTTTCATTCCTTCCAAATTCTGATTCCCACTAACACCTGTCTCTCTAATTATGATAGCACACTCCTGGCCTGTGTCCTTGCCTCCTTTTTTAGTACTTATTGTATTTTCACTCTTAAAAACTCTTATCTCTGGGGGCAGAGTCAAGATGGTGGAGTAGAAACAGTACTTCCATGGAGCTCCAGCCCACACAACTTCAAAATTATGTTATAGGGGGATTCCAAACGACCTCTGGAGCTCCAGAACCCACAAAATGACACAGAGAAGCTAAGCTCCCACTGAGGACAGTCCTGCAGCCTGGCAGGGAGTGGCCAGCACAGCGCTCTGGGAGCCGAGCCCACCTCAACATGAATCAGAGGTTTTAGCCCCTGAGCAGCAGGACCAGCAGCCAGCTGGAGAGACTCCAGAACACCAGCAGCTGTGGCATTTCCAGAATTGCCAACACATAGATGCCACAGAAAAAGTGAGAGGTTAGTGCCCTATGGACTTTGGGACTCAGTTGGGAGAGCAAGTCGGCCTCTTTCTCTGGCGGTGAGAAGCCACTGAGCAGCTTCAGCACACCCGCAGACCCATGGGGCAGCTTCAGTTCCTGCCTTGCTAACTGTAGGGGGACCCAGCAATCAGTCTTGGGAGTAATTGCTCTTGATTTAACCTTCTTGGATCTGGATTGCAGTCTGGAATGGAGTTCTTGGGGTGTGTGAAGAGCTTGCCAGAGCGTGTGGTGGCTTCAGAGAGGGCACCCAACTAATACCTATGGCAGTTGGGGAAACCCCAGTGTTTGGGACAGAAACTCCCCTGATTGGAGGCAGAGTCCTACTGTGGCAACAAGCCCAAAAATCAAGTAATTGAGTGGCAACAAGCCTAGGCAAAGGAAACAAAATAAACAGAAAAATTCAACATTAGACTCCTAATTTGGGGGCAAAGAGGATCAAAGCATGGAACAGGAGGAGGACTGAGAGGTCAGAATTCCTGCACCAAAACCCCCAAATGAAAATAAGAGCTGGTTAAAGGCCATAGAGAACCTTAAGAAAGATTTTGAAAATCAGAGAAGTAGGGGCGGCTAGGTGGCGCAGTGAGTAGAGCGCTGGCCCTGGAGTCATAAGGACCTGAGTTCGGATCCGGCCTCAGACACTTAATTCACACAAACAAAAACCTAGCCGTGTGACCTTGGGCAAGTTACTTAACCCCAATTGCCCTAAAAGGGGCGGCTAAGTGGCACAGTGAGTAAGAGCGCCGGCCTCGGAGTTGGGATGACCCGAGATCGAATCCGGCCTCAGAAAATGAGCACCCACACACAAATAATGACTAGCCGTGTAATCTTGAGCAAGTTACTTAACCCCAATTGCTTAAATAAAAAGAAGAGAAATAGAGGAAAAATTTGGAAGAGAAATGAAAATGATGCAAGAAAATTATGAAAGGACAGTCCTAACTGAGGAAAATAACACCTTAAAAATAGACTAACTGAAGTAGCAAATAGGCTCAAAAAGGCAATGAGGAGAGGAATGCCTTAAAAAGTCGAATTTGCCAGATGGAAAAAGAATATTAAAGGCTCACTGAGGAGAATCTTTCCTTGGAATTTAGAATGCACCAAAGGGAAGCTAGTGTTGTTAAACAGATCCAAAAAAATGAAAGAATAGAAGGCAATATGAAATATCTGATGGGAAAAGCCACTGACCTGGAAAATAGATCCAGAAGAGATAATTTAAAAATTATTGGACTACCTTAAAACCATGATCAAAGAAAAAACCTAGAAATAATCATTCAAGAAATTCTCCAGGAAAATTGCCCTGATGTTTTAGAACCAGAGGGTAAAATAGAGGTTGAAAGAATTCACTGATCACCTCCTGAAAAAAAATCCCAAAAAGAAAACTCCTAGGAATATTTTAGCCAGGTCCCAGAATTCCCAGATCAAGGAGAGAATATTACAAGCAGCCTGAAAGAAACAATTTGAATATTGTGGAAATGCAATCAGGATAGCACAGGATCTGGCACTTTCTACACTGGGGGATCGAAGGGCATGGAATATGATATTCCACAGGGCAAAGGACCTGGGATTAAAACTGAGAACCACCTACCCAGCAAAACTGAGGATCCCCTTTCAGGGGAATATATGGTCATTCAGTGGAATAGAGGACTTTCAAGCATTCTTGATGAAAAAAACAGAATTGAGCAGAAAATATGAAATTCAGATACAAGAAGCAAGAGATGCTTGAGAAGGTAAACAGGGAAAAGAAATCATCATGAACTTATCAAATTTGAACTGTTTACATTTCTACATGGAAAAACAATAACTGAAAGTGATGAAACTTTTCTCAGTATGAACATAGTTGAGAAGGGTATATGGGCATATGAATACATATGTTAATGTGTGTATATATGTTTACAGGTATACATAGAAAGAGGACACAGGTCAAATATAATAGGAAGGGATGATACTTAAAAGGTGAAATTAAGAGGTGAGAGAGGAATATAATGAAAGGAGATGGGGAGAGACAGAATGCCGTAAACTATTTAATGTAAAAGAGGCAAGGGAAAATGGTTACAAGGGAGGAGAAGAACAGGAAGGCAGAAAGGCAAAACCTTATTCTCACTGAATTTGGATCAGGGAGAGAATGATATACATACAAAATAGGATACCTCACCCTATAGGAGTGTAGGGGGGAAGAGAATGAGAGGGGGGATGATGGAAGGAAGGGCGGGAGGAAAGGGGGGGCGGGAAGTTGGAACCACCCACTTATAAAAAGGGACAGCATCAAAGGAAGGAATAGACCAAGTTGGAGGTGGGATAGGATGGAGGGAAATATAGTCAGTCTTTTACAATATATATACTATGGTAATGTTTTGCATAGCTACACATACACAACATATACTGAACTGCTTATCTTCCCAGTGATGGTGGGAGACAAGAGAGGAAGGGAATGAATCTGGAATTCAAAGTTTTAAAATCAAATGCATAAAAATGTATAAATACTATTATTAATACTATTTTGCATATAATTGGAAAATAATTTATACAGGCATTGGGGCATGGAGATTCTCTTTTCCCTACTGTGAGAGTCGAGGAGGTTATGGGAGAAGATATGGGAGAGAGCAGATTCGAGGAGGGGATATCTTATGGGACTGCTATTCTGGGGTGGAGGGTAGGCAAAAATGGGGGAAAAAAGTTGTAACTCAATATCTGGAAGAAATGAATGATGTAAACCACAATTTAATAAAACATTTGGGAATTAAAAAAGTGAAAAAAATATTCTTATCTCCCCATTGCCATTTTAAGAGTACAATCTCATCATTAATCAGTAATCTCTTGTCTTTTGAAGTTCATTTAGTCCAAATTGATGGCCTAATCCTGATTTAGATGGCTAATATCCAATGATCTCTAAGGCACTGGAGATAAGAGTGAAATGATGATAATAGCAATGAATATGAGGAAGAGGAAAATAAGGATGATGACAGAAGACATTACATAGTGTAAATGTCTGCAAATGATTTATACAGGGTGTCACAAATATGTCCAGGTAGTTTTAAGCTACTAAGACTTAGAAGTTTGTGAAGATTTTTGAGACACTGTATACATTATCCTCAAAATAGTCATGAGACGTAGGTACCATCGGTATTATTTTGACAGCTTTACAGAAAGAAATATGAGATTCAGATTGGTAAAGTATCATATTGAGAGTAATGTAGCCAGTAAGTATCAGCATCAAGTTTTGAAACTAGATATCCCTTTACTCCAATTCCCATAATCTCTCTAGTATAAACAGATGTTATTTATGTAGAAACTTTCTGAGTGAAAGCAAGCTCTAGAGTCTAGGAGACAGAGGTGATGAATTAAGATAATTCCAGGTATAGAAGATAGACATAGAAAAAGTACAGATGAGAAAAATTGAGTATATTGTGTGAAAAACATTAAGAAGTAAAGTGTGGCTGGATTGTAGAGAAATCAGGAAGGAATAATGTCTAAAAAACACCTAGAGATATAAAAAAGTCAAATATTGCAAAGGGCTTAAAAAGGAGAGCCTTTTTATTGGATCCTCAAGGAAATAGGAATCCACAACTCTTTACTAAGTAGGAGAAGGGTTACATAATCCACCCTACATGGAGAAAACTCACTGAGAGTGAGGCATAAGTGTATAAGAAGCTAAAGGAAAGCCCAAGACAAATATTATTAATACCTACAGATTATATGAAGATATAGAGGGATTCCCCCTGAGCATTTAGGAGACCCCATATAGCAGTTGTGTGCACCCTCATGGAAGGTCATAGGCAAGAGTAGCCCATACTGAACAGCTCTTCGAAAAGAGGACCATGACATCAGGAATGCTATGGCATGCAAGTGAATTGGATTTAAGTGAGGGAGTGCTGTGCAAAGTCACCCGCCTCATTTTCACCTCTGGAATCATCTGGGTCCAGTGACCAGATGAGGACAACCTGAGATGGACATGGATGCAGTGGGTATACTTGGCCTTTCTTTTTAATCAGATGATTAACTCCTAATTTATAACATTCATTACTACAAGATTTTGAGTTACAAATATTCTCCCTGATTTTCCCCTACCAACCACCCCAAAATAGTGATCCTGCTGGATATCCCCGCCTGCAATCTGTTCTCTTCCATATCTTCTCCCATACGCCCTCCAAATTTCCAGTAGGGCACAGTGGATCTCTCTGCCCCAGTGCCTGTATATCTTATTTCTCATTTATATGTAAAACTATTAACAATAGAAAAAATATATATATATACACATATATTTAAACATTTGATTTTAAAACTTTGAATTTGAGATTCATTCCCTTCCTCCCTGGTCACTCACCCCTACTGGAAAGATAAGCATTGTAGTATAGGTTGTAAATGTGCAAAATATTTCCATAGAGGAAGAATTGCAAAAGACTGACTATATTTCCCTCCATCCTATCCCACTTCCCACTTGTTCTATTCTCTACTTTGATCCTGTCCTTTTTCAAAAGTGGGTGCTTCCAACTTACCCACCCCCAGCCTACCCTCCCTTCCATCATCCCATCTCTCATCCATTTCCACCCTACTCTCCTATAGGATGAGATACCCTATTTTGTGTAAATGTTATTCCCTCCCTAAATCAAATCCAATGAGAGTAAGGTTGACCAATTCCATTGTGCCTTCTTGTTCTTCCCCTCCATTGTACCCATTTTCCCTTGCCTATTCTATATGAAATAGTTTATCTCATTCTGTATCTCCCTATCTCCTCTCATTATATTCCTCTCTCACCTCTTAATTTCTCCTTTCAAGTATCATGCCTTCCTATTAAATTGGCCCTATTCCCTCTCTCTATATATAGCTGTACACATATATGCACACATTCACACATATATTCATATGCCCATATACACTCCTATACACACACAAACACACACACACACACACACACACATACACACACACATATATATATATACATATATAATATGCACAAGCACATTCACACATTTCTATTCCCTTCAACTCTTCTGATAATGAGAAAAGTTTCATCAGTTACATTTATCATTTTTCCATGTAGGGATGTAAATAGTTCAACTTTGATAAGTTCCTTATGATGTCTTTTCCCTGTTTGTCTTCTCATGCTTCTCTTGCTTCTTGTATCTGAATGTCAATTTTTTAATTCAACTCTGGTTTTTTCATCAAGAATGCTTGGAAGTAGGGGCAGCTAGGTGGCACAGTGAATGGAGCATCGGCCTTGGAGTCAGAAGGACCTGAGTTCGGATCTGGCCTCAGACACTTAACGCACACACAAACAAAAAACCTAGCGATGTGACCTTGGGCAAGTTACTTAACCCCAATTGTCCTCCAAAAAAAGCAAAAGAAAAAAGAAAAAAAAAGCAAGAATGGTTGAAAGTCCTCTATTCCCCTGAACGACCATATTTTCCTCTGAAACATGAAAATCAGTTTTGCAGGGTAGGTTATTCTGAGTTTTAATCCCAGCTCCTTTGACCTCTAAAATATCATATTGCAAGCCCTTTGATCCCTCAGTGCAGAAGCTATCAGATCCTGCGTTATCCTGATTGTGTTTCCACAATATTGAAATTGTTTCTTCCTGGCTGCTTGTAATATTTTCTCCTTGATCTGGGAATTCTGGATCCTGGCTGTAATATTCCTAGGAGTTTTCTTTTTGGGATCTTTTTCAGGAGGTAATCTATGGATTCTTTCAACCTCTATTTTGCCCTCTGGTTCTAAAACATCAGGGCAATTTTCCTTGAGAATTTCTTGAAGAATGATTTCTAGGTTGTTTTCTTGATCATGGTTTTCAGGTAGTCCAATAATTTTTAAATTATCTCTCCTGGATCTATTTTCCAGGTCTTTGGCTTTCTTTCTTTCTTTCTTTCTTTCTTTCTTTCTTTCTTTCTTTCTTTCTTTCTTTCTTTCTTTCTTTCTTTCTTTCTTTCTTTCTTTCTTTTTTTTTTTTAGAAAAGAAACATCAACTTTATTAACACTGGCTACAGCTACAGAGATCACTGATTAGAAGAAAAGGAGGATTTGATGACAGTGACCCCATAGGCATGCCTGGACACAGCAGCAGCCCACTCACTGCAACTGCTCTGAACCATTTCCCACCCCACCTAAAATGCTGCTATTGCTAAGGCGGGTGATTCTTGAGAAGCTGACTGCCAGACCACATTCCTCACTCTGCTGCTACTGTGGAGTTTCATGGGCAACTCCCCAAAGACTGGAATGACATGACACTAGCCTTCTAGATTACATCCATCAGTGCAGAAATGGGACTGCAGAGGGGCCTGCGCCACAGCTTCTCATAGATAAAAAAGATCCAGCTGACACCCCATCTCTCTGTGTTCTCTCTACCATCCCTAGATAGGATTCTGTTCTTTCTTCTGCCGAGTTTCTGGCAAGGGAACAGGGGGTGGAAGAGGAAATGGGGAGATAGTCATCAGCAAATCTGGTGAAACTTGGGTCCCATTTCCCCCTTTCCATGGAGGTGAGGGTTTTGATGGTGTCTTCTCCAGCTGGGGCAGCAGCATGGTGGTGGGGCAAGGAGGGTCAAGTTAATCACCTCTTCTTAAAGCTGTATTTCTTTCGTTCATAGAAAAGGTCAGTCTTGGAACTCCCCAGGTTGACAGTCTTTGGGCAACCATCTCGATCTTTCTCCTGGATGGTACACTCCTTGCAGTAATAGGCATCAGACACTCCAGGGCCCCCACAGATCACAGAGCGGCCCTGGTAGGAGCCATAGTTACACTCATCACATAGCCGGACCAACGTGCAAGGAGGGAAGTAGGAGTCACAGATCACACACTTGCCATCACATTTTTCACACAGCCTCCCAATGGCGACACCAGCCTGCTTGTGACAGAAGATCAAATCCGGGTGATGTTTAGCCAACTCCTTCCCCCAGGTCTTTGGTTTTCACAATAAGATATTTCACACTTCTATTTTTTTCATTTCTTAGCATCTGTTTAATAATATCTTGATTTCTCATAAAGTCACTAGCTTCCATTTACTCCAGTCTATTTCTGAAGGAATAATTCTCTTCACTTAGCTTTTGAGATGCTTTTCCATCTGGCAAATTTGGCTTTTTAAGGCATTCTTCTCCTTTTTGTTTTGTTTTTGTTTTTGTTTTTTTGAGCCTCTTTGGCCATTTGAGTTAGTCTTATTTTTCAAGGTGTTTTTTTCTTAAGTCAGGTTGTTGACTCTCATTTCATAATTTTCTTGTATCTTTCTCATTTCTCTTCCCAATTTTCCTCTGCTTCTCTTATTTGGTTTTCAAAACCCTTCTAATGGTCCTCTATGGCCTGTAACCAGCTCATATATTTCTTGGAAGATTTTGGTGCAGGAGTTCTGACTTTGCTGTCTTCCTCTTTTTCCTTCTTTTTTTGTGATAAAGAAAATGAGACGGAGAGTTTAAGTGATTTCACCAGGGAATAACAATTAATAATAACAACAACCATTTATATAGTGCCTACTATGTGGCACATGCTGTGCTAAGCATTTTATAAATATTATTTCTTTCTATCTTTACATTAACCCTGGGAGGTAGATGCTCTTATTGTCCTCATTTTACTATGAGGAAACTGAGTTAAACAGAGTTTAAGTGACTTGACCAAGGTTGCATAGCAAATATGTTTGAGGCTAGATTTTAATTCATGTCTTCATGGCTCTAAGCTAATTCTGTACCCATTGTACCACCTGGTTGCCTTAATATATGCAGTAATTGTCTTGGAAGGATTCAAACTCAAATCTTTGTGACCTCCACACCCATTGCTTTATTTATCATACCACTTAAAAGCATTTTGATCTCTATCATTTTTGAGCTTAACCATACTAAATGAGATAAAACAGCCATTGAAATGTAATTTTCCCCTTTATTTATAACACTTAGTGTTGGACCTTTATAACACTTCATATTGGACCATTCACATAGGAAGTATTTTGCATTTACAAATGTATAACATTACAATATTCAATCCATCAATAAGCATTTTAGCACCTGCTAAAATTTAATAATATTAATAATAATAAGAATAATAATTATATGTTGGGGTTGTTGTGAGGTTAGACTTAGTATTTTCAAACTTACAGACTCAAACCATTGCATAAGTGCCAGGTATTACTATTTGATTTTTAGTTCTCTTCCCCTGTGAAAGAGGAGGTAGGAAATTTTAGTCAACCACGTATTGGTAAGAGTGTGTGGTGTTATAAATGATACTATTGTTGCATTTTTCCTTATCTAAGGTTGCACATTATATGCCCTTCCCCCAAAATGTTGTTCAATTCTTGCTGAATCTTCTTGAATTGAGAACCAAATTCAAAAATGTCAACATTGTCCCTTTATAAAACTGTTATATCTTTTAATAACTAAGATCAAGTCCATCAAATAAATTTGAAGAATCAATAATCCTCAAGCAGGTATTTATCAAAACTGTAAAGAGAAGGGGAAGAGTTGTTGCCCTTTGTTATACTTTCTTGCTGCCAAGATGACAGTGATTAACTCCTTTAACTATTCTTCTATGAAATTTCACTTCGCAGAACATAAATATTATGCCACCAAAAAAAACCTACTGCAATGACTGAAATTCTATTCCACTATTAATTGTCATTTCTGTGTGTGGTGATAATGGTCCCTGTTAAGGTACACCTAGTTTACAAAATTCACATCTGAAGCCATTAATTTTTATTATGTAAATATTCCAAATTAGGTTATAAGATTAACTGATCCTACATGGGATGAAAAACAGGGTATATTTTGATGCAAAAATGAGATTGACAGTCATATAATTATCGATTGTTAGAAATGCAAAGACGATAGGGAACACCCAATGAAATCTTCTTATCTCATAGACACATAAAGTGAGTCTCCAGAGATGGAGTTGTCAAAAGTTGTACAACTAATAAATAATTAACTAGGAGAGAAATAGAAGGTTATTGATGCCTCCATCAGAAATCTTTCTATTATAACATATGTCCTTGAACAGCATAATGCCCCAGGCTGGATAGTCCACATTTGATACCATGTCCACAGTGATTAAAGAAAAACCTGAGTGGCAAATAACAACTTTGTTGTTCAAGATGCCTTCATGATGGGGAAAATTTGAACCAAAGTTCTGGGAACCATTTGGAGCTTCTGCTGGGGAGCTGCTAGCTTCTCTTGGGAGCTGCTGAAGACTGTGGAAACATGACAGTGACAGTAGTAATTTGAATGAATCTGTTTGTGTTTTTGTTAAGCCTTGTCAGAAACTGTAAAGGATTTAAGGTGGACTAAACATTGTGAGCTTCAGTGTGGAACAGGGAGTTAGACAAGGAACTGTGAGCTCTCTGCCTTTGATCCCAGGTGACAGTTTGGTGAAACCAGGTAGGAGCTGGTATCATGGAAGAGGATGCAGGGAATCTGAGAGACTACCAGAGTCAAGCGAAACAAAGACTTTACTTGGGTATTATGTACTGACTGAAAAGATTGTAACTTATTTGTGACTGAGGAGTGGATTTTATACTACCCCTTAAGAGAGTGCTGAGTAGTGACTCATATTGTAATTGTTCTCACGAGTGGGCAACTTTGACTATGGTATTTTGTGACACTTAAGGCAAGCCTCCTTAAGGATGATTGAATGATTGAGTTACTAAGTGACTGATTGACTAAATGATTATACTTTATTCAAAACTGTGTGACTACTGTTGTGAAAACTATGTGGCCATTTTCTGTGATAAGTTGTTGTGAATGCTGTATTTTGATTATCTGTGATAAGTTTTAACAATATGAATGTTGTATCTTGATTTACTGTGAATGTTTTGCCCTGATTTGTTATTGAATAAATAGAGTGTTCACTATATTATGTAATCAGAACCTTAAAACTGTGCACAATAGCATACATCTCAAAAGCTGCTCATGCTTGGCTTTACAGTAACTTCTTTCTAAATATATAAAAGGAGACAGTGTTGAAATTGGAAATATGGAAGAAGTCACAGTGAAGGAGACAGGGGTATTGTGGACAGAATCTGGTAATGACTTGTTAACAGGTGAATGTTTCTCTTGTTGAACTGCATTAAAACATGGGAGGGTCCATGAAAGGAAGGGGAAGGGAGTAAGGCAATAAAGAGGAGGAAGTGATGGTGTCAAATCAAGGGCTAGCATGAGAAGATGATAAACTCTGTGATCTCATAAAGAGATCCTATCAGAGAATGCGTAAGGAGGAATTGGGAAAAATTTAAAAGGGAAGGCAATGAAGGAGGTCTTTGGAGGGTTTTCCAGAGATTTATATCCCATGGCTGAAGGGAGATAAAGACTATACACTGGATGAAGTCTAGGGGCTTTGAAACTTGAAAAGTCTACTTCTGGGAGAATTGGAGTTAGAATAAGTAGGGGCAATTGGCAACTGGAGAGAATGGAAAGCAAGGGCACAAGGAGTAGATTTCCAGGTAAATGTGCATAAAAAAGTTTGACAAAAGCAGTGGTGGAGGCAGCTACCATGGGACAATGTCCTTTTGGACAACTGTACAAATTGATGTTGTTCTGAAAATGAGGAAAAGGAGAAGCAGTGGTGTAATCGTTAAGAAGACGTCATAGAAAGTGGGTAGACAAGAAAGCCTAGAACGGATACCATAGAAGCTTTGATTCTAAGAAAAATATAGAGAAAAGGGAGAGACTAACTGATTATAGGGGTAATTAATCAGGGATGAATTGTCTAAAGTAATAAGAAAGAAAAAATAATGCAAAAAGCAAAACAAATTTTTTAAAGGAGCAAAAATAAAATTTAAAAACTAAAGAATAGGACTAGCTAAAGAAGATTAGGGAGAAATCTACTTGAGTCATTGAGAGAAAATAGTCAGGAGGGCTCTAAATAAATTTTAATGCTATAGGGCCCACACAATGACTGAGAAAAATACATCTTCTTTGGAAGAGTCTGGCAGGATGAAAGGCTGGGTCTATCGAATCAGGCTAGAAGTGAGTGGATTGCAGTCCCGCATGGGAAACTCCACCACAGACTGGGTGTAGCAGCAAGCACCATAGCATACCCAAGGTGGCTGCCAACATAGGTTCTTAGAACTGCTTTTCTAAAGGAAAGCAACTCAAAATGGGTTAACAATCTTCCTTTAATCAAAAATATGTCACTTAACTACTTAAGGGGAAAAAGGTCAGCACCCTGAAATTCAGAGAATAAAAGAAATTACAAGCAGGTTACAAATACAGAGAACATCAGCAGACAGGCTTCCAACTCTCTGACCATTACATCCATACCTAGTCAGTTACCAGAGAGGGAAGCACTAAAATCTTGGTTTTCAAAGCAAGAGGGCTCAACATCTATACAGAGTCTCATTTGGTCAAATCACATAACTCTTCTCAAAGTGAGCCCCCAAACAAAATCTCACATCAGGGTATATATAGCCTTCTCCTGCCTCAGAGAATGTCAAAACCCTCCTGACCCACTGCCCAATCACAAAGCACCAAGGTATGGGCATTCCTGAAATACAAGTCTCCTGCCACAGGCTCCATGTGACTACATTCAGCCTATTAGGGGGTAGAGTATATTTTCAAATCAAAGAAGGTTCTCAGAGTCACTTAAGCCTATCAAAGGGCCTAGGGGCGGAGAAGATCTAAGATTCCCATTCCCATAACACTGGGCCAGAGCAGGTCTCAGGGGATTGGCAGCTGTGGGAGTTTCCAGACTTTTCAACCCACGAACTCCAAAGACAAAGTAAAAGTTACATGAGGAAACTCTATTGAACCTGGGTGAGAAAAGAGCACCATCTGGCCCCAGCTCCAGGAAGGCAGCAGTGATGGTGCTGGCAGCAGTGATGGTGGCAGCAGCAGCAGCAATGGCTACTTCCAGAGCTCCAGGCCTACAGATGGTGAGGGGATCAAGGCACTGGTTAGAGGACAATTGCTCTTTCTTTGAAATGGCTGTATATGGCTTGAAGACTTAGGTGGTGATCCTAGAGTGAGGAGAGCTAGTGTGGTAGAGCTCAAGGCAGCTGTAGAAAGGGAATTTTTCTTACAGTTCTGAGACAGAAAAAAAGTGCCTATGGTCACTCAGAGACCACAGAACAGACAGTGGGAAGAGTAACACTTCTCTTTTGATACCATAGAAATGAAAATTCAAAGGTACATAGAAGTACAACAGCTATGTAAAACCCCAGAAATTTAGGGCAGAACACTCTCCACTCTGGAAGCAGAGTTCTACTTTGGCAAAGAGTTCAAATGTCAAGTAATTGACTGGGAAAATGAGCCAAAAAGGAAAATATATATATATATATATATAAAGACTATATATTTTTTCCTTTTGGTGACAAAGAAGAACAAATCTTACAACCAGAAGAAGACAACAAAGTCCAAATTCTCTCATAAAAGCCTCCAAGAAAAAGATGAATTGTTCACAGGCCATAAAGGGACTCAAAAAGATTTTTAAAATAAAATAAGAGAAATAGAGGAAAAATTGTGAAGAGAAATGAGAATGATGCAAGAAAATAACGAAAAGTGAGTCAACAACTTGCTAAAGGAGACCCCAAAATACTAAAGAAATAACACCTTGGTGGGGCAGCTAAAAGATGGCAGCTAAAAAGTAGGAAAATTTGACATGCTCCCTCCATAACCACTTCAAAGACTTATAAAAATGACTCTAAATAAACTTTAGGGCTAGAGAACCCAAAAAGTGACAGAAAGAAACAAACCTCCAGTGGAAGGCAAACCAAAAAATGGACAGTAAGTATCCATCACAGTGTGCTGGGACCCAAGGCCAGGAATGTGTGAGCCTGTTGTTTTAGCATCAGGGTGGCCCCTGACAGTTTGAGGTACTTCAGGAGAGTGGATCACCAGCAGCTGTGGCAGCTTCCAGAATTATCAACCTGTAAATGCCAAAGACAAAGTAGGAGTGCAATGTGGACTTTGTGGGATCAAGGGGTCTGGGAGAGCTGTCTAGCCTCTGCCTCCCAGAGGGAGATGAGGCTGATGTGAGGTGACCATGTAGCCACCACTAAGTGGCTACTTCAGAGCTCCTGGCCTGCAGATTGTAGGGGGACCAAGCAACCATTCTGAGAGGTGATGGCTCTTGCTTTAACCTGCTTGAATCTGGATTGCTATCTAGGGTGGAGGTCCTGGGGTGCATAACCAGGCAACAGAGGCGATGGAAACTTCAGAGAAGGCACCCATCTAATAGCTCTCACAGCTGTAAAAACCCTAGCAACTTGGGATAAAGCTCTCTTCTCTGGAAACAGAGCTCTACTATGACCAAAAAAAAAAAAATCAAAAGTCATGTAATTGAGTGGCAACATGAGCAAGCAAAGAAAACAAAGCAAGCAGAACAATCCAAATTTGGATTTCTTCTTTGGGGACAAAAAGGATCAAAACAGGGAACAGGAGAAACAAAACAAAGTCAGAACTCCCCTGATAAAAAGCTTCCAAAAAATATGAAGTGGTTACAGGCCATCCAAGAAGGATTTTGAAAACCAAATGTGTATTTCTGTGCATGTATGGATGTATGTACATGTACACACACACACACACACACATATATATGCATATGCATATACATATATACATATACATAAACACGCACATATACATATTCATATTCATACACATATACATTCATCCATACCCACAGGTAAACGCACCTATGTGTGTTAGGAGCCAAAAAGGCCTGAGCCAGGACTTCAGATAATTACCCTGATATCAGTGGACCTGAATATCAAAGACCTCTTTGAGATGAAACTTTTCACAAAGTTAGCTCCAGAGTTCTTATGATATGGATTACACTTATAAGAATGGTGTTTGAGATTTGAGGCCAACAGCCTCTGGCCCAAGATATATTTGATTCAGCACTCAGGTATCTTTGTGTGGTCAGCTCTGAAGTGATAAATTTTGAGGATTGCAGCTTTGTCTTTGAAGTTTGCTCTCAATTGTATCTGTTTATGACTGTGGCTGCATTAGCAGGTACTTGAGGCCTAGATCAAAGGTCTTACCCTAAGACTTTAGTCCTAGATAACAAATCCTTATCAAATTCTATAACGTGTATTACCTCCAGGATACTATAGGCTAAGGTAATGATTAGAAAACTTGAGTCCCATTCCTTTGTCTCTTTCTTCTATAAAAACCTTGTCCTAAGAATCAATAAATGGAGTTCTTAGTTCTTCCTTGAACTACCCACATGGCCTGGTCATTTCTTATTCACGTCTCTGGATCATGCTAAGTGCTGGACACTGAGCAGCCCACAGCATATGTGTGCTTCTTTGTACTACATGTGGTCTTATGAAAAATGAGCTGACCTTGCAGCCCAGAAAATCTAAATATAAACCCTACCTCTTATTTATATACCCTTTTGAGTTTAGGCAAGTTAATTTACCTCTAAATGCAATCAGTACTTCTAAGACTACAAAGTGGAGAAAAGATTTGAATGTGCATTTATGGAGGGCCTTTTCTTATATAGTGTCCTATAATCATGAAATCATAGGTACAGGTGCAACCCAATTAGCCCTTTTTCCCCATGAACTACTGTTTAACAATCTTGGCAATTTTATTTATTCTATTCTACAACTTTTCTGATATCTGTCCCCTACTCACAGCTCTCATAGACACGACCCAGGTTGAGGCCCTTATCATCTTTTGTCTAGACTATTACATTACCTTGTTCAGTGTTCTCACTGTCTCCAATCTTTCGCTTGAATCAAATCCAATCTTTGTAAAGCTGACCAATTGATATTTCTAAATCCATGTCACTCCCTTGCTCAAGAAACTCCCATGACTCTCTATTAACTCTAAGATTTGTTATAATACTCTCTTTAGAATTTAATACCTTCTAAAACCTGACTCCAACTGACTTTTCCATAATCATTATATATTGCTTGGTTTTGTGCATTTTTGGGTTCAGTCAAAATGGTTTTCTTTGTATTACTCACACATAGCCCTAGTATATTTGTGTCTTTTCACAAGCTCCCCTTCAATCAAGTTATCCCCAAAATCACATAATAAGGGCCTATTTTATACCAGGCACTGTGCCAAATAGCAGAAGTACAGATAAATAATTCCTACCCTTAAGGAACAAACAATTTATTGTAGAAGAACTTGCTAGAATCCCTGAAGTATTTTACTGATCTTAGTTCTCAGTCACCAACCAGGCATTGCCTTATTATACTAATTATTAACTTAATATATTTTGCATATGCTTTCACATACATATACAAGTTGTTTTTCTTCATAATAAGTCCCTTCTCATTAGGGACTGCTTCTGGAAGTTTTTTTTTTTCCTTTGAATCCCCTATTGCTTAGCAGAATTGCTGAAACATAGTAGGTATGGAGTAAATGCTATTCTGTTATTACTTGACTTATTAACCAATTGTCTCTAGACAAATCATGGATGTAAATATATAAGTTTTCTATTTTTTTTCTTTTTCTGGAAGACATTGTGATCATTAATTTGATAGCAACATCCTGCATCACATGTATTCTTTTTTTTTTTGTATATAAGCAGGTATTTTATGTGATATGGAAATAAATGGAATTAAATTTAGATCCATGTCAGGTAATATTGGATAGCATTTGGGTGTTTCTAAAGGAATGGATATGAAATGTGTTCAGAATAACATCTTGCAACATTAAAATTTCAGTCATGTTCTGGTGTACTCTAAATTAAACTGTCTCAACAGCACTGCTTGACTGAGGCCTGCTGTGTTACACTTAGCAGGAAGTGATGCCCATAGCAGCAGGTGTTGGTGGAGGTTTCAGAACGGGTTTCTTTGAGGTTCTGTTGTTCTCTAGACCTTATATTGGTGACCGAAAAGGAACAGGCAAGAAGAGGCATAACAGAGAAATGTTGAAAGTCAGAGCTGATCTTCAAATAAATGAGTGACAAGTGGAAATAAGTATAGTGCAGTGTAACATGTGTGTATACATACATACATATGTACATATATGCATGTATGTATGTGTATGAGCTTAATCGCAGCCTTGTTTGGGCTGCAGAAGGGGAAAATAAAGTAAAAAAGGACACAGAAGAAAAAAAAATCCTGCCAGGTAACAAAGCTGAGCAGCTTTAGAAACAATATGTAGTACTTATTATGCAGATTTTTTTTCTGAAATGGAAATTTACTGTTTTCTAGTGAATCCTCTTCTGTTCTGCTGTGCACGTGACATTTTTTTTCTTTTCTAATTTTGAATTTAAGCTTAAAAAGAAAAGAAAAGAAAGCTGGGACGGTCCTATAAGGTCTTCTTATTCAACCCCCTTATTTTATAGATGAGGAAAGTATGACTGAGAACAGGAAAAGGGCTTGCTTTAAGTCACACTGATAATTGGTGGCAGAGTTATAATCAAAAGCCTTCTCTTCATACTCTCTGGCTCTTACTCAGAGCTACTTTCATTTTTCTTTAAATCCCATGGGATAAAATATCTCACAAGACAGTTTTCATTAGGCACCTTCCTCACAACATCTTGGGTGAGAGGTAATACAGTTTTCCTATTTCCATTTTCCTGATTAGGAAACATTTTGAGAATTGAAAAAGAATTACTAAGGTCACACAACGAGTAAGAACCTGAGGTCATATTGTAGAATCATCAATTTAGAGCTAGAAAAAAAAAAAAAAAACAATCTTAGAGATCACTGAACCAAATGACAGCATTTTCAGAAGAGGAAAAACCATTACTTATGGTAATGGCCACAAAAGGTCAATTACTTGCCCAGAATTTGACAACTAGTATCTTCCCAAGCCAAGATACGAACTTCAGACTTCTGGATTCCAATTCCACAACCCATCTATAGACATCATAAGGACTTTATACTCTGTCCAGTTAATCAGAGCAGTAGTGTCAAGTTAAACCAGAAATTGGAGAGACTAATCTGTACATATGGATCCCTGAAGCTAATGTAGTTTGAAAGTCCTATCTATGCTTTATTATATTTTACTTGTTTTGTTAAATCTTTCCCAATTAAGTTTTAATCTGTGAGTCACTGCGTGTTTGATGTTTCTCGTGCTTATCACTCCATCTCTCATTTCTTTGCCTTTCTATAAGAATATACTTATTTCTGCCATCCAAATCTACTTCATATCTTCTCTTTAGAATTCCTAGTTATAAATCTCAGATCAAATGCCAATTCCTGTATAAGCCTTTCACCAACTGATTAGTACCTAAGCCCTCAAACCAGTTTGTATTTAATTTGTTAGTTTGCATGTATTTATACTATATCTATTGTCTCCATAATAGGACCCAAGACAATTGAGAATAAGATTTGCTTTATATCTCTATACCAACAGTGACTGAAAAGTAAAAATAGGTAATGTGTTTTTGTTGATCAGTCTTTCAACAAGCATTTATTGAGTGCCAACTATTAAACAGACCTGTGACTAGGGATTCCAAGAAAAGCAATAATATCCCGTGACCTCAAGGACTTCATAGTATACTGGAGGAAACAACAAAGTTAACGTTCTTTGTACTGGAAGAGTAACAAAATAACATCACTATTTCAGAGTCAAGGTACAGTGTGTGCAACTGTGACTGATCAAACCAATACAAGCTTGCAGGGCTTTACCACAGGTTGGGCACAAATAATTCCTGTGACCATCTGCCTTGCAGGTATCTCTAAATCTGGGCATCTCACATTTCTTTTGAGTTACTGTAATTCTGCTTCGCTCATGGAAAACAGTGCCTTCTCTTTTTGCGGACATGCCATGCTAGGGGTCCTGTGCCAGTGCCTGCTATGTCTTAAAATCAAGAAAGACCTTGAGTCTTTGTATCACTCCTTCTGACCTGTATGTTTGCACTTGCCAGGTGTGAGTTCTCTATAAAATTGTCTTTTAAACAAATGTGTGTTTGCCATTTGAACCACATGACCAGCCCATTGGAATTATGTGTTCTGCAGTAGAACTTGAATGCTTGGCAGTTCAGTTAAAGAAAGGACCTCAGTATCTAGTTACTTATCTTGCCAGATGATATTCAGAATTTTCCTAATACAATTAAAACTATAAGTGATTCAGTTCCTTGGCAAGATACAGGTAGGGTTAGATTATCCAGGTGTCTCAGGTATACAACTGTGAGGTCAGCCCAATGGCTCTGTTTGCCTTCACTTTGGTAGGCAGCTTGATCACCCTTCTCTCCTACACTGAGCTAGCTCTAGCAATGTGTGAGTCAACCTCATCTATGTCAACACCCCTGGAAAATACACTGACCAGATGAATTAACTTATCCAGAAGAATTTTTTTCCATTTGCAATTACTGATGTTTTCATGTAAGGATGATGTGGCACTGGCCCTTGGAAAATCTATTTCTTGGTATTAATCATCAGACCAAAATTGGTACAAGTGCAAGAAGATCGATCTGTTGATTCTCAGCCTCAGTGGCTGCATTGCATTCATAACCATTTGGGAACAGAAAGTCCCATACCAACTGTTCCTTTGTTCTTGGTTTGCAGCCTTTCAAGTTAAATAATTTACCATCAGTGCAGAAGTTAACCATGATGCCATTTGTATCCTTTGGGAATTTAGAAAGAAAATTGGGAATAATGAAAAAAGTTAATTAGCAAAAAAGAGACTCAGAGAAAACTTTTCATAAAAGGTAAGATTTTACTAAGGACTAGAAGGAAGCCAGGGAGAGATAAAAAGGGAGACAGAGATAAACAGGGAGACAATTTCATGCACGGGGAACATCCAGTGAAAATATACGAAGTGTCTTGTGTTAGAAATAAAATGAACATCACTGTCACTGGATCTCAGATTATGTCTCTTTTATATATTGTCTATCCTTGCTGAAGAGTAAATTTCTTGTGTATAGGAACCATCAACTATACTAGGTAGGGTTGAATAAGGTATAAAAACTGTAAATGCAATGAGGATTCAGGTTATGAGGAATCTTAAAAACCAAACAGAGTATTTTATACTTGATCCAGTAGGTTATAGGTAATCACTTCTGTTGATTAGGTAATGGGGTGACATGGTCAAATCTATGCTTTAGGAAGATCAATTTCAGAGCTGAGTGGATAATGGACTGGTGTGAGCACATACTTGAGGCAGGAGAAGTAATCAAAAAGTTTGTAGTATTCCAGGAAGGAGGTGATGATGGCCTGCACCAGGGTAATAACAGTGTCAAAAGAAGGTAGAATCTACAACATCTGGTAATAGATTAAAGTGAAAGAGAGTAAAGAATCTAAAATGGCAAATTGATCAAAAGTCTACATGACTGAATGGTTAGTGGTGGCCTTGACAGAAATTAAAAAAAAAAAAAAAAAGGAATTCTGGGAGGGCTTGGGGAAAAGATAATAAGTTCAGCTGTGCATTGAGTTTAAGATATCTAGTCATGATGTTCAATAGGCAGTTGGAGATAATAGATAAGCAATTTTTTTTCCCTAAAAATTAGAGCCATACCAAAGCAAAATGGGTTACCTTGAAAAATAGTGGGCTTTCCCTTAATGGAGGTACTCAAGCAGAAGTTTCATGACCACTTGTCAGGTATTCTGTAAAGATGATTTTTATTTGGCTATAAATTGCATTCAATGGCCTCTGAGATCTCTGGCAACACTTAGATTTGGATACATTTTTCCGAGGTAGTTGCATTTGAATTGGGTCCTGTCTTCCAATTGACTTACACTGCCATTACAAAGATACTCTATCTCCATTGCTGATTGATTTTCCATTGGTGAAAACAGCCTCTAAAACCTTACCATACAGATCTTTGCTGCTTTGTCTCTCTGTCAAGTAGCTGGCATACTAACAAACACATGTGCATCTTTGAGACTCTTAATTCTTAAAGGAATAATGTGATTTTATAAGTTGTGTTTTGCAAAGAATTCATTAGTAAATTTCTTGATTTCCAATCACCCCTCATCATTCTATCCCCATGCAGCATGCAAGTTCTGATCTGAGGACAAACTTAGCTAAGTCAGTGAAGTTTCTTCACCACTTTGGTACCAGAAAGGTGAATATTTTCTGGTTACAATGGAACTAAACAATTATCTTCCTTTTCATAGTATAATCACAAGTCATTGTCATAAACAGAGATAAAATCACAGATGCTTAACATTAGACACATTTTCCTAACAATTAGAGTGGTCCCAGAGTTGCACTGACTTCTTTCAGATTTGTGGCTTCTTCTTTGAGAACAAGAGATAAATTCTTCTCAGATTGGGTGCTGTAGGGAATTCCCTTGTGTATATATTAGACTAGATAAAAAAAAGTCCCTTCCAACTAGGTGGTTTTGTAGCCAAAATAAATGAAAACAATTTGTTAAATTTTCAGTATGAGCATTTGTACATCAGAAATCAGGCATATACTATCACTCAATGAACAAGCTATAGATGGATCTATCTATCTCTATAGACATTTTTCTATTGTGTATATATGTATGTGCATGTGCGTGTGCATGTGCATATATGTATGTATATATGTTTATTTGTGTGGATATACATGTATATATAATTTTTATTTCATATTTTAAATTTATCTTTTGTTTTTAACATTTCTTTTTACATTTCAAATTTTGAGTTCTAATTTTTCTTCTCCTCTCCTAGAACCTCTACCACCCACTGAAAAAGTAAGCAATAACTTATGAATTAAGCATGTGAAATCTTGTGGAACATATTTTCATAATAGCCATATTTCTAAAAATATCAAGAAAAATAAAGAAATCAGAAAATAATACATTTTTTTTTCTCAGAGTTCATCAATTCTCTCTTTGGAGGTGGATAACATTTTTTCATCATGAATCCTTTGAATTACATTAGGTTATTTTATTGATCAAACTAGCCAAAATTTTTACATATGATCATCATTATAATATTATTACTTTGTGCAATATTCTTCCACTTATTTTCCCCACAATCACGAGTAATTTTTTTTTTTTGAGTTTTGAGTTTTAAATTCTCCAATTCTGGACTTCTAAATTGAGAAGGCAAGGTATTTGATATAGGTTATATATGTGAAGACATGCAAACTATTTACATATTAGTCACATTGCAAAAGAACACATAGACCAAAAAAAATGAAAGTAAGAAAAATAAATAAAATAAATTAAAGCATGCATTGATCTATATTCAGACTCCATCAGATCCTCCTATGGAAGTGGATAGCATTTTTCAATGTAAGTCCTTTGTTATTATACTGGATCATTGTATTTCTCAGAATAGCCATCATTCACATTTGATCATTGTACAATACAAGGTTCTCCTGGTTCTGTTCATTTCAATTTGCATCAGTTGATGTAAGTCTCCAGATCTTTCTGAAACTCCTCCTTTGTCATTTCTTGTAGAAAAATAACATTTCATCACAATCACATAACACAACTTATTAGGACATTCTCCTGAAGGCATGCTAGACCTGCCCTCAATTTTCAATTCTTTTCTCTAAGGATTATACTCATCGAGGCTGGGTAAATTATTCTTGATTGTAATCCTAGTTCCTTAGCCCTCTGAAATATTATATGCCAAGAACTCTAGTCTTTTAATGAAGAAGGTGCTAAATCTTGTGTTAACCTGACTATGGCTCTACCGTATTTAAATGATTTATTTCTGGGGCTTTCAAAAATTTCTCTTTGACATGGGAGTTTGGAATTTGGCTATAATATTTCTGGGATGTTTCATTTTGTGATGTCTTTCATGAGGTGATTGGTATATTCTTTCAATTTCTATTTTATTTTCTGGTTCTAGAACATCAGGGTAGTGTTCCTCAATAATTTTGTGAAAGGTGATTTCTAGGCTCTTTTTTAAATCACGTATTTAAGGTAGTCTGATAATTCTTAAATTGTTTTTCTTCCAACACAGTTATATTTCAAATGATATATTTCACTTTGTATCCTATTTTTGAATCTTCTTGTTTGATTTTTTTTTTTGCTGCTTTTTTGAAGGGGGTAATGCAGGCAATTGGGGTTAAATGACTTGCCCAATGTCACATGGCTAGTGTTAAGTGTCAGATGCCACATTTGAACTCAGGTCCTCTTGACTCCAGGGTTTAGTTGTTTTTTAATGTCCCATGAAGTCATTAGCTTCAATCTGTTTTTAAGGACTAATTTTCTTTAATATTTGCATACTAATTAATTAATATAATTAAATAAATAATATTTGAATATCTAAATTTATATATTAAATACTTTTTTTCTTTAGTGAGCTTTTGTACTTCCTTTTCCTTTTGGCAACTTTTTAAAAAATTTATTTGCTTTTAGCTTTCAACATTCCCTTCTATAACTTGTATGAAAAAGCTTTGTTTTCCCTCATCCTTCCCCTGAGGACATGCAATCAGACATAGGCTTTACATATGCATTCCCATTAAAAATAATTTCACATTAATAATGTTGCATGGAAGAAGCAGGACCAATAAGAGGAACCACAGGAAAGTAAGAAAACAACAACAACAACAACAACAACAACAACAACAACAAAAGAAACTAGTCTGCTTCACTCTGCATTCAGATTAAAAAATTATTTCTCTGGATGTGGGTGGCATTTTTCATCATGAGTCCTTTAGAATTGTTTTAGTTCCTTGCATTGCTGAGAAGGGCTAAGTCAATCAAAGTCAATTATCACATACTGTGGCTGTTACTGTGTACATTGCTTTCCTGGTTCTGCTCATTTCACTCAGCATCAGTTCATATGAGTCTTTCCAGGTTTTTCTGAAGTCCACCTGTTCATCATTTCATATAGCACAATAGTATTCCATTACATTAACATACCAAAACTTGTTCAGCCAGTCCCTCAGTTTTCAGTTCTTGAATACCACAAAAAGAGCTGTTATCAATATTTTGTATATGTGGATCCTTTTTTCCATTTTTATGATCATTTTGTGATACAGCCCAAGTGGTATTGTTGCGTCAAAAGGTATGGATATTTTTATAGCCCTTTGGGCATAGTTCCAAATTGTTCTATGGAATTGTTGCATCCTCACAAGTCTAAAAACAATGAATTAGTGGAAACTACTTTCCCATATCTTCTCCAACATTTATCATTTTCCTGTTTTGTCATGCTAGCCAATCTGATAGGTATGACATGGCAACTCAGAGCTGTTTTGATTTACATATCTGTATAATCAATAGTGTTTTAAAGAACTTTTTCATGTGACTATAGGTAGCTTTAACTTCTTCCTCTGAAAATTGCCTGTTCATGTCCTTTGACCATATGTCGATTGGGGAATGACATGTATCCTTGTAAATTTGACACAGCTGTCTACATATTTTAGAAATGAGGTCTTAAAGGGAGACAATATTTGTAAAATTTATTTTCCAGTTTTGTTTCCCTCTTAATTTTGATTACATTGGCTTTGTGTAAAAACTTCTCAATTTAATGTAATCAAATTTACGTAATTTGAATTTCATAATATTCTCTATCTCTTGTACAGTAAATAATTCCTCCATTCTCCAAAAACCTTACAAATGAACTATTCCTTGCTCCTCTAATTTACTTATAATATCAGCCTTTATATCTAAAGCATGCACCCATTTGAACTTTGTTTATATAGTGTCAGGTGTTGATAGATACACAGTTTCTGTCAAACTTTTTCCAATTTTCAGCAATTTTTATCAAATAGCGAGTTCTTATCCCAAAAGCTGGAGACGTTGAGTTTATCAAATAGTAGATTACTATAGCCATTGACTACTGTGTCTTGTGTACTTAACCTATCCCACCGATATACCCTCTACTTCTTAGTCAGTACCAAGTAGTTTTGATGATTGCTGCTTTATAATAATTTAAGATCTGGTAAGGCTAGGCCACCTTCCCTAGCATTTCTTTTCATTGATTCCTTTGATGTTCTATTCCTTTTGCTCTTCCAAAAAAATTTCAATATTATTTTCAAAAGCTCTGTAAAATAAATTTTAGTAGTTTGGTATGGCACTGAATAAATAAATTAATTTAGGGAGAATTGTCATTTTTATTATATTTGTTTAACCTACATATGAACAACTGATGATTTTCCAGTTACTTAGATTTCACTTTATTTTTGTGAAAAATATTTTGTAATTGTGTTCATATACATCCTGAGTTTCTTTTGGTAGTTAGTCTACCAAATATTTTACAATGTCTAAAATAACTTTAAATGGAATTTCTCTTTCTATCTCTTGCTGTTGGGTTTTGTTACTAATATACAGAAATGCTGATGATTTATGTGAGTTTAATTTATATCCTGCAAGTTTGCTAAAGTTGTTTATTATTTCATGAAGTTTTTAAACTGATTCTCTGATTCTTTAAGTATATCATCATATTATCTGCAAAGAGTAATGACTTAGTTTCTTCTTTGCCTATTTTGTTTCCTTCAATTTCTCTTTCTTCTCTTATTGCTAAAGCTAACATTTCTAGTACTGAATTGAACGATAGTGACAATAATGGACATCTTTCTTTCACCCTTGATTTTATTGGAAGTGCATCTACCTTATCCCCATTATAGATAATTCTTATGGTTTTATCATTTTAAATAAGACTTTCTTTCTTCCTATGATCTCTAGGGTTTTCAATAGAAATGAGTTTTGGCAAAAGTTTTTTTTTTTATCTATTGAGAAAATCATATGGTTTCTGTTAGTCTTGTTGTTGATATGATCAATTATGGTGATGCATTTCCTAATATTGAAATAGCCATGTATTCCTTTTATAAATCTGATTTGATCAAAGTGTATTATTCTTGTGATAAGCTACTCTAATCTTTTGCTAAATTAAAAAAAATAATGCATCTATAGTCATTAGGGAAATTGGTGTGAAACTTTCTTTATCTGTTTTGGCTCTTCCTAGTTTAGGTATCAATAACTTATTTGTATAAGAAAAATATTTTGGGAGAACTCCTTCCTTGTCAATTTTCCCAAATAGTCTATCTAGTATTGGAAGTAATTTTCTCCAAATGCTTAATGGTATTCGCTTGTAAATCCATCTCTGCCTTGAATTTTTTTCATAGGAAGTTCATTGATGGCTTGTTCATTTTATTTTTCTGAGATGGGGCTATTTTATTATTTTACTTCCTCTTTGGTTAGTCTGGAAAATTTATAAATTTTAAATATTCTATTTCACTAAGATTCTCAAATTTATGGGCATACAGTTAGGCAAAATACTTGTTGAGAATAGTTTTCATTTCCTCTTTATTGGTGGTGAATTCAGCCTTTTCATTTTTGATACTGGTAATTTGGTTTTCTTCTTTCTTTTTTTTTAAACCAAGTTAACTGATTTTAAAAATCAATTTCATTTTTTTTTAACAAAACCAGTTCTTAGTTTTATTTATTAGTTCAATAGTTTTCTTAATTTCAATTTTATTATTCTCTGCTTTGGGCTTCAGCATTTCTAATTTGGTATTTAATTGATGATTTTTAATTTGTGTTTTTAGTATCTAGGTTTTTTTTTTTTCAGTTTCATGCACATTTCATTGATCTCTCCTTTTTCTATTTTATTCATGTATGCATTCAGAGATAAAAAACAAACAAACAAACAAACTTTGCCTAATAACCACTTTTGTTACATGCCCTAGGGAATTTCATTTACCATTTTCTCTCTATCTTTCTCACTTGAATTTTAAAATACTTTGGCAAGTCTTCTAAGAATTTCTTTAGGACTAGACAGAAATTTACATGTTTCTTTGAGGCTTTGTATGTAGCAGTTTTGGCTTTGTTTTCTCATTCTAAGTTTTTGTTTTTTGTTTTTGGTTTATTGTTTGCTCTACCTTGTCATCATGGTGAGTTTCTATGATTAGATTACTTTTTATTGTTTGCTCATTTCCAAGCTTATTTTTTGACTTTTCAATATATGTTAAATTTGGGCTCCATTTCTGGGCTGCAGGGGAAACTATAAAATTCTTTAATTTTTGTGCAGCTATTTTCAGAGCTCATTTTTTGGGTCTTTTCCAGAGCAGTAAGATATGAAAAGAGGTAAATTACTTCTTTCCTGGTTTGTACTGGTCTGTGATTAACCACAAGCACTCCTTTCCACCCTGGAACTATGACTACAATACTTTTTGGCCTTCTTATTAATAGAGGCACAAAAAAAAACTAAAGAAAATAAATAATTAAAAATAGAATTGGAAAACTTTTAAGATTCTCAAAACTTAACTAAATAAAATAACTACTTAAAATTTGAATTAGTCATTTGGATGCTAATGTTCCCATGATATTCCTAGGAACACTGAAACAAAGGAAAAAGATTGAAAAATAGAAGAAAATTGAAAAAAGTAAACTAATTAGAAAAAATAACCTGGAAAATAAATAGAAGAGAGATGATTAAAGAATTATTAAACATATAATAAATATCATATTCCTGAAAGCCATGATAAAAAAGTATACAAAACATTTAAAGAAATTATAAAGAAACTGTCCGTTTATCTTAGAACCAGAGGGCAAAGTATAACTTGAAAGAATCCACTAATAACTTCCTGAAAGAAATTTCAAAATGAGAATTACCTAGTATACTACAACTGAAATCCAAACCTCACTACTCAAGTAGAAAATTCCAAAATCAGCCAGAAATAAATAAATCAAATACTGTTAAGTCACAATAAGGATTACCCAAGATTAATATTTTTCACAGTTAATGAGTGAAGGTCTTGTTTGTTTGTTTATTTTTGAAATTGGAAGGCAAAGGAGCAAGGATTATAAAGGAGAAATCTCTAGCTAAAATGTCTTCTATTGTTAGGGTTAAAATTCTAACATTATATCTCAGTGCTTGATAGTCTTGCAGTCTAGAACACCAGTGTGAATAATCTCTTAAGCATTCACTAGCTATGTGATTCTGCCATAAGGAACTCATTTAACCTCACTCAGTCTCAAGGACCTCTTCTTTAAAGTGGGCATGTTAATGGCACATTTTTTAAAAGTATATTTATTTATTTTTAGTTTTCAACATTCATTTTTATAAGATTCTGAGTTTCAATTTTTCTCCAGATCTCTCCCTTCCCCCCCATCCCCATATCACTTGCATTGTGATTATCTCTTCCCCTAGTCATACCTCCCTTCTATTATGCTTTGCTCTTATCCCATTCCCTCCCATTTTTCTGCAGGGCACGATAGATTTCTATAACTCCTTGACTGTATATATTATTTGCCAGTTGCATGTAAAAACAATTGTTAACATTTGTTTTTAAAATTTTGAATTCCATTTTTTCTCCCTTCTTACTTCCTCACACACCCTCATTGAAAAGGAAATCAATTCAATATAGGTTATACATATGGAGTTATGCAAAATACTTCCATAATAGTAATGTTGTGAAAGAATAACCATATTTCTCTCCATCTTACCCTGCCCTACACTTATTTTATTTTTTTTTTCCTTTGACTCCATCCCTTTTCAAAAGTGTATGCTTCTGACAATAACCTGACCCCTAATGGGCCTTTCCTTCTATCACCCTCCATGCTTATCCCCTTCCCCTTTACTTTCCTGTAGGGTTAGGTACCTAATTGACTCCTCCTTAACTCAGATTCAATGGGCATAACTTACAGTCATTCCCTTTCACCTACATCCCCATTCCCTCCATTGTGAACACTTTTCCTTGCCTTTTTTATGTGAAATCATTTAACCCATTCTATCTCCCACTTTCTCATTCACCCAATATATTCCTCACTCACCCCTTAATTTTAATTTTTAGATATCATCCCTTCATTGTCAACTCAGCCTGTGACATCTATCTATATATCTCTCTGTATCTATCTATCTATCTATCTATCTATCTATCTATCTATCTATCTATCTATTTTATTTTCTTCCAAATACACTAATTTTGAGAAAGGTCTCATAAGTTACAAATATCATCTTTCTGTTTAGGAATGTAAACAGTTCAACTTTAATAAGGGCCTTGTGATTTTTGTTTCCCATTTAATTTTTAATTTTTCTCTTCATTTTTTTTATTTGAAAGTAAAATTTTCTATTCAGCTCTTTTCTTTTCATCAAGAATACTTAAAAGTCAGGAGGCAGAGTCAAGATGGCTGAGTACTAATAGCATTTCCACACAGCTCCTATTTCCACCACTTCCAAATTCATGTGAAATGGGACTCTGAACAACCTCTGGAGCTCCAGAACCCACAAAATGACACAGAGAAGCTAATGTCCTTCTTAGGACAGCTTAGGAGCCCAGCAAAGAGCGGCCAGTGCAGCACTCTGGAAGCTGAGCCCAGGCCCCCATGAGTTAGAGGTTTTAGCCCCAGGGCAGCCTGACTAGCAACCAGCTGGAGGGGCTCTAGAATGCCATAAGCTGTGGCATTTCCAGAATTATCAACACATAGATGCCTAGGACAAAGTGAGAATTCAGTGTGGTATGAACTTTGGAACTGGTTGGGAGAGTGCCTCTGCTTCTTTTCCCTGGGGGCAAGAAGCCGCTTATTAGCCACAGCACAGCCCACCATTTTGCAGCTTTAGCTCCTGGCCTACAAGCTGTAGGGGGATCTGGTGATCAGGTTGGGGGGTAAGAGCTCTTGCTTTAACCTTCTTGGATCTGGATTGCAGTCTGGGGTGGAGGTCTTGTGGTGTGTGACCAGTTTGCCAGAGTGTGTGGAGGCTTCAGAGAGGGCACCCAACTAATACCTCCAGCAGCTGAGAAAACCCCAGCATTTGAGACAGAAGCTCCCTTGTCTGGTGGCAGAGTCCTACTGTGGCAACAAGACCCAAAGTAAAGTAATTGAGTGGCAACATGCTTAGACAAAGGAAACAAAATGAACAGAAAAATTCAACATTTGACTCCTACTTTGGGGGCTAAGAGGTTTGAAGCATGGAACAATAGGAGAAATGGGATAAGCATGGAACAGTAGGAGGTGGGATAAGACAGAGGGAAATATAGTCAGTCTTTCACAATATATTTACTATGGTAATGTTTTGCATAGCTACACATGTACAACACATACTGAATTGCTTATCTTCCCAGTACGGTGGGTGACAAGGGAGGAAGGGAATGAATCTGGAATGCAATGTTTTGAAATCAAATGTTCAAAAATATATAAATACTATTATTAATACTATTTTACACATAATTGGGAAATAAGATATACAGTCATTGGGGCACAGGGATTCACCTGGCCCTACTGAAAAAGTTGAAGAGGGTGTGGGAGAAGATATGGGAGAGAGCAGATGGAGTGAGGGGATATCCTGTGGACTGTTATTCTGGGGTGGTGGGTAGGGAAAAAATGGGGAAAAAACTGTAACTCAAAATCTGATGGAAATGAATAATGTAAACTAAAAGTTAATAAAGCATTTGAAAAAAATTAAAAAATTTTAAAAAAAAGAATTCTTGAAAGTCTTCCATTTCGTTTACTATCCATTTTCCCCAATGAAAAATCATTTTTTTCTGGGTAGGTGATAGTTGGTTTTAATAATAGCTTCTCTGATTTCTGGAATATCATATTCCAAGCTCTACTGTCCCTTAATGTAGAAGCTGCTAGATTTTCTGCTAACCTTTTTGTATTTCCACAAGACTCAAATTGCTTCTTTCTGGGAGCTTGCGATATTTTGTCCTTGACTTGGGAATTCTAGAATGTGGTTGTAATATTCCCAGGAGTTTTCCTTTTTTAATGACTTTCTAGAGGTGATCAGTGGATTCTTTTAATTTCTATTTTACTCTCTGATTCTAGAATATCAGGGCAGCTTTCCTTGATAATTTTTTGAAAGATGATGTCAGGAAATTGGTCTATAATTTTCTTTCTCCCTTTTTGCTCTTCCTGATTTAGGTATCAATTCCATATTTGTGTCACAAAAAAGAATTTTTCAGGACTCCTTCATCTCCAATTTTCCCGAATATTTTGTAGAGTATTTCAATCAATTGTTCTTCAAATATTTTGTAGAATTCACTAGTAAATCCATCTAGCCCTGGAGCTTCTTTTCCTAGGCAATTCATCCATGGCTTATTAATTTCCTTTCTCTGAGATGGGGTGATTTAAGTATTTTACTTCCTCTTCAGTTAATCTGGACACCTAATATTATCATAAATATTCATCCATTTCACTAAGATTGCTGATTTATGGGCATGCCATTGGATAAAAAAATCATAATTATTGTTTAAATTTTCTCTTCATTGATGGTAGATTTACCATTTTCATTTTTGATACTTGTAATTTGGTTTTATTCTTTTTTATCATATTGCATAAAGTTCTATCAATTTTATTAATCATTTTTTTCATAAAACCAGCTCTTAGTTTTATTTATTTATACCCACTTCTGGATCATTGATCAAGATGAGACAGGAGCACTTTTAGACAAGAGGGAGAGAGAACCCTTAAGACCAATACCATGCTTGGTCACAAGAAATCAGGGACCCTGATGAACAATATAACTTTTGTTTCAAAGGCATCAAGGTCCCAGAAAAACAGTTTTGTTTCTGGTCTTAAAAGGGCAGGATTCCTGAGGAGAACTGTCAACTGCAATCCCAAATGATCAGGAGACTTTTCCGATATTGACCAGAGTATAGACCAAGAGAACAATGACCACACCTCTACCCAGATCATACCACCTTAGAAGAAACAAAAATTTAAAAAACCCCAGAACTAGCTCTGAAAACAGCTATGCAGAACAAAACAAAACAACCCTAAAACTTTAAACAGAGATCCTCTACCCACATGCCAGGAACATAGACCAACTTCACCATAAATCTCAAAATTGGAAAAATAGGGTGGAAAAATAAGTGAACAACAAAAAAGGAGTCTGATTATAAAAGGTACTGTGGTGACAGGAAACATCAAGACAAATTCAGAAGAATATGATGAAATCAAGATTGTTAAAAAGCAGACCCTCAAAGAAAATGTGAATTGTACACAAGCAATAAACAGGCCTTGAGTAGCTAGAACTGATTTTCAAAATCAAAAAAAGAATGATAAAGGTAAAATCAAATAAAATAATGAAAGTAAAGGAAGAAAATTATGAAAAATACAATTAACAACTTACTTAAAGAGGCTCGCAAAATATTGAGGAAAATAATACATTAAAATACAGAATTGTTCAAATGGAAAAAGAGATATGAAAAAAGTAATTCCTTAAACATTAGAATTGGGCAAGCGGAAAGTAATGATTCCATGACAAATCATAAAACAATTTTTAAAAATGTCAAAAGAATGAAAATAAAAAAAGAAAGTGAGAAATAATTCATCTGCAAAGACATTGGCCTGGAAAATCATTCCAGGAGAGAAGATTTAAGAATTATTGGACTACTTTCAGAAAAAAAAAAAAAAACTGGGAAGAAAGATTAACTCATGCAAAGTGACAAAAGTAGAACAAGGATAGCATGGTACACAGTAACAGGAACATTGTAAGGATGGTCAACTGTTAAAGACATTGATATTCTGATCAAGACAATGATCCAAAACATTTCCAAATGTCCCACAATGAAAAAAGGGCTATTCACCTTCAGAGTGTGAACTGATGAATTCTGAGGGCAGATTGAAGAAATATTTTTTCTCTTTTTTGTATGTTTTCTTTTGCAACATGGGTGATATGCAAGTGTTCTTTTTTTTTCATGACTTCCCATATATAATTGATATTATTTTTTTTTTTTTTGCTTTCACAAGGAGGGGCAAGAGCAGGATGAGGGGAATTTGGTACTCAATTAAAAAAGAAATATTAATTTTTACATGTTCTTTCAAAACAGTTAATGAAACAAGACACCTCCATCAGTTTCTATCTATCTATCTATCTATCTATCTATCTATCTATCTATCTATCTATCTATCTACCTGTCTGTCTGTCTGTCTCTGTCTGTCTTTCTTCTATCTACCTAAATGCCTGCCTACCTATTAATAAGGATCTTTTCATGATCTTTAAATGATTGTCTGAATTGTTGATGAGTAACTTTGGCCTTTTTCCTAATAATATTTGTGAAAATTTATTTATGATTTTTGAAAAAAATAGACTACTTTCTCAGGGAGGTAAACCTGGAAAGAGGAAAACAGGAAAGGAGTTCTTTAGACTTTTGACAGATATTATCTTCACATCTTTCTCTCTCACGCACTCAATACAGCCACATTTGACATTTTACTGGTCTACTTTGTTAAAATATTCTTTAATTTTAAATGCTTACTTAAAGTTTTTGAAATCAAATATTGCTGTCTTAGAACAAGTCATATTGGAAACATTTACAAAGCATTTATTTTTCTTTCCTTCTATCTAAGCAGACAGATTATTGATTTGACACAGACAATCTCATAAGGAAAGCCTATTAAAAAAATCAGAAACAAAACAAAAAACAAAGAGATCCTTTCTTACATCATTAAATTAGTCCCCTAATTACAAAATTCATCTTTTCAATTTCATCCATTCACAGTACAAACTTCTCAAGTTCAGAGAAAGACATATTTCCAAGTCATAGAATAATTGAATTATGTAATATGAATTTAGAGGTGGAAGAAACATTTGGGATTATCTACACCATCCTTACCACTGCTTCCTCTTCTTTTAATTCTTATAGATAAAGAGTTTGTCACCTGGATAGGTTTAATGATCTTCCTAAAAGTGCATAGGGCATAGGCAGTTAAGTTGCAGAACTGGATTTTTAACATTTGAAATCTGACAACATATTATATGGTCTTCCTTTGGAAAAAATGTTGAGACAAGGAGTAAGAAAGACTCAAGTCCTAATTGTGCCTTTAGAACATAAAAAGTCTATATCAATTTCCCTTTCTATATTATTGTATTTAAACTCTATTATTTTATATTAGTAGCTGCTTAATTATGTGTGATCCAGACAGTAAATACATAATATTTAATTCATTATAGATACCTGTAGAATTTTTTTTCTTGACCAGGAAATACTGAATTTTTACTATTATATTCCTGGGATTTTAAATTCAAAGTGTATTTAAATAGTTTTCTTATACCTTACTCCCTGAAGTGTACTTTACTATTACAGTGACACAGGCTTCTTGGCTATTCCACAAACAAGACACTCTATAATCTCTAGGCATTTTTTTCTGGTTCTATCCCATGCTTGGAATTTTTGCCCTGGTTTACTGGGATTACTAACCCCTCTCTTTTCCTTTAAGTCCTAATTAAAATCCAAAATTTTTTATAGGGAATCTTTCCCATCCCATCTTAATTCCAGTGTCTTCCCACCCATCTGCCTGATAGTTATTTCCTATTTATCCTTTATAGTATTTCAGTCCTCTCCATAATTAAGTAAGCTCCTTGAGGGCAAATACTGTTTTTTGCCTCTTTTGTATCTATATCACTTAAAATAGTGCCTGGCACATAGTAGACACAATAAATATTGATGGATTGATAGATAGTAAATGATGAGTGGATTCTTTCTATTGAAACTTTTTGTTCAAAGATATCTTGACAATATTCTTTCTGGATTCATTTCCGAATATATGATACATAGGTTCCTTTTCCAATCACATATTTTGGAGAATCCAATGATTTTAACATATCTTCCTTGTCTCTTTTCTAGGCAGCTAGGTGGCACAGTGGGTATAGAACTAGACCTAGAGTCAGGAAAACCTGAGTTCAAATCTGTTTTCAGACACGTAGAAACAGTATTTCTCTGGGAAGTAACAGCATCTATTTGCCTCATCTGTAAGATGGGGAAACCATTCAATGAGCTGGGAAGGCATTGTGATTCAGTGGAAAACTAGATACATTTGGAGTGATAAGAAATTGTTCTCCTTCAATTCCATCTATATAGTTAGGTCAGGGAGTGTATTTTTGCTTTTCTTTGTATCCCCAGTTCTTAGAACATTGCTTAACACAAAATAATTTCTTAAAATTGTTTTACCAAAAAAAAAACACAATCATCTTATGTCTTCATTTTCAGTAAGTGCTCTGACTTCAGTTTTGTGTCTTTGAATAAATCAGTTATTTACACCTATCCTTTATTTCTTCATCATAAACATAGGGATAAATATCCTTCCATCACCTAACTCACAAAGATGCTTTGAAGGAAATACTTTGTAAAATTTAAAGAGTGTATGAAATCATGAATGACTATCAGTTGTAAGAAAACATATATTATTTTCACATGTGCTGTATCAAGGTGGCACTGATATGTGCTTGGTGATAAACACAGGGATACACAGAGCCCAACATAGATGTATGTATAGGCACATACATACATGCATGCATACACACATACATACATACACACATACATAAACACATATATGTGCCCATATGCATGCATGCTTATCCATACCTGAACTCCAATCTCCTGTCAGATACTCCTAAATTGAAATTTCAACATAGAACCATACTAACTGGATGACTTTAGGTGAGATTCTCAACTCTCATGGCCATCAACTTTTTCATATGTAAAATAAGGAATCTCAAAAGATGGGCTCTAAGTTGCACTGCACCCCTAGAATTATAATACTAAATATCTAGAATGACCTGGGTGTGAATTTAATGCCTGTCAATCGATACCAATCTAACATTGGCTAAGTCATATCACCTAGCTAAAATGAATAGCCTGAACAGCACGAACTTCAATTCCCTTGCCACTTATAAGTCTATTATCCCAGGACCGCCTATTTAGACTTCCAACCAATCCTCTTTTCAAGTATTCATTTGTTCATGCTTTTTTGTCATTCATACTGGAAGAGGACCTAAATAAGGTCATGATGTTAGGTCAATGCACAGTGTATGACTGACTATGACTGATCAAGCCAAAACAAGCCAAGAAGGCTCTACCACAGGTCAGACACAAATAGTTCATATGAACATTTGGGATGAAAATGTATCTAAATTTGCATAAATCACATTTTTTGAGCTATTGCAATTCTTCTTTGTTCAAAGAGTTTAACAACTTTAATGCAGGCACACCACATGGAATTGTTCTATATCACATAATCAATACCAACATTCTTCAGAGAGACATTGATTGTGTCCTTGTATCATTTCTTCTGATATCCACATGATCACATGCCTTGTGTGAGTTCTCCATGAAATAATCTTTTAGATGAACATATATTTGACTATAAAATAATGTGGACAACCCATTGGAGTGTGCTCTCTGTAGTATGAATGTTTTGCAGTTCAACTGAAAAAGGGACATAAGTGTCCAGTAATTTATTTTGTTAGATGATCTTCAGATTTTCCTAAGTCAATTCAAATTGAAGCAGTTTAATTTTATGCACGGATGCTGGTAGCCTGTACAAGTTTGATAGGAACACAACAGTGAGACCAGCACAATGACATTATAGACATTCAATTTGGTAAGCAGTTGAATTTCTCATCTCTCCCAAAAGCTGACCTAACTCTGTCAATGCATGTTTCAACCACATCTTCTATGTGAAGATCACTCGAAATTATACTGGCAATGGAAGTGAACTTACCCATAGCATTGAAAATTTTTTCATTTGGTATAAACCATGGTTGCACATGTGGTGGTGCTGCCTGATGGAGCGTCTATATATTTTTGATGTTAATTGTCAGGTGAAATTTAACACAAGCCACAGAGAATCTATATTTAATATAGATTATAGTGAATACATTATAATTAATATAATAATATAATTAATCTATTTTCTAAATATAGAATTAATCTAGATTTAATCAGTTTCAGATATTGTATTGAGTGCACACTATCTAAAAGCAAAAAGTCAAACACAAACTCTTCCTCCACTTTCATCTTGGCTATAACCTTTACAAATTAAATAATTCACCACAATTATGGTAGCTGATCTTGATGCAGTTTTTGTATTTGTTGAAGATGTCTCACAACATTTCTGAAAACATCAAACTAAAAAGCTTGAGAGAGAGCATACAATCCTCATTTACTCCACTGGTTACTCCAAAAGTGTAAAAGCATTATCCAGAGTCCAGAATCCATAAAATCATGTAATCATGATACAGGAATATTATTGAACTCCTCCTGGCATGTAAATTTTGTCAAGATCTTTCACAAACCCTGGAGACAGTTTCAAATACCATTATTATATCAACTAATGTTCTGTTCCAACTACTGTTTTGCTCCTGGAATTTCTCCTGGAATTTTTGAGTAATAAAGAACATATCAATGTGCTTTCATTCAATAGCCCTTTCTGAGGCCACACTGATGCTCATCATCTTTCAACTGAAATACAAGCTGATTAAGGAGGACTCTGATAAGAACCTCATCAGCAATGACTAAGAAAGAGAGTCCTTATGATTATCACAGGACAATTTATTTCCTTTTCTTTTATAGAGAAGCACAATGGGGGCACCATTGATTTCCAGGGGATTAATTTCCCCTTGCAATATAACCCAGAAGATTTCAGTCAGCTTTTGTATGATATATTTTTTTGTTTTGTTTTTAGATCTATGCTGCTATGGAATTAGAACCAGGTGTTAATTTTTTTTCATATGAGAAGAATGTAATGCCATTCAAAACCTTTTCTTTAGTCAGAAGTTTGACAAAAGAGAGATTGAATTTAACTTAAGACAGTCAATGGCATCAGGATTGTTTGACAATAATCTGTTGAGAACCCAATTGAAGTGTCCAGTCCATTTCTGTAGAATCATGTCATTGCCCATGATTATCTTATGAGGCTCTGATAAGATAAGTTTTATAATGTATAAAGCTGTCATCTCTTATCAATCTAAATTTATACTGATATGACCATGAATAATTGAGCCACAATCACTTTACTCCAGTTCTTATGAATCGTCATAATCCCAGGTCCTGCAACTACTTCTGTGACAATGGAAGAGTCACTTATCATCCCAGGGCCTCAGTTTCTGCATCTTAAAATGAGAAGAACTAAATGGCCAATAAGGTCTATTTTACCTCATCATCTGAAAGAACTTTGCTTTCATTCATTCAAAATTATTTATTAAATGTCTGTTATATACTATACAATGTGTAGACTCAAGGATACTGGCTTGAATTCACACAAATTCTGTGCTGTTATGGAGTTTACATTCAACTTGAGAAATCAGATTTGCACTTTTGGTTTATTATCAAGAAAGTTAAAATTAGAAGAGACCCTAGAGATAAGGTAGTACAATCACTCTTCTTTTAACAGAGAAAGGAATTAAATCCAGTAAGAGAAGAAGAATCCAGAAAAGAAGACTTTCCCAAGGCCATGTGGATAGCTGGAAGCAGTTAGAAAAATCCAGATCTTCTAATTCCATGTCCTCTGTCTTTCTTTCCTCATCCCTTTGTCTCCCATTTTACTTCAAATATAATGACCTTAGTACAAATGGATTTTCACAGTACTATATCAGATGAAAAAAGATAAAAAATAACAACAATTGTATCCACTTATTACTTAGACCTACAACTTTTACATTTATTTTTAAATCACTATATTTGGCCCTAATTCACTGAAAAAGCATTGTCATCAGATTGACAATTGACATCATTTCAATAAAATCCTGAAGATAAATTATATATATATATATATATATATATATATATATATATATATATATATATATATATATATATATATATATATATATATATATATAAAGAGAGACTAACAATTGGTTTGAATAGACCCTAAAGAATTTTATCGATCTTGGATACAAAAATTAAAGGATGCATGAGCAAAATATTGACTGATAAGGCCCCTAAGATTCTGAACAGAAATGGTTTTCAGTCTTCTTTTCCAAAACCCTTCTCCTTTCTTTTAATTGAAGAAAGCTGCAATCATTTGCCATCTTTGAGGGGGATATTTCAGAGGAGGAAGTGGAGTTCAAGTGAAAATGACTTTGAAAGAAGAATTTCCACTCCTGAGGTCACTCACACTTTCCACTTTAATGCTTTTTATATAAGGCAGAAATCACAGAATCTAATTAATCATTCAGCTAGGTTGTCTATAAAAATAATGTCTACTTGTCCCATAAAGACAATCACTTCTTACTTGGTAATGTGCTTTTCTATGTGCGTGTGTGTGTGTGTCTGTGTGTCTGTGTGTGTGTGTGTCTGTGTCTGTGTGTCTTTGTGTGTGTGTGAGAGAGAGAGAGACAGACAGACAGACAGAGAGACAGACAGAGACAGAGACAGAGAGACAGAGAGACAGAGAGGGGGAAAGAGAGACAGACAGACATAGACAGAGAAGAAAGAAAGAGAGGGAGAGAAAGAGAGACAGAGAGGGAGAGAGACAGAGACAGAGACAGAGAGAACCCAGAGAAAATAAAATAGCTGCAAAAGGAGTGGTATTTGATTTGGGAGCTGTGGAGTTATGAAGACTCCCCCTGTATATGTACTGTGCTCCTTCCTTCCTCTTCCATTCTAGATTCCTGATGTTCTTTCTTATCATATTTGATGTGTTCTTTCCTTAGGGAGACTTTTTTCAGCTTGTTAGTTGTGTGATCTTGCTTTCCTCAGATTACATTGTCTTTACACTGTATACATTTTGTACACGTTTATCTATTTGCTACTTACTGTGAGTGGGACATAATGTCTATTAACATAATAAGAGTTCATGTTTCTCCTGCTACCTCATAGAGAGGAGGCAGCACAAATTGGGGGCAGATAGAGAGCACAGTGGATAGAGGGCTAGGCCTGGGGCCAGGAAGACCTGACTTTAAATTCACCCTCAGACATTTATTAGTGTGAAAATGTGGACAAGTTACTTAAACCTATTTGCCTTAGTTTCTTATCTGTAACAAGACCCCAAGAAGGAAATGGCAAACTTCTCCACTATCCTTGCCAAGAAAACCACAAATGTTGTCATGAAGAGTATGATATGGCTGAAACAACTGAAAACAGCAAATGAGCCAAGTTGACAGAGGATTAAAGTTCAGACAAACTCTTCCCTTATACCTTTTTTTTCAAATCTAGGAAATTCATGAAACCAAGTGCTGATTGGGAAATTCAAGGGGAAAAAATGGCAAAGATTCATTTTTTGTTCCCCATTTGGCATATAGAGACAGAGACATCCAAGAATACCAGGGTTCATTCTTTCATTCAATGTTGTTCTTCATACTCAAAGATGACCAAAAGAACATCACAACTTCAGGCTTAATGTGCAGTATGTCTAATCAGACCAAAATGAGCTCACCAGGCTCTAGTGCAGGTCAGGTTCAAATATTTCATTTAAACAAATAGCTCATATGAATTTTCTAGTCAGACACAGTAGCATAGACCATTCCAATATACAGAAGGCCCATACAGCAGGCAAAGAAGAGGTTCTAAATCAGGCATATAGAGTTCCAAACTTGTGTAAGTGCAGGAATAGTTCCAAGTTCTGAATCCAGTGAAGACTGGGGAGACGATATGAACTTAGGAAGAGTATTGCAACATTAAGTAATAAATAAAAAATATATATATATTCAAAAGAAACCTGCAATTCTGTGGCTCTGTCACAAGAAACAGATTAGGATATCAGCTGCCAGTCCAATCTTAAGCGGGTAGTGATGTATCTGGGACAGCTAGGACACACAGTGTGAGAGTGCCAAGTCAAGAATCAGGAAGACCTGAGCTCAATTCTGGCTTGACATACTCACTAGTTGTATGACCTTGGGTAATTTACTTAATCCTGTTGCCTTGGTTTCCTCATCTGTAAAATGAGCTGGAGAAGAAAATGACAAACCAGTTTCTTTGCCAAGAAAACCCCAAAAGAGGATTCCAAGAAGTGGATATGATTGAAAATGACTAAACAAAAATAAATTAGAACAGCCAGGGCTGGAATCCCAGACAAAAGGTAATTTTCAATATCTGTAACTGAAAGAATTGAGCTTTTCAGCTGCCTAATACTAACTGGGTCCAGGAATAGTTACTGAAATTAAACTAGGGCCAACCAGGCAAGTGTTAACACTCAAAGGCATACCAAAATCAGGGACTTATACAACCCAGACCACAAGACTAGCAATAAGTCTTTGCTTTTTTTGAGTATAGAAAATAGGTATTTCCCCAGCTTGGGTTTCCTCTGAGAGCTGGTAATAACACAATATCCAATAATGCTGAAAAATCAGCAGCAGGAACATAGAGAACTCACAGGTAGCCCCAAAATTAATTTCAGAAATTATCATTCCAGGCTTGCCTTAAGTTTAGATTTGTAGAATGATTAAATAGTAATAAAAATAACAATTACAATTTAAAAAATTCTTTGCTTATGGTGATATTGAAAATATATAACCAAAAGAAAGGAATAGCATTTAAATATCTACAGCCAAAGCTTCAAAAGAAAACACAGCTCAGGATAAGTTCAATGGGAATTCCTTAAAATGATAGACCAGGAGTTTACTTTTGACAGTGGCCAATGACCTCCATCCCGAACTCCCCTCCCTCCACAGGTCCTTCTCCTTGCCCATCCTATGCACTCTGACTGGGGCAGACCCATTTGGTGCGGACGACACTCTGGCCCCTGATGCAGGGAGTTTCATAGTTGGTAATGGGGTGGCCAGAGGTGGCAGAAGTGAGGAAGATCCCACCCCGGCCTTCCTAGCCCACGAGGAGAATGAGGTTGCAGGCACAGAGAACAACTGAGGGCTTCAGCATCCTCAACAGGTCAGTGTGCCTGCCTCCTTGCTAAGAGAGTCACCAGGGGCTTGGTTGCTATTGATGGAATGATGAATGGAGAATAGTACCAGGAGAGTAATGGTCCAACTAATAGTTATGCAGCTATTTCTTTTTCTTTCTTTCTTTCTTTTTTCTTTTTTCTTTTTTTTGGTTTTTAGAGGGCAATTGGGGTTGTGACTTGACCAAGGTCACACGACTAGTTGTTGTGTTAAGTGTCTCAGGCTGGATTTGAACTCAAGTACTCCTGACTCCAGGGACAGTGCCCTACTCACTGCGCCACCTAGCACCCCTCCCTCGTTATTCAGCTATTTCACAAAGGGATTGATTATAGTCAGAACCAAAGAGTATCCCTAAATGGAGAGAAGAAAATATTACAAGTAGCCAAGAAGAAACAAATTGAATATTGTGGAAAAACTATCAGGATAAGGCAGTATATGGCACCTTCTACATTAAGGAATCAAAGGGCTTGGGATATGATATTCTGGAGTTCAAAGGAGCTGGGATTAAAACTGAGAATCACCTACCCAGAAAAACTGAGTATCATGTTTCAGGGGTAAAATATCAATGAAATAAAGGACTTTCAAGCATTCTTGATGAAAAAAAATAAAGTTGAATGAAAAAATATGACATTCAGATACAAGAAGCAAAAGAAGCATGAGAAGGTAAACAGGGAAAATAAATCATAAGGAACTTATCAACGTTGAACTATTCACATTCCTACATGGGAAAAATGATAATCATAACTCATGAAACTTTCCTCAGTATGAAAATAGTTGAAGGGAATATAAATATGTCTATTTACATATATATATGTGTGTGTGTGTGTGTGTACATACATATATGACTATAAAGGAGAGTATATGGGCATATGAATATATATGTGAGTGTCTGTACATATGTGTACAGGTATACATGGACAGAGGGTACAGCATCAATTAAATTGGAAGGGATGATACTTAGATAAAATTGAGAGGTAAGAGGAATATAATGAGAGGAGTTGGGGAGAGACAGAATAGGGTAAATTATCTTATAGAATAGGCAAGGGAAAACTGTTACAATGGAGAGGAAGAAGAGGAAGGCAAAATGGAATGAGTCAACCTTACTCTCATTGAATTTGGCTTAGGGAGGGAATGACATACACACTAAATAGGGCATCTCACTTACAGAAGAGTAGGGGGAAGGAGATGAGAGGGGGATGATATAGGGGAGGGAAGGTTGGGGGAGGGTAATTAGAAAAACACACTTTTGAAAAGGGACAGGGTCAAAGTAGAGATTAGAACAAGTGGGGGGCAGGATAGGATGAAGGGAAATATAGTCAGTCTTTCACAATATATCCACTATGGAAATTTTCTGCAGAGCTACACATGTATAACCTATATTGAAATTCTTATCTTCCCAGTAAGGGTGGGTGATGACTCAGGAAGGGAAAGAGTCTGAAATTAAAGGTTTTAAAATCAAATGTTTGAATATATATATATATATGTAATTTACATGCAACTGTGAAATAAGATATACAGGCACTGATATATGGAGATCCATCTTGCCCTGCCAGAAAGTCAGAGGGGGAAGAGGGGAGGATATAGGAGAGAACAGACTAGGGGAGGGGGATATACAGTGGGATCGCTCTTTTGCGGTGTTGGGTAGAGGAAAGAAGGGAAGAAAATTTGTCATTCAAAATCTTGTGGAAATGAAATAAACCTAACATTTAATTTTTTTAAAAAGAATAAAATAATAGATTAATTGATAAAATAGTCACAAAGATTAACTAAATAAACAAACTCCTTCAAAAAGTAGAATAGCTCACCAATAAAACATATGTGGATAGCATAGAATGAAATAGATGCAAAAAAAAAAAGTATCCAGGGGCGGCTAGGTGGCGCAGTGAATAGAGCTCCGGCCCTGGAATCAGAAGGACCTGAGTTCGGAGCTGGCCTCTGACACTTAATCCGCACAAACAAAAACCTAGCCGTGTAACCTTGGGCAAGTTACTTAACCCCAATTGCCCTAAAGGGGCGGCTAGGTGGCGCAGTGAGTAAGAGCGCCGGCCTCGGAGTTTGGATGACCCGAGATCAGATCCGGCCTCAGAAAATGAGCACCCACGCATAAATAATGACTAGCCGTGTAACCTTGAGCAAGTTACTTAACCCCAATTGCTTTTAAAAAAAAAAAAAAAAAAAAAAAAAAAAGTATCCAGTAATATGTTATTTACAAGAGGTAATATCCATCAGGAGATCTTAATTTTTTGTTTTTTTGCTTTTTTCCCAATAACAGCAATAGTATAACAATGATCAACTGTAAAGACATAACTTCTCCAAACAATATCTAAGATGAATCTAAAAGTCTCTTGATGAAAATGCTACAGATTTCCAGAAAGAGAACTTGTGAACTCTGAGTGCGAATTCAAATAGAATTTTTTCTCTTCATTTTCTTCTTTTGTTGTTATAGGACTAACATGCAAAAATGTTTTGCATGATTCAATATGCCAATAGATATAAATATTGTTTATCTTCACAGTAGATTGGAAACAAGTTGGAGGAAGGGAGAGAATTTGGAATTTATTTCAAAAATGTTAAAAATACAAAATATATTTTAACAGAAATGTCTATCTTTAGTCCTATTGGCATGAGTGATGAATACCAGAAGTCCTTAAGAGTGAATGATATTAGTAATCTTTTTTAAAAAGAAAATCCATTCAGGTAAGAAGAGAAAAATAACTTAGGTGACATAATTAACACTTTAATCCAAGGCCCCAAAGTGAATGTTCGAATACCATAAGTAAAGGGCTTTCTTCTTTTTTCTTAAGATTAACACACCCCAAATGAGCTGTCCTTTCCCATACCTCATTGACTCTTTTTCTCTATGAAAAACCTATTGTTTTAATCTGGGTCTGAATCCAAGTAACTGTTTGCATAGAGAGGTCGAAGGAATTGATTTTTCTGAAAGATAGAGCTTCTAAGCTCATCAGTGGGAGGAAAGTCATAAGCTAGGCTGAGATATCCTAAAATATTGGCTGGTCTATTTGCAGTTACCTGCCTGTGACAAAAAGCTATATGGTATCTGGCCCATTCTCATGCTAAATAAGAACAACTATCATCTCACTTGCTAGGGAGGTGGGTCTGTGTGTAAAGCTGACTTATGTTTTGGATATTTTCCTTTCCAAAAATATTAACTTTACATTATTCCCATGGAACTTTTAGGAAAAATCCATAATCATTACATTCACTTTTCATTCATTCAAATGACCTGAAAAAATTACCTGGCAAGATAGTCACTCAAATTGCTAAACTTAAATATTGTTAATACAGTGTTGATATTACCTAGCTGAACTTGCTGTGTTTGTCACCAGACCCAGATGAACTGAATTCTACTGTACTGAAATGAATGACTGATATAAATATTAAGTGGAGTCAGTGATATTTGAATGAATCTTCTGGGGACAAAATGAGATGCCACTCAACTGAAGAAAATTCAGCATTGTCTTAATTATATAGTAATAGGAAGACAACAGAATCTTGAAATCCATAGACTTAATATGAATTCTTGGAAAAATGAGTATCAGAATACATTACTGAAAAGATGTTCCATGAATATTTACAAATGGGATTGGAGATCAAACAGAGTTAGCATGACTTAAAAATAATTCCTGGCAATCTGAGATTATGTCCTTTTCCGAAAAATTATCAAATCAGGAAATACTAGAAACTTGATGTGAACAAATTGTTGCGAAATACTTGACACAGCTTTTCATACTATCTTTGTGGATAAGATATTTTGAGGTGAGCCAAGAAATAGTACACATAGTATACTTGTAGAGATTCATCACTACATAAATCATAGTACTCAGTTAAAAGCTGATTACAAATTGCGGTCAGTTATTAGGGGTGTACTGTAAGGATCTATCCTTTGGTCTGGTTTTGGGCATTATTGAAAATAATACCAGTGGATAGAATAAAGATATACATGATATGCTAAGAAAACCTGCAGATGTCACAAATCTGGGAAAGGTAGCTAACATAGAAGACATTCAAGATACAAAAAGATATCATGTATATATATTCTCCAAGACCAATGACTAATTACTGAAAACCAAACCTTATTTCTTCCGCAGAACTAAATATTGTTTACCTCAGGTAAACCTTCTATTTTTTAAAAAGGTATCTCTTCAGACAGAGCCAAGGTGGCAGAATGAGAGGAGGACATGCTTGAGTTCACCTTCCCCCCGCAAACCCCTCCAAATACCTGTAAAAAATCACTCTAAAAAATTCTAGAGCCCTTTCCCTGCAGCAAGATACAGTCCCTACTAGTGCCAGTCTCATGGGTGGTCATCCCTCCCACTGTTATAGATCCTCTAAAATAAGTAATATCCGAAGTCCCATTTCTGCAGGAAAGCTCCTGATGCCAAGATACAAATCTTTGATGTTGGCAGAAAGAAAGCAAAAGTGAAAGATTTTACATTGTGTGGCCCTATGGTGTCAGATGACTATGAACAGCTATCATTTGAAGCCTTAGAGGCCACTCAGATCTGTGCCAGCAAGTACATGGTGAAGAGTTGTGGCAAGGATGGCTTTAATATACCTGTGCAGATACACTTTTTTCATGTTATCTGCATCAATAAGATGTTGTGATGTCCTGAAACTGATAGGCTCCAGCCTGGCATGCAGGGAGCCTTTGGGAAGCCCCAGGACACTGTACACCATGTACAAATTTACCAAGTTATCATATTGATTTGAACCAAGGTCCAGAATAAAGACCATGTGATTGAAGCTTTGCGTAGAGCCACATTCAAGTTCCCTGGCCACCAGAAGATCCACAACCCCAAGAAATGGGGTTTCATCACATTCAATGCTGATGATTTTGAGGTTATGATAACTGAGAAGCAACTCATTATTCACGACTATGGGGTTAAGTACATCCCCAGTCAGGGGTTCTTGGACAAAGGGATGGTGCTCCACTCCTGAGGGATGTGTGCTGTGAATATATATATATATGTATATGTATATGTATATGTATATATATGTATATGTATATGTATATGTATATATATATATATATATATATATATATATATATATATTCCCCCCCCAGGCAGAGGTACAGAAACCAGAATAAGACACAGTGAAACACACCTTCAGACCAAGACAACATGGAAGGTTGACAGGAAAGTTATCATACCAGGCTGGGAGCAGGGCACAGTCTGGCACGGCCTGTGGAGGCAAGGACAAGGCCAGAGCAGGAATCACGGGACTGAATGACTGGCAGCTGTGGTGGTTCCCAGGCTTCTCAACCCAAAAATGCCAAAGATAGCATAGAAGGTAAATGGAAAAACTTTATGGGACCTGTGTAAAAGAAGAGTGTGGTCTGTCACGGATCTGGTTCCAGCCCTATGGTGGCTGAGGTCGTGGCAGCAGAAGCAGTTGCTTCAGGAGCTCTAGGTCCACAAATCATGAGGGACTGAGTAGCTGATACAAAATCCCTAATATTTTGGGCAGTACACCTACACCAAAAATAAACCCCAAACCCATTGGAAGCAGAGTTTTACCGTGACAAAAAGCTAGAAGGTCAATTATTTGGCTGGTAAGATGAGCATTCAGCATTAAAAAACAAACAAACAAACAAACAAAAACACTAAGAATCTTGCTTTCATGAGAAAGAAGATCAAAACATACAACCAGAAGAAGATAACGAACTCAAAGTTCCTAGATCAAAAGTCTCTAAGAAAAATATGAATTGGTTTCAGGACATAGAGGAGATCAAAAAGAATTTTGAAAATCAAGTAAGAGAAGTAGAAGAAAAATTGGGAAGAGAAGTGAGAGGAATGTAAGAAAATAATGAAAAGGAGTCAACAGCTTGTTAAAGAAGGTCCAAAATGCTAGGGAAGGTTAACTAGCTATACCAGATTTTATTCTGTGCCATAAAGTAGCAGTCATCAAAACTACTGGCTGAGGAATAGAGTAGGGTATCAATGGAATAGTTTAGGCCCATGAGACTCAGCAATCAATGAGTATAGTAACCTATTGTTTGATAAACCCAAAGACACCAGTTTTGGGGATAAGAACACAAAATTTGACAAAAACTGCTGGGAAAACAGGAATATATTATGGCAGAAACTGGGCATAGACGATCATCTAACACCATATATTAAAATTAAGTTGAAATGTGTGCATGATCTAGGCATAAAGGATGATACTGTAAGCAATCTCAGAAAGGAATAGTTTAACTGTCAGATTTGTGGAGAAGGAAAGACTTTAAGACCAAACAAGAATTAGAGATTATTATAAAATGCAAAATGGATAATTTTGATTACATTATATAGAAAAGCTTCTGTATAAACAAAGCCAATGTAAACAAGATTAAGAGGGGGGTGGGAAATTGGGAAAGAATTTTTACAACCTATGTCTCTGATAAAGGACTCATTTATAAAATATAGAGAGAATTGAGTCAAATCTATAAGAATACAAGTCTTTGGGGGGGCACAGTCAAGATGGCTGAGTAGAAACAGAACTTCTGCAGAGCTCCAGCACATAACACTTCAAAATTACATGAAAGGGGGACTATGAACAACCTCTGGAGCTCCAGAACCCACAAAATGACACAGAGAAGCTAACCTCCTACTGAGGACAGCCTGGCAGCCCAGTAGGGAGCAACCAGCACAGCACTCTGGGAGGCGACCCCAGGCCTGAGAGAGTTGCAGTTTTAGCCTGAGGGTGAACAGACCAGTAGGAGGCAGGAGGGACCCCAGAACACCAGCAGCTGGAGTGTTTCCAGAATTATCTACACATAGATGCCTAGGACAAAGTGAGAGGACAGTGCCCTATGGAATTTGGGACTGGTTGGGAAAGCATGTCAGCTTCTTCCCCTGGGGGTGAGAAGCTGCTGAGAAGCCAGATCAGTTTGTGCCACATTGCCGCACTGCAGCTTCAGCTCTTGGACTGTGAACAGTAGGGGGATCTGGCAATCAGTCTGGGGGGTGAGCACTCTTGCTTTACCCTTCTTGGATCTGGATTGCAGTCTGGGGTAGACATCTTGGGGTGTGTGACCAGCTTGCCAGAGTGTGTGGAGGCTTCACAGAGGCCACCCAACTAATACCTCTGGAAGTTGAGAAAACCCCAATGTTTGGGACAGAAATTCCCCTGTCTGGTGGCAAAGTCCTACTGTGGCAACAAGCCAACAATTCAAGTAATTGAGTGGCAACATGCCTAGGAAAGGAAACAAAATAAAGAGAAAAATACAATATTAGACTCCTATTTGGGGGGCAAAGAGAACCAAAGCATGGAACAGGAGGAGGACTGGGAGGTCAGAAATCCTGCACCAAAAGCCCCAAATGAAAATATGAGCTGGCTACAGGCCATAAAGGACCTTAAGAAGCAGATAAGAGAAGTGGGGGAAAATTGGGAAGAGAAATGAGAAATATGCAAGAAAAGTATGAAATGAGAGTCAATAGCTGACTGAGGAAAATAACACCTTGAAAAATAGACTAACTCAATTGGCAAAAGAGGCTCAAAAAGGCAATAAGGAGAAGAATGCCTAAAAAAACTGAATTTGCCAGATGGAAAAAGAATCTGGGAAGCTCACTGAGGAGAATCATTCCTTCAGAATTAGACTGGACCAAATGGAAACTAGTGACTTTATGAAAAAAATCAAGATGCTATTAAGCAGATCCAAATAAATGAAACAATAGAAGGCAATGTGAAATATTGTATGGGAAAAACAACTGACCTGGAAAACAGATCAAGGAGAATCAATCTAAAATTTATTGGTCTGCCTGAAAACCATGATCAAAGAAAGAATCTAGAAACCATCCTTCAAGAAATTGTCAAGGAAAGTTGCCCAGATGTTTTAGAACCAGAGGGCAAAACAGAGGTTGAAAGAATCCACAGATAACCTCCTGAAAAAGATCCCAAAAAGAAAATTCCTAGAAATATTGTAGCCAGCTTCCAGAATTCCCAGATCAAGGAGAGAATATTACAAGCAGCCAGGAAGAAACAATTTTAATATTGTGGAAACACAATCAGGATAACACAAGATCTGGCAGCTTCTACACTGTGGGACCGAGGGTTGTGGAATATAATATTCCTCAGGTCAAAGAACCTGGGAATAAAACCAAGAATCACCTACCTAGCAAAACTCATTTTCATGTTTTAGAGGAAAATATGGTCATTCAGTGGAATAGAGGACTTTCAAGCATTCTTGAGGAAAAAACCAGAGTTGAATAGAAAATTTGACATTCAGATACAAGAAGCAAGAGATGCTTGAGAAGGTAAACAGGGAAAAGAAATCACTATGAACTTATCAGTCTTGAACTATTTACATTCCTACAGGGAAAAACAATAACTGTAACTGATGAAACTTTTCTCAGTATAAAAATAGTTGAAGAAGTGTATATGGGCATATGGATAAATATGTGAATGTGTATATATATATATATATATATATATATATATATATGTTTTCAAGTATACATAGATAAAGGGCACAGATCAAATTTAATAGGAAGGGAAGATATGTAAAAGGTGAGGTTAAGAGGTGAGAGAGTAATGTGTTGAGGGGGAATGGGGAGAGACAATGGCATGAACTGTCTCATGTAGAGGAGGCAGGGGAAGGTGGTTGCAGGGGAGGGGAGGAACAGGAAAGCAAAAAGGCAAAACCTTATTCTCATTGAATTTGGACCAGGGAGAGAATGACATGCATACTAAATAGGGTGTCCCACCTTACAGGAGTGTGGGGGGGAGGGGAATGAGGGAAGGTTGTGGAGGGGAGAGTGGGCTGGGGGGGAGGCAAGTTGGAAGCATCAACTTTTGAAAAGGGACAGGATCAAGGTGAGGAGTGGAGCAGGTGGAAGGTCGGATGGGAGGGAGGGAAATTTTACAGTCAGTCTTTTTACAATATAACTACTATGATAATGTTTTGCATAGCTACACATGTACAGCATATACTAAGTTGCTTACCTTCCTTTTAAAATCAAACTTTTTAAAAAATATCAATACTAGGATTAATACTATTTTGCATACAATTGGGAGATAAGATGTGCAGGCAATGGGGTGCAGGGATTCATCTCACCCTATTGGAAAAGTCGAAGGGGGTATGGGAGAAGAGATGGGAGAGAGCATATTGGATGAGGGGATATCCTCTGCAACTGCTCTTCTGGGGAAGTGGGTAGGGGAAAATGGGGAAAAATTGTAACTAAACATCTGACGGAAATGAATGTTGTAAACAAGAAGTTAATAAAGCATTTGGATAAAAAAAAAGTATACAAGTCATTCCCCTACTGATAAATGGTCAAAGGATATTAACAGGTAGTTTTAAGAGAAGGAAATTAAAGATATGTGTAAACATATGAAGAAATTCTCTAAATCACTATTGATTAGAGAAATGCAAATCAAAACATCTGTGAGGTACCTCATCTCACCAGTCAGATTGGCTAAGATGACAAAATAGGAAAATGACAAATGCTGAAGAAGATGTGGGCAAATTGGAACACTAATGCTTTGTTGTTGGAGTTGTGAACTGATCCATCCATTTTGGAGAGCAATCTGGAATTATGTCCAAAGTGCTATAAAGATTTTCCTACCCTTTGACCCAGAAATACCACTTCTAGGGTTATATCCCAAAGAGATCATAGAAGTGGGAGGAAGACCCATATGTACAAAAAATATTTATAGCAGCTCTTTTTGTGGTTGCAAAGAATTGGAAATTAAAGTGGTGCCCATCAATTGGGAAATGGCTGAACAAGTTGTAGTGTATGCATTTAATGGAATACTATTTTGGTACAAGAAACAAGGAACAAATGAACTTCATATTAAGCTGGAGAGGCTTATGTGAACTGATGCTGAGTGAGAAGAGTAGAACCAGCAGAAATGTGTATATAATCATAGACATAACATATGTGTGATGACCAACTATGATAGACTGGACTCTTCTCAGCAATGCAGTGATATAAGTCAATCTCAAAAGACTCATGATGGAGAGAAATGTCTACATCCAGACAAAGAACTAGAAAGAACTGTGTTTGAATCCTGATTGAAGCAAAATACTTGATCTTTTTTTTTTGTTGTTGTTGTTTGGTTTTATCTCCTCTTAACCATTTTCCATTCCATCTAGTACAATACACCTTTGTAACCTGACTAATGTATAATGTGAATATATTTGCAGATCCTATACTGGATTGTATGCTGTCATGTGGGGAGGGAAGGGAAGGGAGGGAAAGAAAAATTGAAACTCAAGGAATTGTGGAATTGAATCTTGTAAACTAAAAGTAAACAAACAAATTAATAAAGACAAAAAAGGTTAAAAATATTGAATAAAATAATTTTAAAAATAGACAAATCTAAATGGAAAAAGAGTTTCAAAAAGCTAATTAGAATAAGAATTCTTAAAAAACAGAACTGACCAAATGGAAGAGGAGGTCCAAAATTTTACTGAGAAAAATAATTTCTTCAAAATTAGAATGGAGCAAATGGAAGCTAATGAATTTATGAGAAATCAAGAAATTTTAAAACAAAACCAAAAGAATGAAAAAAAAAATAGAACACAATGTGAAATATCTCATTGGGAAAACAACAGCAACAGCAACAACAATATTGATCTGGACAACAAATCCAGGGGAGATGATTACAATTTACTGGACTATCTGAAATCCATGATAAAAAAAAAAAAAGCCTAGACATTACTTTTCAAGAAATTTTCAAGGAAAACTGCCCCAGATATTCTTAAACCAGAGGGTAAAATCGAAATAGGAAGAATCTACTAATCACCTCCTGAAAGAGATCCCAAAAGTAAAACTCCTAGGAATATTGTAACTAAATATGAGAGTTCCTGGATCAAAGAGAAAATATTACAAACAGCCAGAAAGAAACAATGCAACTGTTGTGGAAACACAATCAGGATAATATACGATTTAGCAGCTTCTACATTAAGGGATCTGAGGGCTTGGAATGTGGTAGGATTAAAACCTAGAATTACCTATCCAGCAAAACTGAGTACAATATTTCAGGGGAAAAAAATGGAATTTCAATGAAATAGAGGACTTCCAAGCATTCTTGTAGAAAAGATCATAAGTGAATAGAAAATCTGACTCTCAAACATAAGAATCTAGAGAAACATGTTTATGTAAACAGGAAAGAGAAGTCATAAGGGACTCATTATAGTTGAACTGTTTATATTCCCACATGAAAAGATATTTGTAACTAATGAGACCTTTCTCAGGATACACACACACACACACACACACACACACACACACACATACACATGCAAATATATGAATATATGCACATTCATGTGTATATGTACATACATATAAAGGTATGTATATGTATACGTGTGTGTGTGTGTATATATATATATATATATGTGTGTGTGTGTGTGTAAAATTCACGTAGTTCAGGGGAAAATGTCAGCACCCTGAACTTCAGAAAATTGAATCAGAGATTATAAGCAGATAAAAAACAGAGACAGAGATATAACAATTCAACAAACCAAAAGAGAGGGCTACTAGCTGTCCAACCATTACATGCATACAAAGTTAATTACCGGAGAAAGAAGCACCAACATTTCTGTTTTCAAAATCGGGGGAACAATGGCTACCCAGAATCTTATCTGGCCAAATCAAACAACTCCTCCCATAGGTGAGCCACAAAGCAATGTAGTTTAGAAATCTACCTTTCACTTCAAGAAAGTAAGGGGGTGGGGGATAATAAATGGGCATGATAGAAGGGAGGGCAAACAAAAGGAAAGAATAATCCGAATGCATTCCATTTTGGGGGGGGAGAAAGGGGAGAGATGGGGAGAGTATTTGAAACTCAAAATCTTTTGTAAATAAATGTCAAAAACTATAAAAAACAATTAAGTAATTAATAAAACAACCAAAAAAGCTATCTATAGTCACATAAAAATTCTCTAAATCACAATTGATTAGATAAATTATAAATCAAATCAACTCTGATGTACCATCACATCACACCTATCAGATTGGCTAACATAACAAAATAAGAAAATGATTCAAGTTGGAGAAGATGTGGGAAAATTGGAACATTAACACATTGTTGGTGGAGTTACAAACCAATCCAACCACTCTGGAGAGCAATTTGGAAATTTCCTCAAAGGCTATAAAATTGTACATTCTGTTTGAATCCTATTTGAATTCTAAGGCTATATCCCAAAGACATCATAACAATGGGAAAAGGTCCCTCATGTAGAAAAATATTTATAGCAACTCTTTTTTGATGGTCTATAATTGGAAGTTGAGGAGATGTCAATCGAAAGGGAGAATGACTTAACATGGTGTGGTATATGAATGTGATAGAATACTATTGTTCCATAAGAAATGATGAGCAGGTGGACTTCAGAAATACCTGGAAATATTTACATGAACTGATGCTGAGCATAGTGAGCAGAACCAGGAGAACATTGTACACAGTAAAAGCCACATTGTGCAATGGCTAACTTTGATAGACTTAGCTCTTCTTAACAATGCAAGGATCAAAGACAATTCCAAAAGACTCATAGTGGGAAATGCTCTCCACAGGACCTCTGGAACAAAAGATGGAGGAGTAGAAAGTAAGTCACTCTTACTCACCCTTATTGACCTTTGAAAGGCCAGAAAATATTGCACAGGAAAACTCTGGAAGAGCTGAGCCAGAAGAAATATGGGGTGCAGCAGTCTTGTAGCCTAGGAACCTTGGGCAATTAGCAGGAATGGCTGCTCTTACTCTGGAGGAGGGGAAGTAGTACAGGATGAGAGGCATTCTAGAAAGCCATGAGTAAGCTCCACCTCAGCAAACCAGGAAGGTATTCTGAGCACCAGAGTGGTGGAGAAAGCTCACTGAATTTGTAATGATAACCTATGCATATTCATGCCCCAGATCTATCATATGAGAATCAAAACAATTCAGGATACCTTTCTTTGGCCTGGACTCTTTGTTAAATGGAAAGCATAAAACTGCACAACTTACCCTATACTTACCCACACTAATCCATTAGATAGTTGCAAGGAAGTCTATTGGTATTCCCTTTCATTTTTAATTTTATTTTTAATTGACAAGCATTTAGTCTCTCTCCCTCCTATCCCTTACTACTGCAGCAGGGGACTGGGGCAAAAAGAAAGCAAAGAAAGCATCATAACACATATTCTTAGTGAAGCAACAGAAACTTTCTATACTATTTAACACTGGGATTGTGAAACCATATGCTGGGAGAGTTCATAATACTACAGTACTTGTCAGGGGTTGTACAACTACTAAGTGTCTGAGGCAGGACTTGAAGCTGGATTTCCCAGCATGAGTCCAGGACTTCCTCTAGAATATACTTGAGCAATACTGGGCATTCAGGGAAGACCAACACCAACTATTTCAGAGCTGCTCATCCATCTCTGGGTGTCCTCCTGGTATTCAATTCTCACCTGTGATTCTAAGAAGTTATAGTAGGTGCAGAAGTCACATCATGGTAAAGCCATCTTGGCAGACAGGCTAAACCAGGTAACCAAAAAGTCTCAAAATTGTTGATGAGTTAACAAGATGTTGTAGCGTCAAGCACCCCAATATCCCCAGAGTGGCTGCCAACACAGGTTCTTAGATCTGCTTTTTTTTTAGATAAATGAGCACTTTTATTTCTTTGTTTCACAAATAAACTGGCTGAAATCGTTGTTTCCTGTGGGCTAATCAAAGAGACCAAATCCCATATCTTCATCAGACTCCTCCAATTCTTCCTTGGCTTCCACCTTGGCTGGAGCAGCAGCAGCACGTGCAGCAGCAGCTGGAGCAGCAGCCACAGGGGCAGCCACTGCAAATGCTGATGGGTCATCCAAGAAGGCTTGCACCTTTTCAGCAAGTGGGAAGGTGTACTCAATCTCCACAGCTACAGCCAAGACCCGCTTGTACCCATTGATGATCGAGTGGGGTCCTGATGCAAAGTTGGGTAGTCAATCTGCAGACAGATGTTGGCAACGTTATGGACACCCTCTAGGAACCGAAGATGCAAAATCTCCTCCGTGATGTCCAGCACTTCAGGGTTGTAGATGCTGCCATTGTCAAATATCTGCTGAATGATCAGTCCAAAGGAGAATGGGGAGCTATTCAGCATGTTCAACAAGGTGGCCTCACTGGCACCTACTTTGTCTCTGGTCTTAATCACCTGCACATCACTCAAGATTCCAGTTTTACCCCTGGAAATCTTGATGGTGATACCCAAAGCCTGGAAGAAGGAAGTCTTCTTAGGAACCAAACTGGTATTCTGTGCTGGCAAGTTACATCACATGGGGCAATGGCACCAGCATGGGCAGCAGCTGGCACCTTATTGGCTAGAAGCATATCCCTAATCTCAGTCAGATCTTCCTTGGTGAACACAAAGCCCAAGTTCCCCCGAATATGAGGCAGCAGTTTCTCCAGGGCAGGATTGTTCTCCAGATGCCCATGAATGGCTTTGCACATCATGGTGTTTTTTCCCATCAATACAATGGCCTTCCCACAGAGGGACATCCAGATCTGCTGCATCTGCTTGGAGCCCATATTGTCTGCTTCCACAATGAAGCATTTTGGATGATCATCCACAAGTTGGATGATCTTGAGGAAGGAATTGGATTTCCAGGTAGCCCTGTCTTCCCTGGGCAAAGCGGTGGTGCTTCAGGGATTGTCATGAGGCGTTTAAAGACAATGTCACTCGCAAGAGGATGCCTGGGGAGAGCTAGATCTGCTTTTCTAAAGGAAAGCAACTCAAAATCAGCTAACAAGCTCACTTTATTCAAACAAACTATATCATTTACCTAGTTCAGGGGGAAAAGGTCAGCACACCGAACTTCAGAGTATACAGACAGAAGTTTCAAAACAGAGAAACAGACAGATCAAGCAGACAGGCTTCTGAACTGTTCAACCATTACACATCAATACCAAATCACAGTTACCAGAGAGGGAAGCATCAACATCTGAATTTTCAAAGCCCGGGGGTCTCACGGCTTCCCAGAGTCTCATCTGCTCAAATCACACAACACTTCTCAAAGTGAGCCCCAAAGCAAAGACTCCCATCAAGGTTTATATAGCCTTCTTCTGCCTCAGAGAATGTAACAACCTTCTTGACCAACTGCCCAATCACAAAGTATCAATGTGTGGGCTTTCCTGAAAACAAGCCTCCCACCACAGGCTTTAGGTACACTTAACCTAGGGGCAGGGAAGATCTTTAAATTTGCATTTCCATTACAGATGCCTAACTCAGGTTTGTGATGACTTCCACTGGGCAAAAAGGTAAATTAGAGCAATTTATTTTAATGTCTGTGAAGGCAGGTGAAGCAGGTGCCATGGAACACTTAGACCTTGATCAGACATCAGGGATGCCAAAATCATCCACTTGGGCCATTGCCAGTCATCTTGATTTTCATCTTGCCATTACTATTTGATGACTGGAAAAAAGAGTGAAGACAAAAAATGTGTGCAAATCTCCCTCACTTAAATCCAAGTCATAGGAAAGTCAAGACATTACCTTCATGATGTCACTGGTCCTCTTTGAAAATGAAGGATGAAAATAAATAAAGAAGATGAAGGATGAGCAACAGCAAGTTTCTAGCACATAAGGCAGATTTTATTCTTCCTAGTCCATAAATCTAAGCTTCCTTCTTACCCCTAAAATTACTTTGTTTACTGTGTGTGTATTTTGAACATATTTGCCAGTGAACAAAATTCCAGTTCATAAAGTTCAAGATGGAAGGGACCTCATGAGCCATTTCAACTGAACTCATTCATATTATAGATAAAAAAAAAAAACTGAAACCAAGAAAAATGAAATGATTTGTCCAAGACAACACAGGTGGAAAGTGACACAGGCAAAGTTTTTATCCATGCCATTTCAAATTGAATGTCCCTTATATTACAACATTTTTCCCATTTTGTTTTTCTATAATAGGACATTAATTCTCAAGAGTAAGGACTCTTTCCCCACACCTCCCACTATAGTCAGAAACTAATAACGACTTGCATTCAGTGGGCACTTAATGGATGCTTATTGAATTGAATGATTTTCTCTTAGGCAAAATTTCATTTCAAGAGTAGAGAAGTAAGCATCATCATTCCTCAAAACACCACAGAATTATCTAAGTGGCTGATTTTATACTTCCTCGATTGGCCTTTTTTTTTTGCTTTGACATAATTAGCTGTACTTAATTTGTCATTTGGAAGAATTCTGCTAAACTTAAATACACACACACACACACACACACACACACACATATATATATATACATATATATATATAGGCAAAAGGTTCTGATGAATAGCTAAAATTATGTTAATTTCCTCTCAGAGGCCAGTTTCATTCAGTGAGAAGAATAGCTCCACGTGATATAGTATTTTATTTTTTTACATTTTAATACATTTCACTATTTTCAATCTTTTTTTTCTCTCAAACCAGGAGCTTGGAATTAAATATGCCACAATTTAATGATACAATTTGCTTTTGTGCTACAGCTCAGCAAGTGAGTCAGTACTTATTGTTTTCCTGAGATGAAAGAATATTGTTGCTATTTGCTTGGGAAAGAGAAAAGGAAGGGGGAAATCAAAGTGAATTCAATATGAGCTCAAGGAAAAACTGACACGTTATTATAAATCATTATCTGAGATAGAAAGTGAGGCACAGCCGTGAAATCCTCCCTAGATCCCTTCATTTTGGTAGAAAAGCTATTTGCCTTGCTTTGATAAATCCCTAATGCAGTGTGGAAATGGGTTTACTGGATATATAGTTTATCATCTGGTTACCTGCCAAAAGGGAGAGAGCTCAGGGGGAACCATTTCCAATGACAGTTGGGAAATCCCTGCATGATTCTAGATACCAGTTAATTGAAGGGGTTAAAAGGAGAAAACCCCACCTACAGTGGAGTAAAATATTCAAATGGACTTTTACTTCAACTTTCCCAAAATTATTCCATTCAATCACAAGAGAACTTCAAGATGCCACAGGGGAATAATTGTTAGCAACTGAACCATCATTATTCAGGTCACTAAGTAGTATCTCCCCCGCCAACCCCTCCCCCCCCCACACGAAGATATTTTGACAATTATGTGTCAGGTTATCAGGAAGCAAATCTTGAAACATTATACCTAGAGGTTAAAATGATATAATAAAAACATGCCTCTGTTCTTTAAAATGGGGAGGAAGAGAAAAAAAAATTATAAGGATTAATTATGCAAAGGTATTATAAGACAACTGGGGCCATGGACTTGTATGACCCTGCAAAATTTAAGCAAAAATAATAATAATGAGGAACACATATAAAATTACTGCAGCATACATTATATAATGGTAAGACAAAAATCTCTTTTAAAATTCATCAAAGATACGCATCATACTTAAAAAATCTAGGGGGTAGTCTCAGTATAGTTTCTTTTTGTTCCATCCATTCACCCATTCCATGAATTTATTTATATTTATTTATTTATTTATTCCATTAACATTTATTTAATTTTGATGCTATTCAAAGCCCATGTTAGAACTGTAAAATTTTAAAACTGTAAGAAATTTAAAGATAGTCTAGTACAACAGCTATGTTTTACTAATCTGGATACAAAGCCCAGAGATATGAAGAGACTTCTCAAATATCACACAGTACATTTCTGATACAGACATTTCCAAGGCATATCTTAAACCGCATGACATTGCCCAGGTATTAGGAGAGTTATAGAAACAACAACAACAACCACCAATAGCAAAACCTGATATGTAGAACCTTATAATGTATTATGAGAGTTAAATATTTTAATTCCTTCTCAAGCAAGTGGAACTGTCTAATCTTTGGAATCATTAATAGGTTTTTGGTGGAACCGCTCACAGTTCCACAGAATGTGTGAAGTGGGTGTGATGGGGTGCTTGGGTGTCTGTGCTTAACCCTCAGTTCCAAAATCACACTTCTGCCTTGTCTCAATTCTCCCTAGCCTCAAAACACTGCCTCAGGCACTTCTCTCCAGCTCAAGGACAGCATGCCCTAGTATAATACTTATGCCTCTTTGTGATACAGTAACCAGCTGCACCTATAGAAAGTATTAGTTTGAAATAGCTATGTACTGGCTGAACTGGCTGTGTACTGTGCCACAAGGATATTTACTATTCACTCACCTATCATATATATCCTAGACTTAGTCATATGTATACTCCCTTAAGTTTATCTTGTCTAACAAGACATTGATGGGGGCAGTCTGGGTATTTCTCAGTCAGCCCTGACAGTTAGCTGGCTTAGTGACATTATAGGCCTAAACATACACCTCCGTGTACACCCACCCCTTGGGCTATTTCCCAGTGAACTCTGGGTAAAATACCTTAGAAGTAAATCATAAAAGTGTATGTTCATTTAAGAACTGACCACTCCTTAAACACTCCCTAATTCCACACTGACTCACTTAGTTAGTATATTTGGCACATGTTTTACTAAAGTTTATACTATATAAACTTTAACTGTATCTCTCTAAGGTTTCAGTTTCCCTAAGAACTCTTGCCTGCTGTATACCTTAACAATAAATCTTTGCCACTTTGACTTAAAGAATGCTTGAGTCCATGAATTCATTCCAGATGGCTTTCTGGGAACTCTGGTTTTTGGGGTTCCTGGAGATTCTACAACTCATCAGGAGGAAATTTAAAGGTATTTAGTCTGACCCATACAAAAAATTGGGCAAAAAATATTGTCTACAATGTCTCTGATTTAAGGTACTTCAGATATCAGTTGGATACTTCCAATATTTATGAATAATAAACTTATCAGGCAAAACATCCCATCTATGTATTAATTCCATTTTGAAGGATTTTCTTATGTTAGGCCAGAAACTGAACCCAGATCTAAGACTCTTTCTACTTCTACAACACCTAGCTTTTTTTTTAACATAAATCCTCCCTCTTCTATTTTGTTTCCCAATTTGGTAGTCTTCCAATTTGTATGTATCAATTAACTTTTACCTGTTTTAAAGAGCCTGCATTATCTAGGGTCTACCAAGAACCTCCCATTTAAATAGTGTGTGTGCGTGCACACACACACACACACACACACGTACACATATATGTATCCTCACTCTTCTAAGAACATTGAAATTCAGAGCAAATATCAAATGTAATCCATCAATCTAGGAATCCCAGAGAACTAAGATTGAAAAATATCTTTGGGACATTTGAACAAGATAATTTGGTTCAGTATCATTCACTTTTTTATTACTCTTCAATTTAGTAATGTAACTAAAAGCTTGCTGACGTTGGTTTTAGATATAACCTCCCTCACCACCCCCTCCCAAACAAAACAAAACAAAACAAAACATAACAAAAATAGTGGAGTACTGGAGAAATCTCTGCTGTGGTATAAGTGTCCTTCTTGTCAAGGCTGAATATCTCTGTTCTGGTTCTGATCATAGTTTTTCTAATAGCTGTAAAATGAGAGTAGGGATTCTGGCACTAACTATTTCACATGATTGTTAGGAGGAAAGAATTTAGCATTGTAACTCTCTATCAACATGAGTTATGTTTACTATCCATCATTATTTCAGGCAATACAGGTAATTTCATCATATAGGCAGAAATCTTTCTCTTTCACAAAGAAAATCAGTTTTTTGGGGGGCCCTTTTGATTTTAAGACCAGTGGTTGAAATGAAAGATGGAATAAAACTCTGATTTTATATTACAAATGACACAATAACCAAAACAAACAAAAAAATACTGAAAGTACCAGAGTTCACATTTTCCACCTCTCCAAGTGATTATTTTTGCTTCTGTTGTTAGTTTTTTGAAGCTTTACCAACTCGTGGCACAGTTATTTGATTCCCTTCTGCTTGAGAAAAAGAGGAATGAAGTTCTTTGAACTTAACTTTGAAGAAACAAGCTTGTAGAAACATGAGTATAGTGGTCAGTGACATGAACAAAATTGATTTTGTTATTGTTTTATAGAGAGCTTATCATAGTCATGTGGCTTTATCTGCTAAAGAGATAAACTTGATTTTCAGTTAAAGATTAGATTGCAATTTATAATAGTGTTATATTAATAAGATGGGTTATATAAGCTTTGGGTATGCAGCTATTAGGCAGGAATGTACATTTTTAGTGCCAAAGTACATTACCTCTGAATTCGGGGGGCCTGAGTACAAATTCTGTCTCTGGTCATCTTGCCAAATCAATTAAGACCTCAGATCCCTCATTTATAAAATGGTGTGACTGGACTAGAGGAGCCCTGAGGTAATTTCAAGTTCAACATCTAATAACCTATCATCATCACCTGGGATACTTTACTGTCTATTAAACACATTCTTACGTTAACCTTCCCATATAATCCTGTTGATTTCTGCATTCTACCTTAACAGGAACTCCCTAACAGTCAGTAACAGTGCTCCATAAATGTGTGCAGTGATATTAATTTCTGACATGATAGAAGGGGAAAAGAGAAGGGAGAGAAACATAAAGAAATGGTATGGAGGAATCAAAACACTGAGAGATTTAAAGTAGTTTTGTTTTTACTTCTTGAGAATTTAAATACTATATCATCTAGAAAAAATTCCTCATAAAAATAGCTACATATACCACCTCTCTGTTTTGAATCTTGCTCAATCATATATCTGAAACTTATTTTTTAATTACAAAAGTGCTGCTTTCTTTTTTGCAGATGGTCATATTTTGGGGGTTCTTATGGGAAGAGCAGTAGCTTACATTTGTTGATATTTTGAATTATATTAATTATTTCATCATTGCGAATATGTCTCAGGAAGGAAACTCAGCGTTCCTATAATAACAGGTCTGCTTCCAGTCTAGGCCCCTTAGATACCTTTCAGAGAAGCAATAATTATGGAAATGTGACCAAATAACTACATCTGCAGTTGCAACAGTCCCCTGCCCCCTTAAAAGATAGACTTACTGAATAGCCAGAAAATTCTTATCTCCAAAGTCCTTGCTAATTCAAAATGGCTTGAATTATAAAGTGTATTTTTTCAATAAAAATGCCACTAAAGTGCATGCATGGCAAAATGTATTGTCAGTGTATCCCAAGGACCATGAAGCTTTTCCATTTGACTTACAATTGAAACCTTGTTTTATGACATCTCCCAATGGATTGATTTTCTATTTGTACCTCCATAGCTTGGCACAGTCCTTTGCAAATAGCCAATTCTTAAATGCATTTTGATTCATTCATTCATCCATTCATGCATGTATATGTCAGAGAAAGCATTCTAAACTAGGTTTTCCTCATTTCAAATGTGTCCTTCTTTCTAATAGTCTAAACTGCCTCTCCAGTTGAAACACAGATAATTCCCTATAGCTGTCAAAGTCCCTTTCATATTATGCAATTGGGGACTCACAACATATTAAAATAGGTTTAATAGGAGTCATTATCCTCACTTTGCAAATTATTCATATGAGGCTTTGAGAGCATGTAACTAGTACATAATCATGTAACTAGTGTAGGACAGAAAATAATATATAAACCAAGACTTTCTAATTCTAACTTCCCAATAGCTTATCCACAAAATATCATCATTATCATCATGGACAAAATCAATTGCATGCATTTATTAGGCACCTACTATGATAAGTGCTGGAAACAAAAGAAAGGTAAAATTAAAATTCTGATCCTAACTTGATAATGAATAAAATTATATGTAAACAATAATGCATATAATAAGGAAATAGAGAAAAAATAGTCAGAGAGTCAATTTACTTTGTAAAAAGGCAGAAGCACTCTCATTCTTCAGGCAAATAATCCTCTAGTTACATAATTTGAGAGCTGAAAGGAACTTCAGATGCCCTCTCTAGTTCAACCCATACACATAAGAAACCTTGCAAAGCCAAGCACAAACAGCTTTCCCAGAGGACTGCTACTGTGAACAAATTTAAGGTTCTGATTACATAGAAAAGTGAATTCTCTATTTATTCAGCAGTAAATTAAAGCAAAACAATCACAGAAACCAAAGTACAGCATCCACAATGTTATAACATAACAAGTTATCACTAAAGTACCACATAATTTTCACCAAAAAATATCATTCAGAAAGTCCTTAACTCAATAATCCTTAAGGAGCAAGCCTCCTTAAAGGACACAAAGTAAAAAGGTCAGTGTTCTCCAGCCCTGGGTCTCATTCTCTTAATCTCTCAGGCAAAGTTCTTTCTTCTTCATTGGAGATTAGTTTCCAATCATCCTTACCTAAATCATCCTTAAGGAGCAAACCTCTTCAAGGGACACAAAGTACTAAGGTCAAAGTCCTCCATCCCTAGGTCACACCTTATCATGGTCATCATTAATCAGTCATCATTAAGTACCCAAGAAGAAGTTTTTTTTTTTTTTTCATCTCATCTCAAGGCTGGCTCTTCCTCTTCCATGGTCCCAGCTCCTGCCTGAATCTAACCAACTCTCACCTGGATCCAAAGGTTGGCAGCTCTCAGCTCCTTGTCCAGTTCCTGTTCCATATTGAAGCTCACAGTATCCAGTACACCTCAAATCCTTCACAATTTCTGTTTCTGGGAAGATAATGCTTAACAGAGCAAAAGGAACATTCATACACATTGCTGGCACCAACATTAATTCACAATATGCCTGTGAAATCAACATGGACCCAAATACAAGGTCTGAGAACTCAACACAAATGTCTGTATAGTCCCAGGACCTCTGAATCCCTTCTCCAGGACTTCTGTGAACAAACAAGAAAATCCTCTTTCAGGGCTTCCAGTAAGATCCCAGGGCTTCTGTCCTATCATGAACAGAAATCAATACAAACAGAACATACCTACAGAGTTCCTGGACACCACAAAGTTCCTGTTCTACATTCTGCCACCATAAGTGTTCCCTTCTCAGTTCTTCTCTCTTCAAGCTTGGGCTTCTCTTTAGATATGGTTATTAGCTCCTCCCTGCTTCACCCCTTTCTGTTGCATCAGCAACAGGGTTCTCAAGTTATGGGGTTCACAAGTTGTGGGGTTCACAAGTTCCATATCTTAATAAAGACTTGATATAACCATGGGCAAGGCTTAAAAGAAACTTGAACTGAAATGAGGTGCTAAATAATTAAATAACTGAAACAAGTCATTAAGTACTTCTTTACTTGCCATTACAAATCCCTACTATATGACACCCAAAAGATGGCTGTCAAGTCTCTGCTTGAAGTCCTTCAGAGACATTATATACTCTCTTGAGAGAATACCTTCTGCTTTGGACAGCTCCAATTTTGAGAAGTAATCTAAAGTTGTCTTTATCTAGTTTTTACCTGTATCTCTTGATTCTGACATTAGCGGGGATAAAAAAGGGATTGTCCTTCCTTTTTATTATAGTCCTTGACATAAATGAACACAGTTATAATGTACACCTGATATTTTCTCTCACCCAAGCTATCCAATTCATGGTCACATAATAATGTAAGGCATCTAGTTAGAAGTAAAAGATAAACTATTGGGCAGGTATGATAAATAATAAAGATAATAAAGAAGAAACAGACATGTAAATGATTAATATTTGATATATAGATATAGATTTCTCTGTATTCACACACATATACATATATACACACATATGTCTTATATATGTGCATGCATATAATTTTTGGAAACTTGGCATGTTCAGAGACAGCAGAGTTGAGATTCTCCATGGAAACTCTTCAATAAAATACTAAAAAAATGCGCCAGAAGCAAATACGATAAAGAAAATCAAAGCAGAACAGATATAAGATCCTCTACCCAATCCCTGCCTGAAAGACAGAGCCAGTCAGAATCCAACAAAAAACTCTTAACAGAGATAAGGTAGGGTAATTAGAAGAGAAGCTGACCAAGAGAAAAAGGCAGGATTAGATCAATGCTCAGGCAGACTATGCTGAAGGCACAATAAGGAAAAAAATTAGGTCAGGGTAACATGTGGGAATTAAAACATCTGGGGTCTTGTAGGAAGTTTGCTACCAGGACAATCAGCAGCAGATGAATGTGGAATCCAATTTAATAAATGTGCAAAAAGAAGAAAATGAATAATCCTAAGTAAAAATCTCTATCATACTATGCAGATACTAAGGTAAATCTCTAAGAAAGCTCAAATTAATCTTACCTATTCTCTACAGGATCAAATAGGACCCAATTAGATCATTCAAAATTAGGAAAGTGCAGAAGCTGACCCAAGTATCAAACCATAACCAAGAAACTGAGGGTAGAAATATGGGGAAACAGATGAGCATATTAAATATAAATAGATATTAAAATGTATTAATGCAAACACATGAGTTAAGCCCGAAAGAATAAAGTAACTCAACAAACAATCTCACTAGGTTCTCAGAGAAAAGAATATGACCATAATAAGAATAAGACCATGAGTCTTATCAGAGTAGGAAGAGGAGGCACACATTTTTTTAAAAGAAAAAAAAAAAAAAATATATATATATATATATATATATATATATATATATAATGGTAAAGTAAATAATAACTGGACAAGAAAATAAATAAAATTATTCATTTAGATAGGATAGTGGCAAATATAACCAGGAATAGATATCCATGAAAATGAGAGTGGCCATCATGAGAAATCAATGGGTACTCAAGATAAAATGAAATATTTAACAAACATCAAAATCTTAAAAACAGAATGGAAGAAATATGAAAAATTGGTCAATAAAACTAGTTGGAAAGAAGTTATGGAGAGACTATTTAAGAATAATCAGCATAGTAGAGAAATCACTCAACTAAAGTCCGCTAATATTCACCTCCAAAAAACTTTAAAATAATGTTTCAAATTGAATTCCGAGTAGCAAAGTCAACAAAAAGTCATGATGAGACATTGTTTCGATGACAGACAACCTTGGAGATAAAAAAAAAAAAGAAATCTATGACATGGGAGTAGAGACTGACATGGAACCTATGTGAATCAAGCATGAATGGTGAAATGAAGTGGTGGTGACAGAAGCACTACCAGATTTGGGAATTCTCGATCCAGAGAGAGTAATGGGACCTAAAAACTGATCAGAAAGAGTTTGCAGGGGAATCCCGTGCTAGCACTGGGCACAGGACAAGATAATATTTAATAAATGGATTGTCTATATTCACTCCTGAGGCATCGTTTAAGGGCAAAGGAGATCATTTTTAGGCAAGAGAAAGAGGAGACCCTAATAAGAACTGCCACTTTCCATGAAAAGGGATCAAGGATACTGAGTAAAAGTATCACTGCTAGCCCTGAGGGAATAGGAACCTTGAGAAATGACACTAATTATATTCTCAAGGAATCAGGGGTCCTACATGGGTAAGGACAAGAGTGCAGACCAGGACAGCAGTGACCAAACTTCTTCCCAAATTAGGAAACCATAAAAGCACTGAAATCTTCCAAATCCTCAGAACTAATTCTGAAAATAGCTTTTTGAGAAATCCAGAAGCTTGAGATAATGCCTCTCCACATCCCATGGGAAAAGAGCTCAACTTTAACATAACATTCAAAAGCAAGACATAGGGTAGAAAATATGCAAAAAATAACAACAAAAACTGACCATATAAAATGAGGGGAGGGGCAAGATGGAGGAGTAACAGCAGGAACAGGCTTGAGTTCCTGGTCTAAACACGTCCAATATTTGTAAACAATGACTCTAGACACATTTTAGTGTTACAGAACTCACAAAGTGACAGAGAAAAACAAATTCCCTGCTGAAGGTAGCCTGGCAGGCCAACAGGCCTACATTGAGCTGGTAGCAAAATGCAATTCCCTATGAGCTGTGTAGGCCCAGACCCATTGCAGAGACCAGCAGGAGTAGGCTTCAGGAGAGTGAATCGCTGGCAGCTGTGGTTTTTTCCAGATTTTTAATCCCATAAAAGCCAAAGAGAAAGCAAAAGGGCAGTGGGGGAACTGTGTTGATCCTGGGTGAGAGAAGATCTTGGTCCGGGCCCGTGCTCCTAGGGCAGCAGAGGTGGCTGGTACTGCAACTGTTGCTGCTGTGACTGCTTCTGGGTCGAGGCCTATAGATCATAGGGGGACCAAGTGACTGGTTAGAGGGCAATTGCAGGAATCTCTTTGCTGGCCCTGCAGTAGGATTCTCTTTCTTGGCCATGCTTGGATCTGGATTGCAGTATTGGGCGATGGTCCTGGGGTGAGGAGTATCGACATGAAAGAGCTTGTGTTTTTTTTGGTTTTTTGTTTTTGTTTTTTTGGAGAGCATTTGGGGTTAAATGACTTGCCCAAAGTCATACAGCTAGTAAGTGTGTGGAGTGTCTGAGGCCGGATTTGAACTCAGGTCCTCCTAACTCCAGGGACGGTGCTCTATTCACTGTGCCACCTAGCCACCCCATAATGGCAGAGCTTGTTGAGGCAGTGGGGAGAAAGTCCTCCTCACAGTTATAAAGCAGGTGCCTGGAAGAAGCTCTGACAACAACTGAGCAAAACCCCAGAAATTTGGGAGACATTACTCTCCAATCTGGAAACAGAGTTCTACCATGGCAAAGAGCTCAAAAGTCAAGTAATTGGCTGGCAAGATGAGAAAACGAAGTAAGCACAATCAGACTATAGAATGTATTTTAGGGGGAAAGAGGATCAAAAACATAGAACCAGGAGCTCCAAGCTTTTCCCACCCAAGAAGCTGCTGCCGCCTGGGCCTCCCTCTGCCCTATGCCCCCGTCTCCCCGTTCCCTTCCTCCCCAGGATGAATATGGCATCTGCCCTAGAGCAGTTTGTGAACAACATCAGGCAGCTCTCCGCTCAAGGGCAAATGACTCAACTTTGTGAACTGATAAACAAATGTGGAGAACTTCTAGCAAAAAATTTATCCCATCTTGATATAGTGCTTGGTGCTTTGGACGTACAAGAGCATTCCTTGGGGGTCCTTGCAGTTCTGTTTGTGAAGTTTTCTATGCCCAGTGTACCTGACTTCGAAACATTATTCTCACAGGTTCAGCTTTTTATCAGAACTTGTAATGGGGAACATATTAGATATGCAACAGACACTTTTGATGGTCTTTGCCATCAATTAACAAATGCTCTCGTGGAAAGAAAACAGCCCCTGGAGGAATTGGTATCCTCAGACAAGCCATAGACAAGATGCAGATGAATACAAACCAGCTGACCTCAATACACGCAGATCTCTGCCAGCTTTGTTTGTTGGCAAAATGCTTTAAGCCTGCCCTCCCCTATCTGGATGTGGATATGATGGACATTTGTAAGGAGAATGGGGCTTATGATGCAAAGCACTTTTTATGTTACTACTACTATGGTGGAATGATCTACATGGGGTTAAAGAACTTTGAAAGAGCACTCTACTTTTATGAACAGGCCATAACTACTCCTGCCATGGCAGTCAGTCATATTATGTTGGAATCTTATAAGAAGTATATTCTAGTTTCTTTGAGATTACTGGGCAAAGTTCAACAGCTGCCAAAATACACTTCTCAGATTGTTGGTAGATTCATTAAGCCCCTTAGCAATGCTTACCATGAATTAGCACACGTTTATTCAAACAATAATCCATCAGAACTCCAAAATCTGGTAAACAAACATAGTGAAACTTTCACTAGAGACAACAACATGGGGCTGGTTAAGCAGTGTTTGTCCTCTCTTTATAAGGAGAACATTCAAAGGCTAACAAAGACATTTTTAACATTGTCATTACAAGATATGGCAAGTCGTGTACAATTATCAGGACCTCAGTAGGCAGAAAAATATGTCCTTCACATGATAGAAGATGGTGAGATTTTTGCAAGTATTAATCAAAAGGATGGTATGGTCAGTTTCCATGATAATCCTGAAAAATATAACAATCCAGCTATGCTTCATAACATTGATCAAGAGATGCTGAAATGTATAGAGCTTGATGAGCGGCTCAAGGCCATGGATCAAGAAATCACAGTGAATCCTCAATTTGTGCAGAAGAGTATGGGTTCACAAGAAGATGATTCAGGAAGCAAGCCATCCAGGTATTCTTGAAATTAACATTTTCTGTGCTTTAAACTGAAAGAACCAACACTTTGGCCATTGGAAATGTGAGAGTGGCAGGGAGGACTCAGACTGTTTTATCTGGACATTAAGAAATTAAATTTTGTTTTGACATCTTCAGCCTATATACTTTCAAAAGTTTTCTCTCCAGAAAGAAAGGAAAAGATCTCAAAGTTAAAAAAAAAAAAACAAAAACATAGAACCAGAAGAAGACAACAAAGTCAAAACACCTGCATCAAAAGACTCCAAGAAAAATATGAACTGGTTGCAGGTCATGGAGGAGCGCAACATGGACTTTTACAATCAAGTAAGAGAAGTAGAAGAGTAATTGGGAAGAGAAATGAGAATGATGCAAAAAAATCATGAAAAATGAGTCAACAGGCTCACTAAAGAAAAGAATACCTTAACAATAGACTAACTCAAATGGAAAAAGAGGTCCTAAAGCCAATGAGAAGAGGAATCCCAGGGGAGTGGAAACAGCAAAGACTAACACCAGAAGCCCAGGTGTGCCTGAGTACAATCAGGGGAATCTGCAGACTCCAGGGCTCCCAGACACCAGCTGCTAAACCTGCCTGAGCTCTAGCCCCAGGGGCACAGAGTAGGAAACCTGAAGTGGCCAGAACACTCCTTCCCCACACTTTACTCTGTAAGCTTCAGGGTAACCCAGGAGATACATTGAAAGTCGTTCCCTTGGCCTGAGTCTAGACACACTGAGGTGACAGCTCACAAAGTCAACAACCAGGCCCCTTGCTCCCACCTTGAGAAGCATGGGTCAGAGCCCTCTGTACCCCAGAAGCAGAAATTCACTTTAAAAGCCAGGAAATAGGCAATCACAATGATCCAGAAGCAACTTGGAAAAACAAAACCAAAGACTACTGAATCTTATGATTTCAAAAGAGAAGAACCATATCCAGAAAGCAAAACGACCAACTCTATACCCACACCTGAAACACAGAAGGAAATATAAACAGGTATCAAGCCCAAAAAACATTCTTGGAAGAGCTCAAGAAGGATTTCAATAACCAAATTAGAGAGGTAGAGATAAATTGATCAATTCTTTAAAATTGAAATTGACAAAATGGGAAAAAATTCTCACTAAAGAAAACAAAACCTTAAAAATTAAAATTATTAAAATTTGTGAAATGGGAAGGGAGCTTCAAAATCTAACTGGAGAAAATACCTCCCTAAAAATTAAATGTGAACATATGAAAAGGGAACTCCAAAAACTATTAGAGGAAAATAATTCACTAAAAAAATAGAATTAGTCAAATGGAAGCTAATGTCATTATGATGCATCAAGAATCAGTCAAACAAAAGCTAAAGATTGAAAAATTAGAAGGAAATGTAAACTATCTCAGTGGAAGAGCAACTAACTTGTAGAAAAGATCCACGAGAGATAATCCAAGAATTATTTGTCTCCTTGAAAGTCATGATGAAAAAACAGCCTGAACAATATACTTTAAGGATTTATTAAAGAAACTGTCCTGTGGTCCTAGAATCAGAGAGTAAAATAGTTATCAACGAATTCATCGGCCACCCCCTGAAAGAGACCTGAAATTGAAAATTCCAAGAAATAGTGTAGTCAAATTCCAGAATTATAATATCAAGGAGAAAATACTGCATGTAGTCAGAAAGGAAAAATTCAAATATTGTGGAACTACAATCAGTGTCACACAGGACCTAGCAGCTTCTACATTAAGAAATTGGAGGGGGTGGGTGGCTAGGTGGCGCAGTGAGTAGAGCGTCAGCCCTGGAGTCAGAAGGACCTGAATTCGGATCTGGCCTCAGACACTTAACGCACACACAAACAAACAAACAAACAAACCTAGCCGTGTGACCTGGGGCAAGTTACTTAACCCCAATTGTCCTCCAAAAAAGAAAAAAGAAAAGAAATTGGAGGGATTGAAATATGATATTTCATAAGGCAAAAGAACTTGTACTGCAACCAAGGATCAACTATCCAGAATAACTGAGCATAATCATTCAGGTAAGGAGATTTTCATTCAAAAGGGGTGGCTAGGTAGCACAGTGAATAGAGCACTGGCCCTGGCATCAGGAGGACCTGAGTTCAAATCCAACCTCAGACACTTAACAAAAAAACTAGCTGTGTGACCTTGGGCAAGTCACTTAACCCCAATTGCCCTACCTTCCCCCCTCCAAAAAGAAAAAAAAAAAAACAAGAGAGATTTTCATTCTATGAAATAAGGGATGTCCAGACCTCCCTGATTGAAAATAACTCAATGGAAAATTTGATCTCCAAATACAAGTCTTAAAAGAAATATAGAAAGTAAACAAGGAAAACACATATGCACACACACACATGCACACACAAATATACACATGCACACACTCATGTACATAATGTATGATTCAATAAGAGCAATTTCTTTACATCCCTATATTGGAAGCTGACACCTGTCAATATTGGAAATTGTACACACACACACACACACACACACACACACACACACACATATCATGACATTTAAAAGGGATATACATAGATAGAGAGTGTGGGTATAAATTAAAAAGTATGATGATAAAAATAACCTTATTAAGGGGTGCAAAGGGATTATAATGGGAGAAAAGGAAAGGAGGAGGCAGAAAAGGGTAAATTATGCAACATGAAGAGGCATAAAAACATTCTATAGTAGAAGGAATGAAGGGATAGTTGAACTTTACATGAACTTTACTCTGCTTTTGGTTCAAGGAGGAATTAAAATAATCAGTTAAGAATAGGATTCTAGTGTGAAAAGACACAAAAACTCATTATAGTATAGGGAAAGGAGGGAGGGAGAGGAGCATTGCATGAAATTTATTCTTATTGGTTTCAGTTCAAGGAGGGAATAACATATTTTGTTAAGTATAAAAATCTATTTTGCTCTATAGACAGTAGGAGGGGAAAGGGGGGTGGTTAGAAGGGAGGGAAGTAGAAAGGGGGAAGGGTAGGTAAAGGGAGGGAGGTGCGAAGGGAGGGAATACTGGGGGAGGCCTTGGTCAAAAGGAAAACTCTTGAGGAGGAAAAGCGAGAAGTGACAAAGAAAAGCAAGAACAGGGGAAGGAATGGGATGGAGGGAAAGACACAGAAAATAAACATAACTGGGAATGTGAATGGAATGAGCTCTCTCATAAAATAGAAGTAAATAGCAGAATGGATTAAAAACCTTAATCTTACAATATGATGTTTACAAGAAACACATTTGAAACATTGGGACATATATTTACATATATATGTGTATATATATATATATATATATATATATATATATATATATATATATATATATATATGTGTGTGTGTGTGTGTGTGTATACACATATATATGTGTGTGTATATATATACATATATGTGTGTATACATACATATATATCTATCTATATATCTATCTATATATATATATATATCTATATCTATGGTAAAGGTGAAAAGACTGGAGTAGAATGTATTTAGCTTCAGCTAAAGTTAAAAAAAAAAAAACACAACCCAGGCTAGCAATCCCTGTCTCAGATAAAGCAGAAGCAAAGATAGATCTAATTAAAAGAGATAAGGAAGGAAACTATATACTGCTGAAAAAGGCACCATCGAGAATGGAGCAATACCATTACTAAATACATATGCACCAAGCAGTATAGCATCCAAATTCCTTGAGGAGAAGTTAAGGGAATTAGATGAATTGATAGCAAAACTATACTAGTGGGGGATGTCAATATCCTGCTTTCTGAACATGATGAATCTAAGCTCAAAATAAACAAGAAAGAAGTTAAGGAGGTGAATAGAATTTTAGAGACAGTAGATATGATAGACATCTGGAGAAAACTGAATGAGGATAAAAAGGAATATGCTGTCTTCTCGGTGCTACATGGCACATACACAAAATTTTACCATGTACTAGGGCATAAAGTCCTCACAGTTTAGTACAGACATTCAGAAATATTAAATGCATCCTTCTCAGATGATGATGCAATAAAAATTATATGTAACAAAGGGCCATGGAAAGATAGACTAAAAACTAATTGGAAACTACATAATTTAATCCTAAAGAATGAGAGGGCTAAACAAGAAATTATAGAAACAAAAATGTAACTTCATTCAAGAGAATGACAATGATGAGACAACATACCAAAATTTGTAGGATGCAGCAAAAGCAGTTGTTAGGGGAAGTTTTTCATCTCTGAATGCATACATGAATAAAATAGAGAAAATGGAGGTCAGTGAATTGGGCATGCAACTGAAAGAATTAGAAAAAGAACAAATTGAAAATTCCCAATTAAATGCTAAATTAGAAATATTGAAAACCAAAAGAGAGATTAATAAAATTGAAATTAAGAAAACTATTGAATTAACAAATAAAACGAACTGGTTTTATGAGAAAAACAATAAAATTGGTAGACCTTTAGTCAATATGATAAAAAAGAAAGAAGAAAACCAAATTATAAGTATCAAAAATAAAAAGGATGACTACCTCCAATGAAGAGAAAATTAAAATAATAAATAGGAATTATTTTGACCAATTGTATTCATATAAATTTAAGAATCTTAGTGAAAAGGATGAATATTTACAAATATGAAAGTTGCCAATATTAACTGAAGAGGAAGTAAATTATTTAAATAACCACATCTCAGAAAAAGAAATTGAGCAAGCCATCAATGAACTTCCAAATTAAAACCTATTAGGGAAAATTGGATAAGGAGTCCTACCAAATTATTTTCTTGACACAAATATGGTACCTAAATCAGGAAGAGACAAAACAGGAGAAAGAAAATTATCAACAAATTTACCTTATGAATATAGATGTAAAAATTTTCAATAAAATATTAGCAATAAGTATACAGGAACTTATCAGAATAATAATACACTTTTATCAGGTAGGATTTATTTCAGGAATGCAAGGATGATTCAATATCAGTAAATCTATGAGTATAATTGATTACATAAACACCAAAATTATTAGAAACCTTATGATTATCTTAGTAAATGCAGAAAAGGCTTTTGATAAAATACAACACCTATTCCTATAAAAACACTAGAAAATTTAAATTTAAATGGGGTCTTCCTTAAAATAATAAGCAATATTTATTTAAAACCATCAGTAAGTATTATGTGTAATGAGGATAAGCTAGAAGCATTTCCAATAAGATCAGGGGTGAAACAAAGATGTCTACTTTTATCCCTCTTATTCAATTGGTACTAGAAATTTTAGCAGTAGAAATAAGAGAAATAAATTGAAAGAATCAAATTAGGCAAAAAAGAGACTAAGCTATGACTCTTTGCAGATGATATAAAATATACTTAGAGAATCATAGAAAATCAAATAAAAATAACTTCTTGAAATAATAAATTTTTGGCAAAGTTGCAGGCTATAAAATAAATCCACATGAATTCTTGGCATTCCTATATATTTCTTTGTTTTTTTATTTATGTTTATTTTTAGTTTACATTATTTTTTCCACAAGATTTGAGTTATACATTTTTCCCTGTCTTTCCCATACCCACCACACCAAAACAGTGATACCACTGTATACCCTGTCCACAAATCTGTTATCTTCTATATCTTCCTCCATTACCCCCTCTGACTTTCCAGTAGGGCAAGCTGGATCTCTATACCCCAGTGCCTGTATATCTTATTTCCCAGTTACATATAAAATAATAATAATGATGATAATAATAATATATTTTTAAACATTTGATTTTAAAATTTTGAATTCCATATTCTTTCCCTTCTTCCCTAGTCACCCACCCATACCGGGAATATAGGTAATTCAATATAGGTTGTCCATGTGTAGCTACACAAAACATTTCCACAGTAGAAATATTGTGAAAGACTGAATATATTTCCCTCCATCCCATCCCTACCCTCAACTTGTTCTATTCTCTCCTTTGGCCCTGTCCATTTCCAAAAGTGTGTGATTCTAATTACCCAACCCCCAACCTGCCCTCCCCACCATCAACCCCCTTTCATCTCCTTCCCCTCTACTCTCCTGTAGGGTGAGATACCCTATTTACTGTGTATGTCATTCCCTCCCTAAGCCAAAATCAATGAGAATAAGGATGACTCATTTCCTTTTGCCTTCCTATTCTTCCCCTCCATTGTAACCATTTTCTCTTGCATATTTTATATGAGATAATTTAGCCCATTCTGTCTATCCCCATCTCCTCTCATTCACTTCTTCTCTCACCTCTCAATTTTCCCTTTTAAGTATCATCCCTTCCTATTCAACTGGTCCTGTTAAGTCTGTCTATGTATACCTAAATATAAATACACACACTCACATATGTAAACATATGCCCATATACCTTCCTTTATAGACACATATGTTTGTAAATATAAATAAATATGCATATATATATATATACACATACATACATTTTATTCACTTCAAATATTCTCATGGTGAGAAATGTTTCATGAGTTACAATTATTTTCCCATATAGGAATTTTAAAAATTTGTCTTTGATTATTTCCTTATGATTTATTTTGCCTGTTAACCTCATATTACTCTTGCTTCTTGTTTCTAAATATCAAATTTCCTATTCAACTGTGATTTTTTCTTCAAGAATGCTTGGAAATTCTATATTTCTTTGAATGACCATATTTTCCCCTGAAACATGATGATCAGTTTTGCTCGGTAGCTGATTCCTGGTTTGAATCCCAGCTCCTTTGACCTTTGGAATATCATATTGTAAATCCTTAGATTCCTCAGTGTAGAAGCTGCCAGATCCTGTGTTATCCTGACTGTATTTCCACAATATTAAAATCATTTCTTCTTGGCTGCTTATAATATTTTCTCTTCGATCTGGGAATTCCAGAACCTGGATATAATATTCCTAAGAATTTTCTTTTGGGGATCTTTTTCAGGAGGTTATATGTGGATTCTTTCTATCTCTATTTTGCCCTCTGATTCTAAAACATCAGGGAAATGTTCCTGTAGAATTTCTGGAAGGATGAATTCTAGGTTATTTATTTGTTTGTTTATGTATGTATGTATGTACATATGTATGTAAGTTTATCATGGCTTTCCAGTGATCCAATAATTTTAAAATTATCTGTCCTGGATCTATTTTCCAGGTCAGTGGTTTTTCCAATGAGATATTTCCTATTGCCTTATATTTTTTAAATTTGTTTGAATCTGTTTAATAGTATTTTGATTTGTTGTAAATTCACTAGCTTCTGTTTGCTCTCATCTAATTGTGAAGGAATGATTCTCTTCACCGAGCTTTTGATATTCTTTTTCTATCTTACAAATTCAACTTTTTAAGGCATTCTTATCCCCATTTTCTTTTTGAGCCTCTTCTGCCATTCGAGTTATTCCATTTTAAAGGTGTTATTTTCTTCAGTCAGGTTATTGACTCTCTTTTCATGATTTTCTTGCATCATTCTCATTTCTCTTCCCAATTTCTCTTCCACTTTTCTTATTTGATTTTCAAAATCCTTCTTAAGCTCTTCTATGGCCTGTGACCAATTCATTTTTTTCTTAGAAGTTTTTGGTGCAGGGGGGTGGAGCCAAGATGGCAGAGTAGAAACAGCACTTCCAAGGTGCTTTCTCCCACACCACTTCAAAATGATGTAAAAGGGGACTCTGAACAGCTTCTCGAGCTCCAGCAGCCACAGAACGACACAGAGAAGCTAACCTCCTGCTGAGGACAGCCCAGCAGCCATGCAGGGAGCAGCCAACTCAGTGCTCTGGGAGCTGAGCCCAGGCCCACCTAAGTCCTGGTTTAGCCCCAGGGCAGCAGATTTATTAATCTGAAAAACATCTATTACATGTGGCTAGGTCAAGCTGATATAATTAAAATTAAAAGTTTACCTAAATTAAATTACAAATCTAGTGCCATGCCAATTAATCTACCCAAAAATTATTTTGTAGAGCTAGAAAAAACTAATAACATAATTCATTGGGGAAAAATAAAATGTCCAGAATATCAAGGAAATTAATGAAAAGAAATGGTAGGGAAGGTGGCCTAGCTATACCATGTTTCAGTTAGTATCATAAAGCAGCAGCCATCAAAATTATTTGATACTGGCTGAAGAATAAAGTAGTGGATCAGTGGAAAAGAATATGTAAGTGAGACACAGCAGTCAATGACTATAGTAATCAGCTCTTTGATAAACCCCAAAATCTCAGCTTTTGGGATAAGAACTCAGTATTTGACAAAATCTGCTAGGAAAACTGGAAAATAGTATGGCAGAAACTGGGCATAGACTAATACCTTACACCACATACCAAAATAAAGTCTAAATCAGTGTATGATCTAAGTATAAAGGCTGATATTGTAAGGATTCTGGGAGAACAAGGAGTAGTATACTTGTCAGATTTATGGAGAAGGGAAGATTTTATGACCAAACAAGTGTTAGAGAGCATTATGAAATGAAAAATAGATAATTTTGAGTACATTAAATTTTAAAGTTTCTGTACAAATAAAGCTAATGTAACCAAGATTAAGAGGGAAGTAGAAAATTGGGAAAGACTTTTTATAACCAGTGTATCTGATAAATGATTCATTTCTAAAATATACAGAGAACTGAGTCAAATGCATAAAATGCAAGTCAGTCCACAATTGATAAAGGGCCAAAGGATATTAATAAGTAGTTTTCAGAGAAAAAAATTAAAGATATCAAAAAACATGAAAAAAAAAACTCTAAATCACTATAGATTAGAGAATTGCAAATCAAAACAAATCTGAGTTATCACATCTCTTCTGTCAAATTGGCTAAAATGACAAAACAAAAAAAATAATAAATGCTAAACAGGATATGGAAAAATTGGAACACTAATACATTGCTGGTGGAGTTGTGAACTGATTAAAACATTCTGGTGTGCAATCTGGAACTATTCCCTAAGGGCTATAAAAAATTCAATACCCTTTGACCCAGCAATTCCATTTCTAGGGTTGTATCCCAAAGAGACCATATAAGTGGGAAAAGAACACATGTATAGAAATATTTATAGCAGCTCGTTTTGTGGTGGCAAAGATTTGGAAATCAAGGGGATTCCCATCAATTGGGGAATGGCTAAACAAGTTGTGGTATATGAATGTGATGGAAAAATATTTTTCTATAAGAAATGAGGAGCATTCAGACTTCAAAATAACTTGGAGAGACTTATACAAACTGATGTTGAGTGAGAAGAGCAGGACTAGGAAAACAATTCTACATAATTACAGACATATGTGTGATGACTAACTTTGATAGACTATTCTCCTCTCAGCAATGCAAGGTTATAAGACTACTCCAAAAGATTCATGATTGAAAGAGATATATACATCTAGAGAAAGAACTATAGAGTCTGAATGCAAATTGAAGCAAACTTCTTGATCTCTCTCTCTCTCTCTCTCTCTCTCTCTCTCTCTCTCTCTCTCTCTCTTTCTCTTTTAAATTTTGTCTCTTCATTCTCATTGTTCATTCCATTGGTTATAACCCTATCTTACAACTTGACTAATATGAAGGTATTTGGAGATCCAATATTTGATTGCATGCCATCTTGGTGGGGTGGAGAGGGTATGGGAATTTGATCCTCAAGGCATTGTGGAAATGAATGTTGTAAACTAATAGTGAATAAATAAATTTAAATTTAAAAAAATCAAGGTACTATAAAACACATCTGAACAAATGCAGAAATGTAAGGCAATGTGAAATATCTCATTGGAAGAACTGACCTGCAAAATAGAAAAGATAGAGATAATTTATAATTACTAGACTAACTGAAAGTTATGATCAAAAAAGGGGGCTAGACATCACCTTTCCAGAAATTATCAAGGACAATTGCCCTGATATTCTATAACCAGGGTACAAAATAGAAATCAAACAAATTCACCAATTGCCTCTTTTTATTATTATTATTTTTTGCTTTTTTTTTTTGGAGGGCAATTGGGTGTAAGTGACTTGATCAAGGTCACATAGATAGGTTTTGTGTTATGTGTCTGAGGACGTATTTGAACTCAGGTTCTCCTGACTCCAGGGCTGATGCTCTATACACTGAGCCACTTAGCCACCCCATCAACAATTGCTATTGAAAAATATTTCAAAAATAAAAATCCTTGGAATATTATAGTCAAATTCCAGAATGCCCAGTTCAAGGAGAAAATAATAGCAGTCAGTAAGAAAAACATTGATTATTGTGGAAACACAATCAGGATAACACCAGATCTAACAACTTCTTACGTAAGGGATCATTGGGCTTGGAATATGATATTCCAGAGTTGAAAGGAGCTAGGATTAAAACCAAGAATCACCTACCCAGCAAAACTGAGTATCATGTTTCAGGGGAAAATATGGTCATTCTATGAAATAGATGACTTTCAAGCATTCTTTTTTTTTTTTTTTTTTGCTTTTTAGAGGGCAACTGGGGTTCAGTGACTTGCCCAAGGTCACACAGTTAGCCAGTGTCTGAGGCTGGATATGAACTCAGGTCTTGCTGAAACCAGGCCCAGTGTTCCAAGCCACTGTTCCATAAAATAGTAGTAGTAGTAGTAGTAGTAGTAGTAGTAGTAGTAGTAGTAGTAGTAGTAGTAGTAGTAGTAGTAAAAAATAATAATAAATAAACTGCACTAAGATTTTTGGGACATCCTGAATATCAATTCACAGAGAAGATAATTTAATCCATGAGAGGTAATAAGATCACCAAGAACAATGGTATAGAGAAAGAAAGAGGGCTCCAGACAGAGTCTTGAGGGACACCTGTGGTTATTTGATGAAGATTCAGCAAAGTATACAGAGGGGCCATTTGCCAGGTAGGAGGAGAATCAGGAGAGAGCGATTGAAACAAAATCCTCAATATGAGAGTGTCACAGACATTTTCACAGGCTCCCACTCCAGGCTAGGGTGATCAATCAATAGCCTTGACAGCTGCTAGCAGATGGAGGGTGAGGATTGAGAAAAGGCTCAGCAATGAAGAAGTTATCAGGGACTTCTGAGGTGGCACTTTTAGTTTAGTGCCAAGGTTGAAAGCCAGAGGAAGTAGAGGTATCTTTCTCAGAGAATTTGACTGAGAAGGAGATGAGAAATATGGGCTGATAATTAGCAGGGATGGGAGGAGGGAGTTAGAGTTTTTTTCAGAGCAAGAGACAAAGATATGTGTGTAGGCATCAGAGAAGGGGCCACCAGATTGGGAGTGACTGAAGATTGGAGATGTGGTAAGGATGATAGGATATGCTGGAGAGGACAGAATAGAATGAGAATAGAGGGGTTTGCCTTGGGAAGGAGAAAGGTCACCTCTTCGTGAATGATGGGAATTAAGGAGGAGATAGTGGAGGAAGACATGCATGTGAAATGTGGAGGAGAGAAAAGAAAGCTCTTAGCAAATGACCTCAATTTTTATCAGTGAAAAATGAGACAAGATGCTCATTGGAGAGGATAAAGAGAGAGAGGGAGCCATGGAATGTTCAAGGAGGTTTTGGGATGAAAAGGTTGAGATGGTTGATGCAGCAAATGGGAGAATTGATTAAGGAGATATAAAAGGATTCCCTTCTTCCAGTGAGGTCAGAGTTGAAATTACACTACATAAATTTGGAGTGGACCCAATCATCACAGTTTCCTGATTTTTTTCCAGCTCTATTCAATAACGTATGCTTGGGAGAAGACATATGAGTTATCCAAGGCTGGAATCTGGCAAAGTATGATCAAATAATAGCACATGACTGTAAGGGATTTGAGGATAATGTAACATTGAACTCACCAAAGGATCTAGATAGGGTCATAATACCACAGGAGAGGTGTAGAAGGTGTGGCCGTTCCTGTATGTGGTCAAAATAGATGAAGGAAAGGTGAGGTGAGGAAGTTGAATGTAATCCACAACTCAAAGTCCATTTGCATGGAACTCACCACATTGGTAGAAAGTCATTACTCAATATTCCACTCCAGCATGAAGGCTGGAGTTGGTGAAGATTTTAAAGATCAGAGATCTTCGGTTTTGATTTGTTTTGTTTTGTTTAACTTCCACTCTCAAGAGAGAAGACAAAGAATTCCAGATTCTATTCAGGGGAGAGAAAAACTCTAGGAAGAATCCAATATGTAGAGGAGCCAATCTCAATCATGTCCCTATCCTGACCTCCCTATAGTAGAGATTTTAGGAATTTCCCCTAGGTAGAACTCTGAGACTTTCTCTTGATTTCTTTGAAATCCTACTTCTAGTGGGAGAGCACATTCACTCATTTTTTTTTCTGATTTATTTTCATTCACATATTTTCTCTGATTTCTGTGTGCTACAAGCTTGGATAAATGGATTTGCTATTCACTCCCTGTGGTCTCTGTGAGAAAGAGTCAAGCTTTGGATATATAACCTAGAAGACTTTTTCTCCTTTAAGAGATCTCAATCAAGGATGTAGCTTGAGCCTAAATTATTCCCTCTAAATTAACAATATTTAGAGAGGATTGTAGAGAGCTCTAATTTTAACCTGGTACTCTTTTTCTAAAGAGAGCAGAGTGGACCTCTTGGGATGCCCATCTCCTGGTTCCTCTATTGGCAGGAATCAAAGACTCTCCAGGAGAAGACTGGGCAGAGTAACCTCTGGATCATCTATTAATATTAATTAATAATAATAATATTAATATCATCTATTAATGCCCTATCTAGCCCTACCTGGAAAGACCCATGTGAACACACATAACCTATAAAGATAACACAAGTACAAACACACATACCACATAAGGAAGTGGGGTGCTAGGATTTTCAAAGGCACAATTAGTCAAACGTGTTAAATGCAAACATGTCAGGCACTGTGCTAAACACTAGGGATACAACAAAAGGCAAAAGACAAGTCCTGCCCTCCTGGAGTTCACAGTGTAATGGAAGAGACAAGAAACAGACAACTGTGTACAAACTATATACAAAATAAATGGAAATAATCAACAAAAAGAAGGAATTATAAATGACTTCCGATAGGTGGGACTTGAGCTGGGACTTGAAGGAAAGATAAGAGGAGCAGATGAGGAGGGAGAGCATCCCAGGCATGGGAGAGAGCCAGCAGAAATGCTCAGTCAAGAGATGGAGTGGAATTGGACCAATGAGAAGGTTAAGAACCAAGTATTAAACTTTTGAGGGAGGAAGGAGAGAATCCTGGAAGTCCGTAGACTAAAGGATCAATGATATAGAACTGGGAGAGGATTCAGGGGAAAATATGGTCATTCATTGGAATAGAGAACTTTCAAACATTCTTGACAAAAAACAGAGTTGAATAGAAAGGTTAACATTAAAATACAAGAAACAAGACAAGCATGAGAAGGGGTGGCTAGGTGGCGCAGTGAGTAGAGTGCCGGTCCTGGAGTCAGAAGGACCTGAGTTCGGAGCCGGCCTCAGACACTTAATCCACACAAACAAAAAACCTAGCCATGTAACCTTGGGCAAGTTACTTAACCCCAATTGCCCTAAAGGGGCAGCTAGGTGGCGCAGTGAGTAAGAGCGCCAGCCTTGGAATTGGGATGACCTGAGATCAGATCCGGCCTCAGAAAATGACCACCCACGCATAAATAATGACTAGCCATGTAACCTTGAGCAAGTTACTTAACCCCAATTGCTTTAAAAAAAAAAAAATACAAGAAACAAGACAAGCATGAGAAGGTAAACAGGGAAAAGAAATCAAGGAATTTATTCCCTTCATGGGAAGATGAAATTTGTAACTCATGAAATTTTCTCAGTATGAGAATTGTTGAAGGGATTATATGCACACATGTATGTATATATTTATATATGTATAGATGGGCACATGTGTGTATATGTGTATACATATGTATATATAGACAGAGAGTACAGGATGAGTTGAATATGAAAGGGTGTTATCTAATAAATAATATTAAGAGGTGAGAAAGGAATATTTTGGGAGGAGGAAGGGTGATATAAAATAGGGTAAATTATCTCACACAAAAGAGGCAAGACAAAGCTGTTACAATGGAGGAGGAGAGTTGGAAGGTGAAAGGGTCATCCTTACTCTCATTGGATTTGGCTTAAGGAGGGAAAACCTACATACTCAAATGGGTATCTTACACTGCAGGAAAGTGTGGTGCAATGGGATAGGAGGGGGGGACAATAGAAGTGAGAGCAGACTGGGGGAGAGGGTAGTTAGAAGTAAAAGCAAAGGGAAAGGGTAAAAGGAGAAAATAGAATAAATTAGTGATGGGATAGGATGGAGGGGAATATATTTAATCTTCCACAATATAACTACTATGGAAATGTTTTGCATAACTACACATGTATAACCTATATTGAATTATTTGTCTTCCCAGTGGGAGTGGGTGAGGAGGGAAGAAGGGAGAGAATCTAGAACTAAAAGTTTTAATAGCAAATATTAAAAAAAAATGTTTTTATATGCAACAGGGAAATAAGATATACAGGCAATGGGTTCTAGAAACCCATCTTTCCCTACAAGAAAGTAAGGGGAGGTATTGGGGGAGTATGAGAGGGCAGATTTTGAGAAGGGGTATACAGTATGCTTGCCATCCTGTGGTACAGAGTAGGGGAGAGATAGAGAAAAAAAAATTTGTGACTCCCAATCTCATTGAAATGAATTTTGGAAACTAAATATAAATGAATAAAGTGGAATCTTAAAAACAGAGTAAAATATTGGAAAATGTAAAATATCTCATTTTAAAAATAATTGAACTGAAAATAATTGAGGATAGTGAATCTAAGAATTATTGGGCTAGCTGAAAATTATGGGTCAAAGATAGAACCTAGACATTATATTTTAAGAAACTATTGAGGAAACTATCCCTGATATCCTAGAATTTACCTAGAAGGTAAAGTAGAAATTGAAAGAATTCACTGACCATCTCCTGAAAGAAATTCCAAAATGAAACCCGTAAGAAGTATTATTGCCAAATTCTGGATTTCCTAGGTTAAGGAGAAAATATTGTAAGCTGTCAGAAAGAAACATTTCGAGTATCATGGGGACACAGTCAGTAAAATACAAAATTTAACAGTTTCTATATTAAAGCACCAGGAGGCTTGGAATACAATACTCTAAGAGGTCAAAGGAGCTAGGATTTCAACAAAGAAAAATCTACCCAGAAAAACTGAGTATAATCCATTCAGGCAAAAGTGGATATTTAACGAATCAGAAAACTTTCATATACTACTCATGAAAAGTCCACACTTGAATAAAAAATTTGACTTTCAAATACAAGATTCAAGAGAAGAATAAGGTGAAAACATGAAAGAGGAATGATGAGGGGCTGAATAAGGTTAAACTGTTTACTGTTCTATGTGTGAATATGAGACATTTAATTTCTAAGAACTTTGTCATTCTTATGGCAGCTAGAAGGATTCTACAAAGGAACAGGGCACAAAAGTGAGTCAGTTTCAGATAATGTAAAGTAAAAAAAAACAATTTAAAAGGTTATTGAGAAATAGGGATGCCCTGGGATTAGTAAAACAAAGAGAAAGAATAAGGAAAATTAAGTCTCATGAAAGGGGCATATAAGGAAGAAATTTTACACTAGAGAGGATAGTGGTATAGTGGGCCATGTTTGAACCTCATTCTCATCCAAACTGATGCAATGAAAGAAAGAAATATATACATGACTGTTAATAGAATTCAAGAGAGATTTAGTATAGAAATGGAATAGGATAAAAAGGGGGTGATAAAAGCAGAGTGGATAAAAGAAGACAATGGTCAAATGCAAAACAAACTAGATGAAGGACAAGAAAAAATATAGTAAGGAAATGATAAACAAAACAAACAGAATGTAGGAAATACACAATTAGTAATCACAATGGTGAAAGTGAATGGGATGAACTTGCACAGAAAATGGAAGAGTAAAACATAATGGATTATAAAGAAGTACTGAACAAGCTGTTTACAAAAAAAAATGGAACTGAGGGACATATTAAATTAAAAGAAATGACTGGAGCATAATCTGCTATGCTCCAGCTGGAGTTACAAAAAAATGGGGGACTAATAATTATTATCTCAGAAAGAAATGAATTGATAGACCTAATTAAAAGGGATAAGTGAGGAAACTATATCTTGCTAAAAGACAGCACAGAAAATGGAGTACTATCAATATTAAACGTCTATGCACCAAATGGCATAGCATCAATATTCTTAAAGGACAAGTTTAAATTAATTACAGAAGGAAGTAGATGGTAAATGTATAGTAAGGGGGATATCAACTTTAACCTCTCAGATCTGGATAAATCTAACCACAATATAAAAAGAAAGGAATTAAGGAAATGAATAGAATCTTTTAAAAGTTAGATATGATAGATTTCTGGAGAAAACTGAGTTTTTCTCAGTTTTTTTCTCAGCTGTGTATGGCACTGTCACAAAAAATCTCAATCTAGAGGCGGAGCCAAGATGGTGGAGTAGAAACAATGCATCCAAGCCACGCTCCCCCCAGATCACCTCCAAACTATGTAAAAGGGGACTCTGAACAACATCTGGAGCCCCAGCACCCACAGAACAACACAGAGAAGCTAACCTACAGCTGAGGACAGCCCAGCAGCCCTGCAGGAAGGACCAGCTTAGCACTTTGGGAGCTGGCAGCTCAGTTCACATTGCTCGGGGAGCTGAGCACAGGTCTACATGAGTTGCAGTTTTAGTCCCAGGGTGGCCAGGCTGGAGGGACCTCAGAACACCAGCAGCTGCGGCAATTCCAGAATTATCAACATAGACATGAGTAGGAAAAAGTGAGAGGTTAGTGCCCTATAGACTTTGGGACCAGTATTTGGGGAAAGTGTCAGCTTCCTCCCCTGGGGGCTAGAAGCCACTGAGGAGACATGCCATTTTGAAGTTTTCAGAGGCAGCTCCAGCTCCTGGCCTGCGAACTGTAGGGAGATCCAGTGATCAGTCTTTGGGGGTAATCACTCTTGCTTTAACCTCCCTGGATCTAGATTGTGATCTGGGGTGGAGGCTGTGGGTGGGTTTCCAGCTTTCCAGAAACGGAAGTTGTCCCCCCACACATTAGGGATGAAAGTTCCCCTGTCTGGCGGCAGAGCCATACTGTGGCAACAAGCCCAAAAGTCAAGTAATTAAGTGGCAACATGCCAAGGCAAAGGAAACAAATTAAACAGAAAAATGAAACCTTAGACTCCTACTTTGGGGGCAAAGAAGATTGAAGCACAGAACGGGAGGAGGACTGTGAGGTCAGAAGTCCTGCTCCAAAAGCCCCAAAGGAAAACAAGAGTGGGTTACAGGCCATAGAGGACCTTAAGAAGGACTTTAAAAATCAAATAAGGGAAGTGGAGGGAATATTAGGAAGAGAAATGAGAAGGATGCAGGAAAAGTATGAAATGAGGGTGAACAGCCTGACTGAGGAAAACAATACCTTAAAAAATAGACTAACTCAAATGGCAAAGGAGGCTCAAAAGGGCAATGAGGAAAAGAATGCCTTAAAAACTCGAATATGCCAGATGTCAAAAGAATCTCAAAAGTTCACTGAGGAGATTCATTCCTTCAGAGTTAGACTGGAGCAAATGGAAGCTAATGACTTTATGAGAAATCAAGATGCTGTTAAGCAGATCCAAACAAATGAAAGATAGGAAGGCAATGTGAAATATCTCATGGGAAAAACCATTGACTGGGAAAATAAATCCAGGAGAGACAATCAAAGAAAGAACCTAGAAATCACCCTTCAAGAAATTTTCAAGGAAAATTGGCTTGATGTTTTAGATCCAGAGGGCAAAATAGAGGTTGAAAGAATCCACAGATCACCTCCTGAAAAAGATCCCAAAAAGAAAACTCCCAGGAATATTATAGCCAGGCTCCAGAATCTCCAAATCAAGGAGAAAATACTACAAGCAGCCAGGAAGAAACAATTTCAATATTGTGGAAACACAATCAGAATAGCACAGGACCTGGCAGCTTCTACATTGAGGGATAGAAGGGCATGGAATATGATATTCCAGAGGGCAAAAGAGCTAGGAATGAACCCAAGGGTCACCTACCCAGCACAACTGAGTGTTTTGTTTCAGGGGAAAAGATGGTCATTCTGTGGAATAGAGGACTTTCAAGCATTCTTGAGGAAAAAAACAGCGTTGAATATAAAATTTGACATCCAGACACAAGAAGCAAGAGATGCCTGATTAGGTAATCAGGGAAAAGAAATCAAAAGGAACTTATCCAAGTTGAACTATTTACATTCCTATATGGAAAAACAATAACTGTGACTGATGAAATCTTTCTCACTATGAAAATAATGGAAGGTTGTATGGTCATATGAATTCATATGTGAATGTGTATTTATATGTTTACAGCTATATATGGATAGAGGGCATAGGTTGAATTTGTTCAGAAGGGAGGATACTATAGGGGTGAAATTATGAGGTGAGAGAGGAAAGTGGCAAGAGGAGATGGGGAGAGACAGAGTAGGGTAAACTATCTCATGTAGAAGAAGCAAAGGGAAGTGGCTGCAAGGAAGGGGAAGAATAGGAAGGCAAAAAGTCAAAACCACATTCTCATTGAATTTGGTTCAGGGAGGGAATGACATACATACTAAATGGGATATCTCAACCTGCAGCAGAATAGGGGGAATTGGGATGAGAGGAGGGATGATGGATGGGAGGGCATTCTTGGAGGGAGGGGAGGTTGGAAATACCCACTATAGAAGAGGGACAGGATCAAGTGGGGAATGGACCAGGTGGGGGGTGGGATGAGTGGGAGGGAATTATAAGCAACCTTGTACAATATATCTACTATGGTAATGTTTTGCATAGCTAGACCTGTACAACATATACTGAATTACTTATCTTCCCAGAGGGAATGGGTGACAAGGGAGGAAGGGAATCGATCTGAAATTCGAGGTCTTAAAATTAAATGTTTCAAATATGTATAAATACTATTATTAATACTATTTTGCTTGTAATTGGGAGATAAGATGTTCAGGCATTGGGGCACAGAGATTCACCTTCCTCTAATGGAAAAGTCGAAGGGGGTATGGGAGAAGATATGGGAGAGAGCAGATTGGAGGAAGTGATATCTTGTGGGACTGCTATTCTGGGAGGGTGGGTAGGGGAAAAACAGGGGGGGGGAATAATTGTAACTCAAAATCTGGTGGAAACGAATAATGTAAAATAGAAGTTAATAAAGCATTTGTTTAAAAAAATTTCAATCTAATAGGACATAAAAATCTAATAACCACATGCAGAAAAGAAGGAATATTAAATGTACCATTAGGAGTCCATTATACCATAAAAATCATATCCAGAAAAAAAAGGACTATGGAAGGAAATATTGAAAATTAATTGGAAAATATATTATATTATCCTAAAGAATCAATGGGTCAAAAATCATAGTAACAATCAATAATTTCATTAAAGAAATAACAACAATGAGACAACATTACAAAATGTGTGGGGCATCTCCAAAGCAATACTTAAATGGAAAATGTGCATCACTAAATGCATAGATAAATAAAAGAAAGGACAGATGTAACTAAAGTAAACTAGGAAAAGAACAAAAAAAGAAATATTAAGAAAACTGTAAAAGATGGTTCTGGGAAGATTGCAGAGTTGGTGAGAAAATTCTAAATTCTCAAGTTGTTCTACCAAAAAGAGATAAAATAGCAGCTCAGGGTGAACAAAATAATGGTAAAAATAAATAAGAATAGGGCAACAATAGAGGTACTCCTGGGACAATCCAACATCTGAAAGAAAATGCTAGGATAGGGTTTAGTCCCTGTGAAGAGTAAATACCTCCCAGCTAGAATCTTAGTAAACAATAAGCAGCAATCCTCTTAAACAAGAAGTGGCAAACCCTGTTGCTAGGTGGGTTGGGAGGCTGTCTCAACCCAAGGACAGGAACTTTTACCCCCTTGACAAAGAGGTGAGTTGGCTTTCTGAGCTGGGAAATATTGAGGGAACTTCCTCTGACAAGGAACATCAGACACAACTGCGCTGCTAAGAGTGGTGGGAATGAGAAGAAACCAGCCTGGTGAGTGAAGAAGCAGCTTTGCAGGACACCTCAGGATATGGGTTCTTACAGGAGGTTGAAAGTTTTGTTTGGTTCCCAGGCTAAAGGGGGAAAACCAAGGATCTAAAGTCAGAGGTACCATCCCCCATAACCCAGGACTAGAAGTGATTATAAAAATTAATTACTACAAAAAAAAATCACAGGCAAAGGAGAAATAATCCAACCATAGAAAGTTATTATGGGAATACAAAATATTAGTGTTCATCTTCAGAGGAGGATATTAAAGCAAAAAAATCCTCTTCTTCAGCAAATAATAACATTAAATGGTCACCTGTTCAAAAGGGATTTATAGAAGTTTTAAAATTACTTTAAAAATCAAATGAGAGAGATTGAGGAATAAGCTAAAAAGAACAATTAAAAAAAACAAAAAAAGTATAAAAGAGAGTCCTATAATAAAGGAGATACATAATCTTAAGAAAAAAATGCCACCTTGAAAATTAGAATTGGGCAAAGGGAAGCAGAAGTTGTAACAGACCTAAAAATAAGACAAAATATAAAGAATGGGGGAAAAAGAAGAGAAAGTGAAACATCTTATAAGAAAAAGAAAAACTGATCTTGAGAATAGATCAAAAAGAGAAAATTTAATAATAATCAGATTTCTAGAAAGCTATGATAAAACAAGAATTTAGATATAATAATATAAGAAATAATTAAAGAAAATTGCCCAGAAGCATTGAAAAGGGGGGAAGGGGTGAAGTAGAAAAAAAAAAATCCGTTGATTATTGCTTGAAAGAGATCCTATGAGGAAAGATCTTAGGAATATTATAATGAAATTCTGAAACCCCCTATTCAAGGATAAAATATAAAGAGCAAATAAAAAAATTAAATATGATGGTGGCACAATTAGAATGACACATAACCTAGCAGTGGAGACACTAAAGGAACACAGGTCTTAGAATACTCTACATTGACGAGTAAAAGAACTGGGGTTCCAGCCTAAAATAGCATACTCAGCAAAGTTAAGCAGAATCCAGAATAAAAAAAGGACATTTGATCAACTGTCCCACTTCTAGGAATTTAAAGAAAAATACTGGAACTTAATGGAAGATTTGTCAAAGAAGAGGCAAGAGACACATAAAGCACAAGTAAAAGACTGATCACGAGAGGGATTCACTAAGGCCGGGTCATTTACCTTTTCTATAAGTAAAGTGTAAAAAGCTGCCTAAGATTGCCATTAGCACTTCGGTCCTTTGTAAGAAAGAGTGGGGCACATCGGAGTACAAGACTTTAAAAACTGAAACAGTTTTAAAAATTAATTATTTTGTGCAAATGCAGTGTGAGAGGACGAACTGACACAGAGGAATTAGATGGGGAGAAGGGTTGGTAGTTCTGGTAAGCTAATTTCATTGGGAATGTTTCAAGGGGGAATAATAATACATATATACATAGCCACACACAAACATATATAGACATACACACATATATAATATACATATGCAACATATGTGTGCATATGTATATTATATATGCATATATGTATATGTGTATGGATATATAGATATATACACACATATATGTATATGGAATAAGTTGAAGGAGGTACAGGCAGGTATTTAAATTCATGCAAATAGGAGGATATAGAAAGTTCTTCCAAAGAAGGATAGGCCAAGTAGTAAGAGGGCAAAGCAGCAGGTAGAAAAAAGATATACATGCAAACATAAAAACAAAGATCAGTTGTAGAATATATGTGTGTGTTTGTGTGTGTGTGTGTGTGTGTATATATGTATATATATATATATATATGCACAATTATAGTCTTTTGTGCATGGGGAGGAAGGAGGAAAAAGAACAAGATAAGAAGTAAACAGCAGAGAACTAAAGAAAATATATAAGGAAACATAGATGGACAGCTCTCAGCACAACATATAGTATTTATCATACAGTCTTTCTAGAAATGAAAATTTATTCCTATATATTTTCAAGCTTCTCCTATGTTCTGCTGTACAGAAGCCATGTTTTTTCCCCTTTTCTTACTTTGTATTTAACTTTAAATATTTAAGTTTATGATACATTTCTTTTCCTTTTCTGTATTCTACATTTGAGTTCTGGTGTTTGAGTCTAAAAGAAAAAAAAAGAAAATTGAAAGAAAAAAGAATACTTGAGTAAAACAGAGATATGCTTTATTAAAAAAAGAAACCAATAATATAAGCTGTTGGTTAATTTAATTTTACAAAAAAGAAAGAAGAAAACAAAATTATTCCTATCAAAATTAAAAAAGATGAATGCACGACTAAATAAAATAAGCAATTTTAGGAGTTATTTTTCCAATTTTATGCCAGTAAAACTGGCAGTCTAAGTGATGTGGATTAATATTTACAATAATATAAACTGCCAAATATAAGTAATAGAACATTAGATATCAAAATAATGGTTTTTGCTAATTTTTAATTTATTTTCCTTTGCCAATATATTTTTAGTCTTCAACATTTCATTTTATAAGATTTTTTAATTCTATTTTTTTGCACCTCCTTCTACTTTCTCTCCAAAACAGCATGCAGTCTGATATAGGTTATGCATTTATAATCATATTAAACATATTTCCACATTAGTCATATTGTGAAAAAAGAATCAAAAGAAGGAGAAAGAAAAAAGGAAATATTCCGCTTCAATCTGCATACAGACTCCACAGTTCTTTCTCTCGATGTGGATAGCATTTTCCATCATGAGTCTGCTGGAATTGTCTTAGATCATCACATTGTGAGAAGAGTTATATCTAACAAAGTCAGTCACTGAATCATGTTGCTGTTATTGTGTATAATGCTCTCCTGGTTCTGCTCACCTCACTCTGCATCAGCTCATCTAAATCTTTCCAGGTTTTTTTTTTTTTTTTTCTGAAATCTGACTGCTCGCCATTTCTTATGGAAAAATAGTGTTCCATTATATTCTTATACCATAACTTGTTCAGCCATTCCCTGATTGATAAATATCCCTTCAATTTCCAAATCTTTGCTACAACAAAAAGAGCTACTAAAATATTTTTTGTACATGAGGGTACTATCATGATTTTTGTGATCTCTTTGTGATACAAACCTAGTAGTGGTATAGCTGGAACAAAAGTTATGCACAATTTTATATTACTTTGGGCATAGTCTCAAATTGTTCTCTAGAACAGTTAGATCATTTCACAACTCCACCAACAACGCATTGGTGTTCAAATTTTCACACATCTTCTCCAACATTGGGCATTTTCTTTTTTTGTTATGTTAGTCAATATGATAGGTGTGATGTGGTACCTCAGAGCTATTTTGATTTGCATATCTCTAATCAATAATGATTTTGAGTATTTTTTCATATGACTATAGATAGCTTAAATTTTTTCATTGGAAAATTGTCAGTTCGTATGCTCTGATCATTTATCAATGGGGAATGATTTGAATTCTTATAAATTTGACTCAGATCTCCTTTTATTTTATAAAGGAAGCATTTATCAGAGATATTGATGGCAAAAAATCATTTTCCAGCTTTCTGATTTCCTCCTAATCTTGATTGCATTGGTTTCATTTCTGCAAAAACTTTTAAATTTACTGTAATCAAAATTAATAACTGTGGTGATAATGGACCCCCTTGTTTCACCCTTGATCTCATTGGAAATGTTTCTACTTTATCTCCAGTATATCAAATGCTTGCTAATGGTTTCAGATAGATGCTATTACCAATTTCAGGAAAACCCCCTTGACTCCTATGTTTTCTAGTGTTTTTAATAGGAGCGAGTATTGTATCATGTCAACAGCTTTTTATGCATCAATTGAAATAATCATATAATTTCTCTTAATTGTGTTATTAATATGGTTAAATATGCCAATACTTTTCCTAGTATTGAACCAGTTCTAAATTCCTGGTAAAAATCTCACCTGGTCATAGCTGTATTATCCTCATGATAAGTTGCTAAAATTATATTATCTTCAAAGAGAAATTGAACAAGCCATAAATTAACATTCCAAGAACAAGTCTGAGTACTAAATGGACTTACTAGTTAATGCTATGAAACATTTAAGGAACAACAAATCTCCAAAGTACATAAACTTTTTTTCAAAAAACAGAGAGTGAAGGTTTCAAATGAGATTTCTTTTATGACAAAAATCTGGCTTCATTACCTAAAACACAAAGATCAAAAACAGAAAAAGAAAATTTTTGACACTTTTTGCTTAATGAAATTAATGGATAAATCTTAAATGAAATATCAGCAAGTGATCACAGTGGTCATACATTATAATGAAGTGGACTTCATAACAGGAATTCAAGGCTGGCTTAATATTAGGAAAATTTTAAGCATAATTGACAGTATACATAGCAAAAATATCAAACGATCATCTAAATAAATGCAGAAAAACCCTTAACAAAATATTAAATCCATATATACTACAAAGAAAAGAAAGAATAATAATCAATGGAGCTTTTAAAAATTATAAAGATTATCTATCTAGAACCAAGAGTAATATTTGTGTAATAGGGATGAAATTGAAACAAAGCAAGTATACCTATTATCACTACCAACATTCAATCTTTTATTTGAAATTCCAGTTATAGCAATAGGACAAAATTAATGGAATAAAAATGGGCAATGAATAAAGAAAACTATTACTCTTTATAGTTGATATAATATATCTAGGGAACCTAAAATAATCAACAACAAAACTAGTTGTAACAATTAACAAATTCAAAAAAGTTCTACATAAATAATTAGCATTTCTATGTATTACCAACAAAATTCAGCACCAAAAAGTCAAAAGGCAAATTATATTTAAAATAATGGCAGAGAACATAAATTTCTTTGGAGTATACCTTCCAAGACAAACCCAGGGACTACACAAATACAATTATAAAGCTTTTTTTTTTTTTTCAGAAAAAAAAGTCATCTAAACAATTAGAAAATTGTCAATTGTCAATGGGTAGGCCAAGCTAATACAATAAAAATAAGAGCTCTGTATAAGTTAATTTAGATATTCTGTGGAGCACTAATCAAATTACTTGAGTTATTTTATTAAAGTAGAACAAAATAAAAAAAGAAGATAATTTTAAGAATATCAAAGGAATCAGTAAAAAAAGAAAGTTAATGAAAGCAGCATAGCAGAACTAGATTTCAAACTCTATTAACAAGCTGTAATAATTGAAACAATCTGTTACTGGCTAAGAAATAGAATTTGGGTTCAGTAGAATAGATTAGGTACATAGAAGTATATAACCATGGCAATCTAGTTTTTGATAAACTCAAAAATGTAAACTTTTGGGGCAAGAACTTAACATTTGACAAAAAATTCAGGGAAAAGTAGTGATCAGTTTGGCAGAAAATAAACATAGAGCACTGTCTCACACCATATACTAAAATAAGGTCAAAATAGAGACATTATTTAGACTTAAAGGGTTGTATTTTAATTAAAGAAACATAGAAAAAATGCTTGTTAGATCTATAAAGAAGAGAAGAGTTAATGATCAATCAAGAGTTAAAGAGGACCTTAAGAAGTAAAATAAGTAATTTTGATTCCATGAAATTGAGTCTTTTGCACAAACAAAACAAAGTTAGCCAAAATGAGGAAGAAAACCAGAATAAGAGCAAAAATACAAGCAAAATTCTTTAATAAAGGACGAATTTATTAAATATATAGGGAATTGAGGGAAATTTCTAAAAATCAGACCTATTACCCAGTAGATAAATAGAGAAAGCATATAAATAGGCATTTTTCAGAGGAAATCAAGGCTATCAATAGGCAACTAAAAATTCTCTAAATCCCTGGAGAAATTAAAATTGAAACAACTCTTTTTTAAAAGTTTATTTTATTAATTTTTATCTACTTTTATCCCACAACATTCAGTTCCACAATCCCTTGAGTTCCAAATTTTCTCCTCCTCCCTCTCCTGCCCTCCCTCCCAGCCCTGAAAAACTCTTAGATAACATCTCACACCTCACTAACAGGACAGATAAGAAAAAATGACAAATACTGCATAAGCTATGGGAAAAAATGGAACACTAATACATTGTTCCAACCATTCTGGAGTACAGTTTGGTACTATACCAAATGGTATAGAACTATGCATACTTTTTGACCCAGAAATAGAACTACTATGTCTGTATCCCAAAGAGATAAAAAAGGGAAAAATCATTTATTTTTGTATGTGTATGGGCGGTTGGGTCAGCAGCTACAGCAGCAGTTCTTTTTGTGGTGGTAAAGAATTAGAAATTTTAAGGAAAAAAATGATTTCTTAAAAATCAGAATTGGACAAGGGAAAGCCAGTGAATTTATAAGAGACCAAGAAATTTAAATATTATAATTATAATTTATAAAAAGAAATATTGCTACAATAACACAAGAAATAATTAAAGAGAAATTTCCTGAATATTAGGAGTAGAAATAGAAAAAAATCCATCAATCATCACCTGAAAGAGATACTGTTAGGAAAACTCATAAGGATATTATTGTCAAATTCTGAAACTTTCCAACTCAAGGACAAAATATTATAGCAACAAGAAAAAAAATTACATATGTTGGTACCATAAGAATGAAGCACATTAGACATAGCAGTGGCAACACTAAAACATCATAAGTGTTGGACCACTATATATCAAAGAGCAAAAGAACTGGGTTTTCCACCAAAAATATCCATATCACAGCAAAGCTAATCATAATTCTGATTTTTTTTAAAAAGCACATTTAATGAATTGTCAGTCTTTCAGGACTTTGTTTTAAAAATGAACTTAATAAGATATTTGACATAGAAGAACCAAGAGAAATATAAGGTACATACCAATGATCAATTACAAAGTGCTCAATCAGGATAGGATTTTTTGTTTTGTTTTTTTTTGTTTATCTTTTGTGCATGCAAAATGTAAAACCTATGTCTAAGATTTTCTTAGTAATTAGGTAGCTTAAAAGAAAGATTCGGGCAGATATGTGTATTAAATTATTTCAAAAAGTAAAAATGTTCAACAATAGCTAAAAGATTATCTTATACAAATGAGATTTGAGAGGAAAAACCAAAACACAGGAGTTAGATGGGGGATGGGGTCTGTATGTTCTGGAAACCTACTTTCTTTAACAATAGATTTAAGATGGAGAAATACAGGTTCATCTAGAGGAATATAAAATCATGTAAATTTAAAAATAAAAATCTAAGGGAATAGGGAGGGGGAGAGCATATAGGAGTGATCTTTAATGGGGAGAGGGAGAGAAGTGGTTAAAAGGGGATATAGAAGGATGTGTAGATCAATGGGAATGGAAGGCTAAGGGAGGGATCTTTAAAGAGAAAGGTGTGGGAATAGGACAAAGGGATATATAGAAAGGTATTTTGATTAATTGGAATGGGAGGATAAGGCAGGGATTATTGTACAGGGGTAGGTAAAATAATAGGAGGCAAGATAGGGGATAAAAATAAAGAAGAGTTAGGAGAGATAGGAAAAGATATGCACATGGATAAGAACTCAGATTAGGAGTAGAATGTCTTAGAGAATGTATGTTTATATATTGCATGTGTTCATACACTATGTATATATGCTTATGTATGTATGTATGTGTACATAGGTATAAGTGAATGAATATATCAGTATCTAATATAAATATATCCATCCTTAATTGTAGCCTCTGAGGGTGGAAGGGGGAGGAAGGTAGAAAAAAAGGAATACCAATTAGAACTTATCAGAAATTAATGGTGAAAACAGGTTTTATTAAAGAGATAAACAGAAAAATTGAATTATGCTAAAATAATGCATAAAATATAAATTGATATATGTGCTACAAATAAATTTGAATATATATGCAACTTATGTACATGTAAATGTATTTATGTGTGCTTACACATGTATGTAAATGGAACCAAAGACTATCATATAAATAAAAGTAAAGGGAAAATTAATAAATATGAGAGAAAATAGAAAATCTATAATACTAGTGGCCCTCAATATCCTCCTTTTAGACTTCAATAAGTAAAATCAGAAAATAAACAAGAAATAGATAACCTGGATGAAATTTTCTTTTTTTCTAATGCTTTATTAATTTCTGTTTTACTTCATTCATTTCTGACAGTTTTTGTGTTACAAATTTTCCCCCTGGTTTCTCCCTACCTACCTCTCCAAAATAGCAGCCCCAGGGTACCCCCCTGTCTTAGTACCTAATTACATGTAAAATAGTGAGATACCCTATTTCGTGTGTATGTCATTCCCTCACTGAGCCAAATTCAATGATTATAAGGTTGACCCATTCCCTTATGCCTTCCCATTCTTCCTCTCCATTGTACGCATTTTCTCTTGCCTCTTCTATATGAGATAATTTGCCCTGTTCTGTCTCTTCCCATCACCTCTCATTATATTCCTCTCTCCCCTCTTGATTTCACCTTTTAAGTATCATCTCTTCCTATTAAATTCATCCTGTGCCCTCTATCTATTTATACCATATTTGAATGTGTATATATATATATATACACATTAAAATATGTATTCTTATGCCTATATACCCTCTGATAAATACTATCTATGTATCTATATATATATCTATATCTATATCTATCTATCTATCTATCTATCTATCTATCTATCTATATATATATATATATATATATATATATTCCCTTCAACTAGTTTCATACTGAGAATAGTTTCCTCAGTTACAATTATTGTTTTTCCATGAAGGAATATAAATAGTTCAACTTTGATAAGTTTTTTTTGTTTTGTTTTGTTTTGTTTTTATGATTTATTTTCCCTGTTTACCTTCTCAAGCATCTTTTGCTTCTTGTATCAGAATGTCAAAATTTCTATTAAAGTCTGTTGTTTTCTTCAAAAATACTTAAAAGTCTCCTAATCCACTGAATGACCATATTTTCCCCTGAAACATGATAATCGGTTTTGCTGGTAGGTGATTCTTGGTTTTAATCCCAGCTCCTTTGCCCTCAGGAATATCAAATCCCAAGCCCTTTGATCCCTCAGTGTAGAAGCTGCTAGATCCTGTGTTATCCTGATTTTGTTTCTACAATATTCAAATTGTTTTATCCTGGCTGCTTGTAATATTCACTCCTTGATCTGGGAATTCTGGAATCTGGCTATTATATTCCTAGGAATTTTCTTTTTGGGATCCTTTTCAGGAGGCAAATGGTGGATTCTTTCAACCTCTATTTTGCCTTATGGTTCTAAAACATCAGGGCAGTTTTCCTTGAGAATTTCTTGGAGTATGATTTCTAGGTTCTTTCTTGGATCCTGGCTTTCAGGTAGTCCAATTGTTTTTAAAATTTCTCTCCTGGATATATTTTCCAGGTCAGTGTTTTTTTCCCATGAGATATTTCACATTGCCGTCTATTCTTTCATTTGTTTGGATCTGTTTAACAGCATCTTGATTTCTCACAATGTCACTAGCTTCCCTTTGGTCCATTCTAAATCTGAAGGAAATATTCTCCTCAAAGAGATTTTGAGATTCATTTTCCATCTGGGAAATTTGGCTTTTTAAAACATTCCTCCCTTCATTGCCTTTTTCAGCCTCTTTTGCCATTTGAATTAGTCTATTTTTCATGGCATTATTTTCCTCAGTCAGGCTGTTGACTCTCCTCTCATAATTTTCTTGCATCATTTTCATTTCTCTTCCCAATTTTTTTTCCATTTCCCTTATCTGCTTCTTAAGGTTTAAGCAGATCATATTTTCCATTGAGGCTTTTGGTGCAGGATTTCTGACTTCACTGCCTTCCTCCTGTTCCATGCCTTGATCCTTTTTGCCCCAAAATAGGAGTCTAATGTTGAATTTTTCATTTATTTTGTTTCCTTTGCATGGACATTTTGCCAATTACTTACTTGATTTTTGGGCTTGTTGCCACAGTAGGAGTCTGCCACCAGAAAGCTTCTGTCCCAAATGCTGGGCTTATCTCAGCTGCTGGAGGTACTAGTTGGGTGCCCCCTCTGAAGCCTCTACACACTCTGGCAAGCTGGAAACACACCCCAGGACCTCCTCCCCCTACCACAATCCAGATCCAAGAAGGTTAAAGCAAGAGTGATTACCCCCCAGACAGTTAACCCAGTCCCACTAGAGTCTGCATACCAGGAGCTGAAGCTGCAATGCGGTGCTGGCTGTGCTGCAATGTCTCAGTGGCTTCTCCCCCTGGGGGAAAAAGCCAATGCTCTCCCCACTACTGGTCAGAAAGTCCTTACTGCACTGACCTCTGAATTTGTGCTTGGCATCTATGTGTTGATAATTCTGGAAGTAGCCACAGCTGCTAGTGTTCTGGGGTCCCTCCATCTGGCTGCTGGTTAGGCCACCCTGGGGCTGAATCTTCTGGCTCAAGCAGAGCTGGGGTGGGCTCCCAGAGTGCTGTGCTGGCTGCTCCCTGCTGGGCTGGCAGGTTGTCCTCAGTGGGTGGTTAGCTTCTCTGTGTCATTTTCTGGGTTCTATAGCTCCAAGTTTTGTTCAGAGTCCCCTTTTACATGTATTGGGGAATGTGGAAGCTGGAGCCACAGAGAAGTCCTACTTCTACTCTGCCAGTTTGACTCTGCCCCACCCCCCCAATGAAACGTTCAAAAAGTAAGAGGTGATAGAACAGTGGTGCTTACTACATGGAAAAATAAAGTTCATATATTCTCATTTGTATACAGGAAATTTCTCAAAGATAAATAAATAAAAGTGTATTGGTCATAGAATATGACAATAATATGTAATACAGAAATATTAAAAACATTGATGAAAATATGATAAAATTGTGTCAAATAAAGGACTTTTGTAAAATGTGATGAAAACATTTCATTCAGAAGAAACACTGGCTCAAAAATAAATTGAAGAAACAAGAAGATTTGATAAAAGAATATAACAAAGTAACCATATCCTTAAACTTATAGAATGTGATCAATTGACCCCTTGAAAAAAGTCTGTATCTCTAAATACATTCAACAAAAGAAAAGAAATAAAGAATATATCAATGAATTGATCAGACAAATAAAAATAGAATTGTAACAGATAAAAACAACCAGCATCTAAGTGAATTATTTTTTAATAAAAAGGAAAATTAAAACTTAAATGCTAAATAAAAATGCCTGGAGGTGTATTTCAAACATAAAAAAGAAAACTTTTTAAAAGTAAAACCATTTCATCTATATCAAAATTAATAAAAGAATAATTAGAAACAGATGAAGCAGAAATCAGAAAAACAATGAGAAAAGTTTTTGCAAAATTAAATGCAAAAATATAAACATGAAAAAGAAAGTACAAATATTAAGTGAATGAGAAAAAAAGAAACAATTATCAGAAAATGAAACCGAAATAGTCACAGGAGAAATTCTTAAGAATGGAGAAAAATAGTACAATTTAAATTCACAAGTAAATTCCATCAAACCTTCAAAACACATATAATTCTAACATTAAATGTATGATTAAATAGAAATAATATTTCCTTTTAATTCATTTAGTACAAATATGATATTATTACAAAAAAGAGAGAAGAAACTGAGAAAAATCTAGAACAACATACCTAATGACCATTGACAATGATGGCAAATAAAATGTAACCAAAGTTTGAAAAACTATATTAACAGATATTATAAACTATGACCATGTTGTTTTTATGCCATGAATGCAGGTTAAATTAAGTATAAAGTATAAACATAATGCTATATATTAATTAAAATAGCAAAAATACATGACCACATCAATAAAAATTATAAAAACATCTCTGACAAAACACACATTTTTCTTAAAAGAATGAAAGCATTAAAAAAAGATCTTTCCTCAATATGGTAAATAGTGTCTCTCAAAATCAAAGAACCACCATTTTATGAAATGGAAGCGTGGCAACATTTTTGGAATAAGGCTAGGGCAATTCAAGAATTTTTTAGGTATTTTAAAAAAGGAGGAAAAAAGGAATAAATATAGCAAAAGAAGAAACAATTGTTTTCAGGTAACTGGGTGAACTTTCAATACAACCTGAAATATAAAATAAGCTATTAATTACTAAAGCAAAGTTGCTGGATATAAAGGAATATTCTGAAGATCATGGTAGGATAGACACTGAGGTCTTTTCTTCAGTTTAACTACCAAACATTCAAACTCTTCTACAGAATGAAACTATAATGGCTTGGTCACATTGATCAAAGGCCAAATTTATGCTTGCCAAAAAGACTTTATGGAGCACTCACACAGGGCAAGCATTCACACAGTGGTCAGAAGAAGCAATACAAAGACATTTTTAAGGTCTCTCCTAAGAACTTTAGAATTCATTATGTGACATAGAAGACAGTGGAACAAGAATACCACCCAACCTACAGCATGACGTGCTCTATAGGCAAAGCAATACTGAAGTAGATAAAAAAAAATGTGAGATACACAAATTAAGAAAATTCACCCCAAATGTTCACATGAACTACTTGTGCCTGACTGTGGTAGAGTATTCCCAACGTTTATTGGCCTGATCAGCCACAGCCAGCCACTATAACTTGATATTATCCATCCTTTTATATATAACTATATATTATACAATAATTATTTTATATACATATATTATATCTGTATATAAATATAAATATATAAACATATCTATTCTCTATCTTTCTATTTAACATTTCTGCCCTTGGTACTAGGTTTAATTATCCATTTCTGACCATTGATGCTTCTCCTACCCTTTGGTGTCAAATGGGAAAAACCTAATCCCTTCTCGATGTCATAACTTTTGAGACACTTTAAGATAGCTAACCTATATCACTTAATTCTTCTTTTCTATAGGAAAAAAATAAATCATCCATTCAATTAATCAATCATTGTAAGATATTTCTGCTGCTGTCTCCAGTAAATCATTGTCCATGCTAAAGATTTTTTGAGGTCTATTTAATAAAAATAATAGCAGTTTCCATTTACATAGTGCTTACTTTGTTCCAGGCCTTGTGCTAAGAGTTTTACAATTATTATTTCAATTAATCCTTAATTCAAATCTGGGAGGTAGGTGCTATCATTATTTTATAGATGAAATGAAGCAAACAGAGGTTAAGTAACTTGCTTTCAAGGGTCACCCAGTTAATAAGTGTCTAAGATCAAAACTGAACTCAGGTTTTCCTGATTCCACATCTAGCACTCTATCCTCTAGCTGACTTGTGGATGTGTATTGGGTGCTCAGACAGGACTAGAACATCTGATGGGAGAGCTTGCCAAGTCCTGATTTTTAGTGCTGCTTATCCACCTTTGATTTCCATCTGACACCCAACTCTCACCTGTGGCTGCAAGAAGTTGTAGCATGCATAGCTGTTACACTCCAGTAAAACTTTCTTATTCAGCAGGCTAAACCAGGTTGAGGATTACCAGTAGGCTTCAAACTTGTTGGAGAGCTAGGAGGTTGTTTACCCCAAGCATGTGAAGATTTACCCCGGCAGAATGGACAGAAGAAAATGGTTTGTTCCCATAGCAATGAAGGTGGCTGATGCAGGTGCTGTGGGTCTCTTAGAGCTTGGTCAGACATCAGAGACACCAAAGACCTCCACTGCATTCTACGCCATTGACAATCATCCTGACTTTTATCTTGCCACTGGAACTTGATGGCTCTGGAAGAGAGAGTGAGGCTGATAACTCTGTGCAAATCTTTCTCACTTAAATTCAATTCATACACAAGGCAAGATCACTTGTGATGTCGTGGGTCCTCTTGAAAATGAAAGACAAATAACAACTAGATCCGTGATTTCACTAGTACATTGATAGCATAATACATATTATGTATAGAACTTCTCAGTAATTTATAATCTTACAGAATTTATTGGGGGCTATGAAACTTCAAGAAATTTAGCCAAAATCATACTTAGGAAGTGTCAGAGGCAAAATTCATACCTCAGTGTTCTTGATTCTAATTTTCTCCCTTTATCAATAATATTATACTGTCTCTTAATGTCTCTCAGTTTCTTGTTAGATACTGAATTCTCAAGCTTCCTTTCTTTCCTCATATCAAACTTTTAATTTTCTAACTCCTATTCAGTTATGCAGTCATAATACTGGTAGTCAAGCTAAGGTTATGGCCTCAGGTTTGGCTTAACCCTACAAGTTGACTCTGAGTTTGAATCAGCATCTCTATAGTAGAGAAAGAGAAAGAACTTTTGTTTATATGGAGCTTGCACCAGTGTAAAGTTAATGATCGGTAGTCTCTATGAAAATCCTAGTACTTTAATCTTCTTATGATTCAGTAATTTAAGATTGGTTAAGAAGAGGGAGTCTTCTAGCAATTCTTCTTGGGTCTGAGACCAAATCATAATTATTCTTTGAGACTTTATATGTAGCCATAAAAGAAACCACTATTGGTATCCTTTAAGTTTATGCCTTGATCCTCCCTATCATCTATAATCAAGCTCTTTTTAAACTCTTTTTCTTTAGCCTTTTATTGTGACCTGGTATTTGTATGTGAGAGTTGGCCTCTGGTCCTGCCCTATCCCAAACATTTTGTGTTGGTGATCTACTGGCTTTCACTGGGTTTCATGGTCTAATTGCCTGTTCTTTCTGGAGGGCAGACTTCCCTTCTGGCTTGTACTGGGGGCTAGAAGCTTCCTGTTGGTGTCCCTTGGGTGTGGGCTTTAGGTGTTAGCCTACCCCAGTGGAGGAACCTTACTGCTTGGTTCCTATGGTAACAGAGTTTTCCAGTTGCTAGCTCTGAAAGGGATATTTTGTTTCTGGTCTGACTAAGGGGTAGGGCCCTGCTACTGGGTTGCTATAGAAATAGGATATTTCATTTGATATGCTCCAGGGACAGGGTTTTTCTGTTAGCCAGCCCAGGGATGGGGAACAGTACTGGTAGTGTTCACTGAGGTGGGACCTTGTTGTGCTGCACAGACAGCTCACTTGGCTAGGTGTCTGATGGTCTGCAGGATGGCAGGTTATCACTGGTGGATTACTGCAGGCTCATTGTCCTGCTATAGGCCCCCTGCTGTGAGGCTGGCTTCTATGGCTCTTACCTCTCTCCCCTCCCATGCCAGTAAGACAGACCTTTCCTGTGCTGCTCATAAGCTGTTTCAATGCTCCTAGACCAATTCTGAGGGGGTTTTCTAGTTGTTTGGAAGGGAATTTTGCAGGTCTACACAGGGTTCCTTCCTCACTCCACCATGTTGGCACCAAAATCCCAAATAAAAACATTTTAAAAAGTTACATACAAAATTTTTAGAGATCTGCCCCAAATCTGCAAGCCTAAAAGTCATTTTCCAATAGGTTATTGGTTAAATGTGGTAAGAATAAATGATTTTTTTTTCTAAAAAATAAAATAAAATGATCAGCTGTCTAAAAAGATGGTCAAAATCACTGCTAATCAGAGAAATGCAAATTACAATAAGTCCAAGGTATCATCCCATAGCATGTAATTGCTGAAGAAGATAAAATATGGATGTAGCAAATGTTAAGGGTCTGTGAGAATAAAAAATAAGTTAATGCTAATTCACTGCTAGTAGAAACGTTAATTTGAAAGACCATTTTTAGAAAGCAGTTTAGACTTATTTAAGAAAAGTTGAAAAATTATTTATATCTCTGAATCAATGATCTTACTATTGGGTTCATGTCCCAGGGAGGTAATTAAGAGCAACAGTAGACATAACCTTACAAAAATAATCATGGTCATGTTATTGGTAATAGGAAAAAGCTGTAAATAAACTAAATAACCATCAATCAGAAATGATTTAACAAATTGTGATGTTCAAATCAAATGATATGCTTTTGAATTATTAAAATACAACAAATCTTAGCATTCTTGCTTGAGTTGCCCCTGAGTTGAAAGATTTTGTGACTTAAAAAATATAAAATATGATCAGGTTTAATTAAATAATTAGAAACTAAATTGTAAACCAGAATTTGGACAAAAGAACAAGGTAGATGCCGAATTCTTTTTTTGTTTGTTTGTTTTTTGCTCTCTTTTGGAGGGCAATTGGGGTTAAGTGACTTGCCAAAGGTCACATGGCTAGTTTTGTGTTAAGTGTCTGAGGCCATATTTGAACTCAGGTCCTCCTGACTCCAAGGCCTGTGCTCTATTTAGATGCTGAATTCTTAAGGGAAAAAATGTGCTTTTTAACAAATAGGAAATGACAAAAAAGAAGCATAAAAAATGCCCTTGGCAATTATGATGTGGGAGTTCATAGGTGAGTTGTTTGTAAACTTTCTCTCATTTTTCTACCATATGAAAATTAAATTTAAAAATCAAAATAAGGGGTGGCTAGGAGGCACAGTGAACAGAGCACCAGGCCTGGAGTCAGGAGGACCTGAGTTCAAATCCGACTTCGGTCACTTAACACTTATTAGCCATGTGACCTTGGGCAAATCATTTAACCCCAATTGCCCTGCCTCCCCCCTCCAAAAATGCAAAAAATAAAAATGGAAATAAGAAGATGATAAAATTACATCCTCTTCCCAATCAGTCAAATTTTGGAGGTATAATTTTGACATTTTATTGGAGCTATATGATATCCCTTTAGTATATTTCTTCAATAAGTAAAAAGTCAGGGATAATTATCACATCTCACATTTGACTGGAGTTCTATTATCAAAATTAATCAATAAGCATTTAGTAAATGCTTACTGTGGGTCAGCTTCAGGTGCTGAATATAAAAAAAATTAATAAAATTGTGCTTGTGGTCAAGAGTTTTACATATGCTACTGAGAGTTTATATTATAAAAATAATTATTTATATTCTTTTCCTACTTATAAGAGTTCTCAGCCATTTTACAGATATGATATCTTAAAACCTTGATTAACACCTGCTATTATGCTCATGATATTTGTTTTCTAAGAAGTTTTTGTTCAGTTATTTCAGTTGTATACAACTCTTCATGGCCCCATTTGGTTTTCTTGGCAAAGATACTGACATGGTTTTCCATTTCCTTCCCCAGCTCATCTTGCAGATGAGGAAACTGAAGCAAATAGGGTTAAATTACTTACCCAGGGTCACACAGTAAATGTCTGAGGTCAGATTTGAACTCAAGATGAATCTTCCTGACTCCAGACCTAGTACTTTATCTGCTGTGCAACCTAGCTGCCCTTTCTGAGTCATACTAACATTAAATGGATTGAATCCAGTCCCATAGCCAGGAATATAGATAAAGAAAATTTATTTTTAAAAATATCAATCAGTATTGTTTTGGAAGGAGAAGGCAGGGGAATTGGGATTAAGTAACTTCTCCTATGTTACACAGCTAGTAAGTGTATCAGGTATCTGAGAAAGGATTTGAACTCAGGTGCCCCTGACTCCAGGGATGCTGTTCTATTCCCTGAAGCAACTTAGTTGCCCCAAATGCCAATCAGTTTGAAATTTGAAATGCTAAGTTCAAGTACTGCCTTTTTCATGTGTGTGAGCATGAACAAATTGCTTGCCTCCTCTGAATTACATTTTTCTAATCTAGATCTATATAATAAAGGAAGTAATAGTAGCTTTGCCTTCCCTGAAAAGTTATGAGGAAAAAAGAGATAGAAAAGTGATTTGAATAGCTAAGAGCTCTCTCTCTTCTCTCTCTCTCTCTCTCTCTCTCTCTCTCTCTCTCTCTCTGTCTCTGTCTCTCTCTGTCTCTGTCTCTCTCTCTCTCTCTCTCTCTGTCTCTCTCTCACATACACACACACACCCACACACACACGTCTGGTCTGAGGAGGGCCATTTCAGGGCTGCTCATCCAAATTTGGAGCCCAACTTACTCTTGCCTGTGGCCCCAAGAAGCTGTAGAAAGTAGAGCAGCCACAACACAGTAAATGATTTTGCCTCCAGGTACAACTAGGTTAAGGGTTACCAACAGTAGTCACACCTTTGAGTGAGAATGTCTTCTCAAAGCACATGAAGATTCCCCCAGTGGATTGGGTGGATGAGAATAAGTTTGTCCAATAATGATGAGAGTGGCTGAAGCAGGATATGTGGAGGGCTTAGAGCTAGCACAACAAAAATGTCGATCATCCACTGTATCTCACAGCATCACCAGTTGTCTTGATTTTTCTTTGTCCTGACACTGTACTTCAGTGGCTCAAGAAAAGAGAATGAGAATAATGACTTTGTGCAACTCTGTTCCTTTAAATGCAATCTTGACACAAGTCAAGACATAAGTCATATCTTCAAAAATGAAGGACAAACAACAACATAGATATGGATATATATATATATATATATATATATGTATATAAATAGAGACAGAGGGAGATACATCTATCTATATCTATCTATACAGACATACACACATATATGTATGCATACATTTATGTATGTATACATACCCAAATTTACATATATGTGTATACACATCTATGTGTGTATATGAATACACATTTATACATGCATACATATATATACATATATGTATGTATATATATATATATACATGTGAAGGGGAAAGAAAGGAGGAAGAGGAAGAGGAGGATAGATGTAGGAGGGAAGAGAAGGATTAGATCTGAGATTTCATTATTATAAGAAACCTCTAGATGTATAAATTTTGTCATTCATTTCAGATCAGAACCTTTTCTGCCTCATAGTGTCTTAAGAGAATTCTTTGTCTTCTCTCAAGATGGCAGAAAAAAAGCCTCCAAAGGAATCCAAGGAAAAGAAGGTCAAAAAGGTTTTAAACAAAGAGGCAGATGTGGCTGAAAAGAAGGTCCAAAGGCTTTGAAAGCATTACAGCCAGAACCCATTCCTGGCACAAGGATTGACAGATACTCCAGGTCTGCAATGTATTCCCAGGGAACCATTTCAAGTGGAAAGACGCTGCCCCCAAACCCCAGAATTAAAAGGAAAAAGAAAGGGAAATTACGAGGTACTATCTCAAAGTCTGTTGGTGGTGACACAATGGAGGAACCACATGGTAAAGATAGCAAAAGGGCTAGCTATTACCCTACTGAGATTGTTCCTAGAAAGCTGCTAAATCATGGCAAAAAGCTCTTCAGCCAGCATGTGAGGAGACTAAGCTAGCATCTCCCCAGGCACCATTCTGATCATGTTCCCTGGCCACCACGGGGGCAAGTAAGTGATTTTCCTGAAGTAGATAGCTAGTGGTTTTCTACTGGTGACTGGATCTCTGACCATCAACCATGTTTCTCGAGAAGGACCCATCAGAAATTTGTCATTGCCACCTCTACCAGGAATAACCGTTTGAGTGCAAAAATTCTAAATCAGATGCCTGATGCTTAGTTCAAGAACAAGAGTCTCCATAAATAATCCTAGACACCAGACATCAAGAAGGAGAAATTTTTGACATAGCAAAAGAGAAATACGAGATTACAAAGCAGAGCAAGGCTGATCAGAAAAAAGCGGACTCTCAGAACCTGCCCCAAATCAAGAAAATTCCTCAACTCTGTGGCTACCTGCATCCTACACTGTTCTGCATTCTCTCCTCCAATGGAGTTAAAACCTCACAAACTGGTGTTGTAAATGCTTGCAGAGAACTCTTATTAAAATAGTTGCAACAGGAGAGAGAGAGAGTGATTGAGACAGAAAGAGAGAGAGAGGTTGCCTAGAGCACTGAGATACAAAATGATATTTATATATACAGAATATTTTTTCCAATGCCATGTGCTTTTTAAACATGTTTTCCTATAAATTCTACATTGGATGGGTTCTTAGCGTGTGTGTGTGTGTGTGTGTGTGTGTGTGAGATAGATACTTTGCCAATCTGGAGAAGCCAAGAAACCCTTCTAAAATAATGTTTTAAATGTGTAAAATAATATGCATATAATGGAAACAAATTATATTGGAATACAGTTATTAAAATAGTTTAAAAATATCAGGGACTCCTAGTCAAGAAACTGTGGATAATATACTGATGATTTTACTTTATGCCTGTTAATATTCCATAGTTACTAGAATAACAGTTAGATCATCAATTTATTTTTTTCCCTCTTGCATATTGAGCAGTTCATTTATTAATTTATTCATTTTTTTCTCTTCATCAAAAATCTCTTGGAAGCAAATATGTATAAATGGCTTCCAAAGTGCCAGGCACTATGTTGTGCTAGGAATATAAATACAATATAAATACAGTCCCTGACTTCTAGGAATTTATAATCTAATGAGGAAATATGACACAAATAAGGGAACTAAAAAGGTTGAGGAGGCAGCGGAAGGAAGGTCATGGTAAAGAAAGTCTGGAGTGTCAAGAGTGGAAGCTGGAGAGGCATGAATATGTATCTGAGCTTTGTATTTTCCTTAAAATGGCATTTCTAAGAGGAACCAGATGATTTTAAGAATTATCTTTAATGATATCCTGAAACCTACCTTGAAGCATAGTAGAGTTTTGGATGTCTTCTTGAGTGTGCTGAAATTATTATTCTTCAGACATTGTGGTATTCTAGGAACTAAAATCAAGCAGCCTCACTGAAAGAATATGTTTTGGTTTTTGTTGTTCAAGAAAGGAACTGGCATAAGTACTGTGTAACATCCTCCAAATGAATCAAGATTTTCGCTTTCTGTTATTTATACCAGTCATTCATATTATGTAATTCTATTGGTTATGAAGATGGTACACCAAGGTGAAGAAGTGCTGAAGCAGCATGTAGATGGAGATGCTAGACTTGGGTCAGAAATACCTGGATTTAATTCCCATTGCTGACATAACTTACCTGTGTGACCTTGGATAAGTCATTTAACTTACCAGTTCACTAGACTAAATATATTAGCAATGCAATATTCACAATGCCTATGGCGATTATAAATAAGCTTATGTGGTTATTAATCACAAAATATACCAGGCTCTCTATAGGGGGGATAAAGATAGAACATTTAGGCGGCGGCTAGGTGGCACAGTGAGTAGAAGGGCCGGCCCTGGAGTCAGGAGGACCTGAGTTCGGATCAGGCCTCAGACACTTAACATACACAAGCAAAGAAACCTAGCAGTGTGACCTTGGGCAAATTACATAACCCCAATTGCCCTCCAAAAAGAAAAAAAAAGATAGAACATTTATTAAAATACCAAATAACTGAGTCCCAAAACCAGAAAGTCAAAGCCATTAGAGTAGTTATGAAATTGGCACATGTAGTTAACTTAGGAAACAACCACACTCTCAAGCCTTCAAAGCAGAACAGGCTACCTCAGGCAAAGGTCTTTCTCTCCCCACCCACAGCAACTGCTAAGCATCCAGGAAGTGTGCTCCCAGCAGCTCCGGCCTCCTGCAGTCCCAGTCCCTGGCAGTCCCCAACAAGAGTCCTTAGCAGAAATTCTGGCTGGCTAAAAAAGGGGTTTGTGCCTTCACTTCTACCTCTGTGCCACTGCTGCTGCTGCTGCTGCTGCTGTTGCTGCTGCTGCTTTCCTGCTAAGTCAGCAAGTCCAACAGGGCATGGAAGATCTTCAAATCCCATAACCATTACATTGCATTGCTAATATAAATGGCAACAAGGATGATATCTGGGTTGGGATAATTGTTTGTTTCCAAGTTGTAGGAGCCATGATAGTGTGGAGCCATGGAGCAGGAGAGAACAATGGCCTGCATGCTGATTTCACTGAGCTGAGAGCAGGAATGGTGAGCTGCCTGCATGGAGACCTGTGGAGAAGCCTGGAGCTGCTGCCTTCTGCTGGAGGAGAAGGAACCCAGGAGTTTGGAATTCAGCCAAAGGACAAGATAAGAACTGTGGGGCAAAAAAGGGGCACTGAATGTGTTTCCTTGCTGCATCAGACAGTTTGGGTCCCAGGGGGAGGATGAAATTGTGACTATGGTGGGTGGGGTGAAGTGCCAAGGATCCCCAAGGACCCTACATTGGCTTTGTTGCCCAGCCCTGTCTCTGGAATTGGAAGCAGGGTCTGGAGCTGCATGAGGGAAAGGAAGATGCCCTCCTCCCAAGAGAACTTTATTTGGACACTTGTTTTAAATTGAAATGATAATATTATGTACTTTGTGTTTGTTTAAGGCCCTGTAGCCACTTTGGTAACTTTAGTTATTTACCTTGAAAATGTGACCTAAGAGATGTTTAGTGCTAATTCAAATGTAAATTGTCTATGCTGTGGGCAAGAAAGATCTTCTGACAGAATATAATGGAAATGCAAATTTAAAGATCTTCCCTGCCCCTAGGCCCTTTGGAAGGCTTAAGAGACTCTGAGAATCTTCATTGATTTGAAAATATATTCTGTCCCTTAATAGGCTGAATGTGGTCACATGTGGCCTGTGGTAGGAGGCTTGGTTTTCAAGAATGCCCACACCTTGATGCTGTGTTATTGGGCAGTGGATCCAGAGGTTTGTGACATTCTCTGAGCCAGGAGAAGGCTATATAATCCCTGATGTGAGGGTTTGCTTTGGGGCCCACTTTGAGAAGTGTTGTGTGATTGGACCAGATGAGACTCTGGGCACCTGTTGAGAGTCGCCCCCCCACCCCAGCTTTGAAAACCCAGATGTTGATGCTTACCTCTCTGGTAACTGTGATTTGGTATTGATGGAATGGTTGGACAGTTTGGAAGCCAGTCTGCTTGATCTGTTTGTTTCTCTGTCTTGTAAGTTCTGTCTGTATACTTTGAAGTTCAGGGTGCTGACCTTTTCCCTCTGAACTAGATAAATGATATATGTTTGATTGATTAAAGTAAGCTTGTTAACCCATTCTGAGTTGCTTTCCTTTAGAAATGCAGATCTAAGAACCTGTGTTGGCAGGTACCCTATTGGGGTGCTTGCTGCTACATTAAACAGTTCTCTTAGATTAAACCTGGAGAAAATGTATAAATCTGCATCACTAGCTAGAGAATTTCCATCTTGCTATCAAGAAAAGCACAAGTTCAATTCCTAATCTTCATTGTATATGAAAACTTTTATTACAGTGGTATAACCCAAGGCATATCTTGGAGTATCTTCAATGCAATGCTAATATTGTTTTCTTTGCTAGGACTCAAAAACAATGCAAGTCAAGATGCTTCCCTCAAGGCCAATCTTGTGGGGTTTTATTGGAAAATTAAACAGCTAAGATAATCACAGAGCCCTTGGAAAGTCATTCTAGACCTATAGAACATAAATTTTTTGAGGGCAGGGGCTTTGCATGCCCTTCCCCAATACCTAACATAATGTCTGGCACATAATAAGAGCTTAATACATATTTTTAGATTCTTTGTAGTTGGGACTAAGAAATGTGAACTGTAGAACACACTTGTAATATTGAATTAAAAAAAAAGAAAACTTTAATTTGAAAGAAATGCTTTTTTTTTTTAATTCCTCTTGTAGGGAGATAGGGGCTAAGGCCTATCCCATTGCTTTCCAGTATTTACTCACTCCTCACTCCCTTACCCCCAAACCCCAGCCCCCACTCTCATCACCTCATATACTACTCCACCAGTGCTAACTTATGTTAGGTATGTACTATAAGGGTAAAATTTCCCAAACATCTCTGATTACAGAAAGAGTAGCAGTAGTGACAGTAGTTATATTTATTTGAAAAGAATCAATTGGCCTACCTCCAATTTGACTATTATCTTTTATTGCACTTCAAAATTCCTATAGCAATAAAATTCCCAAGTTAAACTTAAAATCTCATAGTGAAGGAAGTCCTTATTTGACAGTGACATATAGGGCAAATCTACCAGTCATTAGAGTACCATAGAAATGGCAATTGGGAAATAATAGACCAGAGATGGGTCCACCTGAGCTGAATATAAAATACCCCTTCCTCTAGTCAAGTCAAGGCAAGCCAACAAGCATTGATTAAGCTTTTACTCTGTGCTGGGCACTCTGTTAATGTTGATGGATATAAACAAATAAAACAGATTCCTGGTCTCAAGGAGTTCATATTCTAATTTTAAGCAACAATATGCAAACAACTACTTAAAACAAGACATATACAGAAAAAAATTAGATAATTTCAGTGGGAAGGCAAGAGCATTAAAGGGATCAAGAAACATTTTTTGCAAAATGTGGGAATTGCCCTGATACTTGAAGGATTCCAGGAGACAAAGATAAGAAGGGGGAATTTTCCTAGATTTGGGGACAAGCAATGAAAAGCCTCTGATGTTGAGAGATGGGGTGAAGAATAGGAAGGTCAATGTCACTGCCTCATAGAGTATGTTGACACTATAATGGTATAAGAAGAAAGGAAAGGAAGGGAATAAACATTTATATTGCACTTACTATGTGCCAGACACTGTCCTAAATGCTTTGCAAATATTTCCTTTGATCTTCACAATAATCCTATGGAAAAGTAGGAAGTAGACAGGGTATTAAGGACTTTAAAAATCAAGTAGATTTTTTTATATTTTTAACTGGAGGCAATAGGGGGCCTGCTTCAAAATTTTGCCAGATACTCCTAAGTAAAAAGTGAAATGCTTATGGCATGATCTCAAGGCTCTGAAAACATGCTTTAAAGCAGTTACCTTTACCCAAAGCTGTCTTTACAGTTCTAATTTATTTTCATTAAAAAGGTACAATAAGAAGTGATAGACTCACAAAAGCTTAATTCTAAAAGACACCTTACAAGGCATTGAAAAACTCTGAATATGAATACTTTCATCAAAATCAGTTATAAGTTGTCATCTTGCCTCTCTTTGATAATCTCTTGTAAGGGGAAATCCACTATTTTCTAAAGCAACTTGTGCAATTTTTGGACAGATCTCTCCATTTTTTTTATTCCTTTCTATATTGACTAAATCTACTTCTCTGAAAGTTCTGCTAGTTGTTGCTATTTCTGATCTTTGAATCAAGCAAAGAACTTTATCCCCCCTTTTGTATGATAAATATTCACTACTTCAAAACAACTATCTTCTTTGAGCTTTCTTTTCTCCAGGATAAACATCCCTCATTCCTTCAACCAATCCTCCTAATTAAGAGTCTCAACATCATTCACCATGCTTGTTATACACTGTCTGATGTGCTTCAGTATCTCACTTTCCTTTAGAAAACTGCTCCAGCAATTTTCAGAGGGAGAAATTAAAATTATCTATAGTCATATAAAATGCTCTAAATCACTATTGATTAGAGAAAACTTGAGGCACTACCTTACACCTATCAGACTGACTAATTTGACAGAAAAAGAAAATGTTAAATGTTGGAGATGTGGGAAATTCGGGACACTAATGCATTGTTGGTGGATACATGAACTGAACTAACTGTTCTGGAGAGCAACTTGGAACAAGGCCAAAGGATTATAAAACTGTGCACACTCTTTGATCTTACAATACTGTTTCTAGCTGTGAATCCCAAAGAGATTAAAAAGAAGAAGAAGAAGAAAAAGGACCACATGCACAAAAAATGTTTATAGCAAATCTTTCTGTGGTTGCAAAGAATTGGAAATTGACCATTTTGGGAATGACTGAAAAAGTTATGTATGTAAACTTAATGAAATACTACTATGCTATAAGAAATAATGATCAGGCAGATTTCAGAAACATCCAGAAAAATGTAAATAAACTGATGCTGAGTGAAGTGAGCAGAACCAGAAAACATTGCACACGGTAATAGCAACTTTGTGTGATGATCAACTTTGATAGACTGAGCTCTTCTCAACAGTACAATGATTTTAGATATTTCCAAAGACTCATGATGGAAAAACATTCAGAAAAAGAGAAGAATGCAAAGCAAAACTTACTATTTTAATTTTTTCTTTCTCATTTTTTTCTTTTTGCTCTGATTCTTTTTTTTTACAACATGACTAATGTGAAAATATATTTAATATGATTGTACATGTATAACCAAAAAAAGAACATGTATTTTCATACATTAACACAATATGGAAGATATTGTTTGGTCATAATACTGTACAATATTGCAAATGTGGTCTGGCCATAGCACAGACAACCTTCTGAGTTTTAGACACTCTTTTTTTTTTTTTTTTTTGATTTTCAAATTTCCTTTACTTCCCTCCCTCCTCCCCTCATGACAGCAGATAGTACAGTATAGGGTCTGCAAATGCATTCATATTAAACATTATTCCAATTACGAAGGCATATTGTACTAGGTGGGATGAAAGATGGTAAGGAAGAAGTAAAACCAAACAATGAGAAGAACAAGATCATTTAGTTTGCTTCCATCAGGATTCAGGCTCAGTTCTTTCTAGTTATATCTCTGGATGGCGCATTTCTCACTTTCTTGGGTCATTCGGGATTAATTTATATCACTGCATTGCTGAAAAGAGTCCAGTCTGTCATAGTTGGTCGTCACAGATATGGTATGTCTGTGATTGTATACAAATTTCTTCTGATTCTACTCTTCTCGCTCAGCATCAGTTTGTATAAGTCTCTCCAGGTAATTATGAAATCCGTCACCTCCTCGTTTCTTATAGCACAATAAAATTCCAATACATTCATATACCACAACTTGTTTAGCCATTCCCCAATTGATGGGCACCCCTTTAGTTTCCAATTCTTTGCAACCACAAAAAGGGCTGCTAAAAATATTTTTGTACATATGGGAGTTTTAGACACTCTTACTTTTTTTTTATTCGTTTTATATAAAACTTCACTGTGTTTTTATTTTTTTCCCTGAAGACTAATTAGGGGTAGATTTTTTTTTTCATATGGGGGTTTCCTGAATGTTCTGGTCATTTAATAAATATATGTTAATGTTTTCAACTGATTCTAAGGGGTCATTTTAAATTAGGTAATGTGTCATTATCTTAATGATTTTTCCTCATATAGAGAAGTCTTGTTTAGACTGGCACTGACATTCTGTCTCCAACAATGGTAATGGAATACATTATATGCTTAAAATAATATGGGATTTTGGAGTCAGGATTATATCATGCACCTTAAATCTTTGTAACTTCATGGATACCAACTTGTTTTTTTCAGAACTACTTGTGCCGGTCTCTGGGATATGAGGAACACCACATTCTGAATGAAAGATAGACTTTAGAAGAAGAATAAAACATGGATGACTCATTTATTCATTCATCTTGAGGCTTTTTATAAATGGAATTCAAAAATATATGTGTAAAAGGAAGACATTTTTAATTAGATTCCAGGTCTTAAGTACAACCAAGTACAGATCGTCATGAGTGAGTATCTTTGGCCCTCATTTCATATGAAAATATTTCTGTGGAGTAGAGTTATTGTATCATGAGGGTTCTGAACCCTTTTGGAAAGAAAAAAAAGGTGACTGTGAAAAGGTGGTTTGAGCACCTTTTAATGAAGTCTAGTGGACAGAAGCAGCAAGATTATTTTTTTTTCTTTAGAGTTATGAGTAGGTAGAAGGAAATCAAGGCCAAAGGGGTGACTTTTTACTTTGGTTGAGTTAGGAGAAAAACAACAACAATCAAATCTGAAGGTAGAGTCGCAGATACTTTGTTGGTATTTCTTTTCAAATTTTGTGTTGTACATGTATAGACATGTCCTTCAAAATCCCCTTAAAAGATTATGATTTTCAATGGATTTTTCTTTTACTCATTATCTGCTTTAGAGAAAAGAGTTTATTCTTACACTGAACAGCTGTAGCAGCAAGCAATCTAACACCCCCAGGATGGCTTCCAACATAGATTCTTAGATCTACATTTCCAAAAGAAAGCAACTCAAAATAGGTAAACAAGCTCACTTTACTCAAACATATTAGGCCATTTACCTAGTTCAGGGGAAAATGTTCAGCACCCCGAACTTCAGAGAATACAGAGGTTACAAGCAGACAAAAACTACAGACAAACATATCAGCAGACGGGCTTCCAACTGTCCAACCATTACATCCAGATGGAGTCAGTTCCCAGAGAGGGAAGCACCAATATCTGGGTTTTCAAAGCCAGGGGACTCAACAGCTGCCCAGGGTCTCATCTGGTCAAATTATACATCTCTTCTCAAAGTGAGCACAAAAACAAAAGCTCACATCAGTGTATATATAGCCTTCTCCTAGCTCAGAGAATGTCACAACCCTCTTGACCCACTGCCAAATCACAAAACACAAAGGTGTGGGCATTCCTGAAAAACAAGTCTCCTGCCACAGGTTCCATGTGACCACATTCAGCCTATTAGGGGGTAGAGTATATTTTCAAATCAAGGAAGGTTATCAGAGTTACTTAATCCTATCAAAGGGCCTAGGGGTAGTGAAGATCTTAAATTCCCATTCCCATGACAGTAGCCTTATGGAAATTTTCCTATTTTTACTTATTGTTTTAATTTCTACTTAAAAAATATAATTAGTAAATAGATTTAACATCTATTTAGTACTTATTTTATTATTTACTTAATGTTTTAATAAAATAAATAATTGAACTCTCAAGTGAATATCCCTTGTGTAGTTTGCTAAGATAATACAAACTTAGTTTAAGTTACCACAGACATAGGTAGCTGAGTTAGAAAGTGGGATCTAGTCAAAAGAAGTAGCTTGATCCCTATATAAATGATATTAAACCCAGAAATTCATGGAAACCATAATTAAATGGCATTGAACCTATATAAAAAACTTCTTTATCTAATGTCCATTGACAGTCACTAGAGATGAATGACTATGAGAAAATAAGGGGAAAAAACTAAAATATGATGTAGGCTCTGACCCTCAGAGTTTTGGTCAGTTAAGAAGATAGCCAGTCATTAAAATTTCATACACACAGATATACATGTGTGTATATATGCATGGATACATGTGTGTTATTGTGTGCATATGTGACTATCCATGTGTACATGCATGAATACAACATATATACATATGCATGCATACATATCCATATATGTGCATGCAGATGGACATACTTGTGCATATACAGATACACATGCATCCATTTGTTTGCGTTTGTATCTATATGCATGCATATATGCACATAAATTTATATATATATACATATACATGCATTTTCATGTGCACATACATATACACTTATACACATATACATACACACACATACACACATTTTTCTCCCCCTGGGCATTATGTTTAAAACCTGGGAATTCAAAATGGAAGGTAAAATAGTCCATATTCTCAAGGAACTTTTATTCTAATAGGGTAGAGAAATAAATAACTATGAAATAACCAGTGGAATATACAATATATTCAGAGTACTTAGAACACAATCTGAAATATCCAAAGCCTAGCAACCGTAAGATCTGGGAAAAGTTTCCTAAAGAAAATGAGATTTGATCTGTCCTTTGAAGGAAGACAATGAAAGTCAACAGCAAAGGTGAAGCAACAAAGGATTCCAAGCAGGAGAATGGTCAGTCAGAATTTAAGGTGGAGAGACATATAGCATCATCTTCAAGAAGGGGAAATTATCGCAGTGTATCTGGGTCATTGAGCATGATGGTGGGAAATGTACATGATGTTTCAATATGTAAGAAATAAGAAATATCTGGAATTTGGGGGTCTTTAGCGAAGAAATTGTCCATTTATCTATTCAACAAATATTGATTATCTATTGTATGGTAGGAATGATGTGATGTAGGTGGATTAAAAGACAAAAATGAAAATTGTTCCTATGATAAAAGAGCTTACATTCAATTGAACATGAAATAGAACATGTACAGGAATTTAAATAGAAAGCACTGATGAAGAAATAAGGTACTAACAACTAGATAACAACAAGAGAGGTTTCTTATAGGAAGTGGTACTTGAGCTACAGTCTGAAGCATGTCAGGAGTTGTATGTCATAAAAATGCAAGGGAGTATCTTCCAGTCCTTGGATGTGGCTTATAAAAAAGCATTGTATGGGAAACAGTAAGTACTTCATTTAACGATTGGAAACATCCCCTCACACACAATACCTAATGAGCAATTTTCTATTTAGCCAACACTTAATGATGATATCAGTAACTCTTGCTTCCCTATCATGCTTCCCCTAAAAACCTGGAAGTCTGGTGAGACCGTTATGTGACAAAGTGGATAGAGGGTTAGGCCTGGAATCAGAAGGCTTTGGTATTAAATCTAGCCCCAGCTACTTACTAGTTATGTGAGCTTGGGCAAGTTGCTTTACCTCTGTTTGCAAGCTCTTAGCACTGTACCTGACAAAGTCGTACAAAAGCTAGTTGCCATAATACCCAAGTGTTACTCAAATTAGACTTTATACAAGATAAAAATAAGTAATACTATGAGCTTAACTTGCCTACTAATTTTTGAATCTGGGCTATGGGAAGAGTTTTATTGATTTAATTAAGTATATTTTCCACAAATTTAAATTCTTGACTTTGTCCTTTATTTATTTAACCAGACAATAGTGTCATAATATTTTAATTAAGGTAGCAGTTCTGATGATTACCAATTAATTAATATGACTATAATTCAGGTTTCTTACATAATTCTTCCTGCATAAAAGATGAATTGAAAGGGTTGTTTTTTTGTTGTTGTTGCATAAAAGGGGACTTTAGCTCAGACTCAAAGGAAGCCAAGGAAGCTAGGAGGTGGCAATGGGAAGTAAGAGAGCTCTAATCATAGGAGATAGCTGGTGAAAACGTTCAGAGCTAGGTGAGTCCAGTGGAAGTAAAACAAGTAAATCAGTGTCATTGGATTGTAGATTATTTTGTGGCGGAGTGTGGTGTAAGATGTAAGAAAAACAGAAAGGAAGTAAGGAATCAAGTTATGGAGCGCTTTATATAGTAACCAGAACATTTTATATTCAATCTTGGAGGTGATAGGGAATAGCTGGAGATGAATAAATGAGGGGGGTGGGTGACAAAGTCAGACTTTCACTTAAAGAAGAACAATTTGACACTTCGTGGAGGATGAACTAGATCAGGAAGAGACCTGAGGCAAGGAAAACAATTGTGAGACTTTTCAATAGACCAGGCATGAGGTGGTGAGGTCTTGTACTAGGGTGGAGGCTGTTTCAGAGGAGAAAAGGGAATATATAAACTATGTGATGGAGGTAAAAATTGTAGGTATCAGCAATTAATTCAAATTACAGGGAGTGAAATAGAGCGAAGAGTTGAAAAATGTCATCCAGTTTTGGAGCCCAGTTAACAGGGAGGATGTTGGTACCCTTTATAGTAGTAAGGGAATTAGGGGGAAAAGGAAGAAATTAGGGATGGAGCAATAATGATTTCAGTTTGGTTATGTACCTACGAGGCATATAAAACCTTTTCATCTTTCTTTGACTTGGGGTATATTCCATTAGTTGTATTAGCTGGGTTCAAGGGTATGAGCAGTTTGATCATATCCTTTATATAATTCTAAATTATTTTTCAGAATATCTGGGCCAATTCCAAGCCCTACTTGGGAGTGTACTGCTATACCTATTTTCTTACAGTTTTTACACGATTGGCCACCTTCTTTTTTGGTATCTTTGTCAATTTGATGGGTTTGTGTTGGCCCCTCAAAATGCTTTAATGTGTATTTCTTTTATTATTAACAATTTAGACTTTTTAATATAACTATTGGTAACTTGAATTTCTCCCTTTGAAAACTCCCCATCCATATAATTTCACTATCTGAGGGGGAATGACTCAGTTTTAAATTTTTGAATCTTTTCCTTATATATCATGGGAAATTTTCTCTCTTTATGAGGAAAGCTCAATGTAAATTTTTTCTTATTACTTCTCTTCTGTTTTTTTTTTTTTTGCCAGTAATATTTGTTCATGCAACGAATATTTTATTTTATATAATTAAAATTGTTCATGTTATTTAATCTCAATTTGTTCTTCCAAAATTAACCATCTTCACTTTATTCTTACTTGGCTTTCTAGTCCATTCCCCTAAATAATTATTCTAAACTTCTTCTCAAGTCAACAATTTAACCATAATTGACCTGCCTCTAAACAAATTGAATTTTTTATTTAATTTATTACAGAAATAATATTACTCTATATATCCAGCCATCATGACCCCCTTTTCCAAGTCTGTGTAAGTAAGGCAACTGTGTATCATGTATTTTGCCCTTAGATTTGTTCACATATTTGAACCTTCCCATGTTTTCTGGGTATTTGTATCCTTTATTACTCCCTCTTTCATCTTCAATTTTTGTTTAACCGTCTATTGCATGCTGCCCATAAACATGTTTAGATTTCCAAGATTTAAAAAAGAGGTTTTTCTATCTTCCCTATCAGGAAAAAAATGGCATATGCCCATGTCACATAAAATGGAATCACCCATGGGGTGAAAAACAGGTACCTCCTTCTGGGAGAATCCATTCAGTATTCCACTATCACATGGATGGGACAATCTTGAAAACAGAAATGAGAACAGCCTGAGTAAAGCAGAGGAATTGGATTGAAAAATAATGGGAGATAAGTAGGAAGTAGAAATGTAACTAATTTTGTATACCAGGTTAAAAATGTATGATCTGATCCAATAAACTAATATAAAATATTGCATATCTCAGGAATTAAAAGTTGAAGCAGAGGAGTGTGTGTGTGTGTGTATGTGTGTGTGATATTTTTAAAAAGCTATCTCCTCTGCCTGTGATGAAGCTTATAACTTCCCAGCACTTGTAAATAATCTAAAACTCCGTAGTGCCCTCCAGGGTAAATATTCAGCAGTCATCATTGCAGAGGCTAAAGGGGAGTGTTTTTTATCGCATACTTACTGATGTAAGAGGTAAATAGAGATGAAAATCAATCTGTACCTTTCAGCACATTATAGGACATCAGGATTCTTCTACAAAGGGGAGAATATATGTATTGTTATGGACAGTCATTGTTCCAGTTCCTTAAATAATTATGAGATAGAATTCCATCTAGCATCAGAAACAAGTTATGTGAAAAAATTCTCTTCTTCTAGACATCATGGGTTGTCAGTGGTTAGGTGGGCATGGAAAAGGGTCCCAGGCTGTCAAGGGTGTTAGAGCTAATCAGGAACTGAAAAACTGAAAGACCTATATGGTCAGACAATTCTTAAGCCATCTTGGAGGCAGTAAATTCTTCATTTCTACATACTTTTATTAATTAAGATGTGCAATGCCAGTTGTTCAGGTTATGGTTCCATAAAATGGGAAGAAAAAACCTCACGTCATTGATATCCATTTGTAGTTACTGCATTTAGCATCAAGGAATCAAAAATATGGAACTAAAAAGGAACCTTAGAGTCTGCCTAGGGCAAACAGTAATTAGGTAGAGAAGGAAACTGAGGTCCAGAGAAGTTACTACTACTATTACTACTACTACCATTACTACTACTACTACTAATACTGCTGCTGCTACTACTACTACTACTACTACTACTGATAACTAAGATGTATACATAGCCTTAGGGTGTTCAAAGTGTTTTACATATGTTCCCACATTGGATTCTCATAAATCTAAATCTCTGGACTCTACGGACTTCAGAGCAACAGTGCTCATTTAACATGGGGCTTTAGGTGTAGAGATAATAATTTACTCCTGGATTTATTGGAATCAGGAGCTTCTGTTGAAAATCACCACTAGCTCTACAGGATAGCTCTTCTTTTCAAAAGCTTATAGAATTGCCTGGGAAACTGAAAGGTTAAGTGATTTTCCCACCATGACACAGTCGGAAAATGCCAGGGGCAGGACTCAAATCCAGGTCTGCCTGACTAGTTCTCAAAGTACCATATCACATTGATTTCAAAGGACATTACAGTTGACAATTAAAAGGTCTCTTCAGTGTATAGGCCAAAGAACATTGTGACCACTTGACAAAAAGGAAAATAAAGCTTCAGATGTGTAAAACGGCCTATCCATATTGTTACATGTCTAAAAATGGCAGATCTAAAACTTAATTGTAGATTTTTATATTCCAAGTTCATTACCTCCCACAAAGCTAACTTATTTCATGGGTATATTAAAATTATAACAGCAATCAATCAATGAACAGGTATTGAGCAAAAATGATGGCCCTTTTCTAGGTGGTAGAGATGTAAAGGCAAGTTTGAAAATTCTGTAGCATCTGAGACCTTATATTCTATCATGGGAGACAATATATGTTAAACTATGTGCAGAATAAATAGACAGTAGTTTGAATAGAGAAACTAGCATCTGGAGTAATAAATAAATATTATTCAACATGAGCTTTGAAAGAAACAATGGATTCCAATGGAAGAGATGAAGAAGTGATTCCTAGACATAGAGGACAATGTATGCAGAGACAAAGAGAGGGGGGGTGTAATGTTAGGCCTAAAAAATAGCAAAAAAAGGAGAGTTTTTTTTTTTTTCCTGATCTACAATAAGAAAGCAGGCTGCATAAAGGCCTGCATGATTACAATGCAGGGTGGTGTTTTCCAGGCTGAAGTCTGAACTTGGCTACAACACAGAGAAACTTAACAACCACAGCTCAAAATACTAATCTCCCAGGACTGACTGCCTGCCCCATACCGACTTGTTATAAACAGGCTATTTATTGCACATGCTGCTGAGGTCTGGTGGGGAGGTGGCCTAAAGGTGATGATTAAGAACTTTACAATGATGCCAATTTTACCACATGTTCCTCCTCCATCCATTGCTGAGAAAGGGGAGGAGGTAATGCTCACTTCTTAAATTATATTTCACTTAATTCTCCAAGTATACGAATCCTGATAGGAAGGGTTTGAAGGTCAAATCAAGCAGGGGAAGAGAAACTAGGGCAGATTTGGATCTTTGGGCCAAAGGGAAAAGACAACAATAAGGATAAGGGATAAGGGGAAAGTTAAAGTCTTAGCTGTCTGACAGGTGAGAGCCACCTCCCATTTCCTGTTATTTCTTAGAGCCAAAAGGCTGCACAACAGTGTCCTCAATGATCCAAAGTGCCTTCATCAGTCATGGAAGGCTGGGAACAGGTGGGAGTCAGAACTGGGTGAATCTTCTTTGGAAACTTTTAGCACCACAGAAATTTAAGTTATGTGGGCTAAGTGTTATATATTACCTAGATTAAACCTCTTGAACAACATTGTAACGCCAGGAGATCTAAGACCAGGAGAAGAGGAAAGGGAGAGGAATTCTGTTTGTTTGGTAGAATTTTTGTAAACATAAAATCTTTTGGAAAAGTTCTGGAGGATGGGATGGGGAGTTTGGGTTAGGCCCACAAAGCTCCAAACACCAGTTTAAGATGCCTTTAACCTACTCACAGGTTTGTTCTGAGATACTTTCAATGGCTAAACATTAAGCACTGTAGTTGAAAGGAATTCTCACACCACTCCTATCTTGGACAGCTCAATCATCTCTCTGAATATCAAAGAGCAGAGTCTGAAGGTGGGAAAGTCATCTCTGCTGCATCTTACCAGGGAGAGTTATTTGCTGACTTGGTGAATGGCATGGGCAAGGTATCCTACATTGCCTGACATGACCCCTGATACAGAAATGCGGCCATCTTTTCTCATATAGATGGAGAACCCCTTGGTCAGCCATTTCATCTGCTCAGGTTTCAGGCCTGTGAATCAAAACTTGCCAATCTGGTCAGTGATGTGCTGCCAATTGTGGGAAGAGTCCTCTTTTTTGAAGTTGGAAACCAGGTGGGTTCGCATGCTAATGATGCGATTTGCCATGCCTTTGACCTCTTGCAACCACTGGCTCCTCAGATCAGGACTATTCATGATGGTGGCAGCAATCCAGGCCCCATTGAGAGGGGGGTTGGAATACATGGAATGAATCAGGATTTTCAACTGGGATTCTACCCTTTTGGCTTCATCAGCATCTTGGTAATTATGGTAAACTCTCCTACACATTCCCCATACAAGCTCATGTTCTTGGCTTGTCATATGACTGACAGAAAGAGACATTAAGGCCTGATCAATGAAGTGGCAAACAGCCCAGGCATCCTTGTAGCCATCTCCACTGGCAAAGCCCTGGTATGCCACGTCAAAAAAGGCAAAGAGTTCATTTGCTTTAGCAAGGATGTTATTTCTTTCCATTTTCAGGATGAGGATCAACTCCAGTGTGGTTGTGGGCACAGGCATGCAGAAGGATGGCACTTTGCTCTGGGATTTTTGAAATGTCTTCCAAGGCTCCAGTGAAATCAAAGCCACAAGTCTTGGGGTTGTAATAGCAATAGCCATTCAGCTGCATGCCAGCATCCCTGAAGATGGGATTGTGATTTCCCCAGGATGGTATTGGAAGAAAGAGATCCCGGATGAATTTGAAGAACCATTGCAGAAAACTGGCTCTCACTCTCAATGCTCTAGTTCCAGAAATGGTCTGTACAGTGACATATCGTTTGCTTTTCAGAACTCCGTTATTTTCACCCTGGGCCAACTCTGCTGAGGCCTTGCAGAATTCAACTAACCCTGTGATGGTCAGGTACTCTTTGTCCAGCTTCTTCCCTGCAATCTGAACCTCTGCCTTAGGTCCACTTGGAAGAACATAAGGCTTCCCATTGTCATCTCAGTAGGCCCCAAGTCCCAGATTAATCTTTTTGTTGGTGTCCCTCTTAAATGCTTCAGTAACCCCTCAAGATAAGGTGGGGGGCAGGGAGAACCTCTACATGGGTCCACTAAGAGCTTGCTCTGGCGGCATCCATGCTGAGGCCCAGGTAAAAGGAGGAGGCTCCAGAGAGCAAGCAGCAAGAGTGCAGCAGCGCCATGGTGAGCAGAAAGACAGAGAGATGAATGACTGTGGGTGAGAAGGCTGGTAGACTCGGGCACACAGAACCTGAGGGCTTATTTATGTTGGTGATTTGTGAGGGGGGAAATGCACAGTTAGGAAGGAAAGATAGAATTAGAACCCAGTTGTGAAGGACTTTAAATGGCTAACAGAGGACAACGGACTTTTCTTTTGATCTGAAATGTAATGGGGTAGGGAAATGATAATGAAGTGTACTAAGAAGCAGCAGAATTGGTCAGACCTTTGCTTGCAATAATCTGTTTTTTAGTTTCAGTGTTTCAAGTCACTCCTGTTTTCAATCAATCACTAACTAGATGTCAGTGATCTTCCTGAAAGATTTGAAAATTTATTAAAAGAAAAGCCTGGGGCCAAAGAGAACAATTAAAAACTATAGCAATAATCCTTGTGGGAGATAATGAGGAAGTAGACGTGTAGAGTAATGGTTAAGTGAGTAGAGAGATACAGCCAAATGAGAAAATTACCATGGAGATGAAAGGAGCATGACTTCAGAACTGATCAGGTGTGGAGGGTAAGAACAGCTGAGATAAAAGTTACACTATGGTTGAAAAGTTGAGTGACAAAAAGATTGTGGTGCCTTCAACACAAGTAAGCTGGGAAGAATTTTTGTTTCAATTTTAGAGGAAAGGTGTTCTGTTTTAGACACATTGAGTTTGACGTATCTGTGGGTCGTATCTTAGCAATTGACGATTAGTTTGATAGAGATTTAGGACTGAGACTAGATATATCATCGTAAAGATTACTGTTGAGTCCATAAGGTTTGGGGAGGTAATTTAGAATATTAGAGAAGAGGGATCCGAACATAACATTGAGAGCAGCACCCATTTTTTTGGGGGGGGATGCTATATGTAAAATTATCCAGGAAAGGAGAAAAGACTGTTAGGTAAGTGGGAGGAGAAACAGGAGAGAACAATTTCATGAAAACCCAAAGAGGAGACATAATCCAAGATGAGAGGGTAGTCAATATTACCAAAAGCTGCAGAGAAGTCAGAAAGGAGGAGAGTGAAGAAAAGGGATCTCAGAATTTTCTCATAGCAGATCTGTGAAATTGTGTTAGTATAAGACTCAGGGAGGTTAAGTGTCTTTGCCAAAAATTACAAATGTATAAGTGTCATCCATATGCTGCATCTCATGAGAAAAAATGTCAGAAATAAAAAGTGTTGTTGTTGTTTTTTTTAATCATTATTGGTTGGTTTGATTCTTCAGTGGAAATCTTGAAGTCCTCCAAAAGCAGCTGCAAGAGACCAAGACTGTAATCTAATCAGAAGAAGCTATTTTGAGTAGGGCAGCTGTTTCATTATAAGAACCTTAGCTAAATGGACCACAAAGGTCATAAAAAGTTTACATGTTATTTTTGGCTATGAAAAATCAAACATACTGACATAGACTCTTGCCTATAGTTCTCTTTCTCTGTCTCTCCTCTTAACTAGGTCATAAGAAATATTTGGCAATTCAACAATATTGTAATAATAATGATTAAAATCTATGCAGTGCTTTAAGTTTTTTGTTTTTTTTTTAACAAATAGGTTTATAAATATCATTTGATTCTCATGACAATCCTTTGAGGTATTTGCTATTAATATTCTATTTTAACTGATGAGGAAACTGAGGCTGGAAATTTTTTAATGACTTGCCCACTGTAACAATTATTAAATATCGAAATTGAGATTAGATAAAAATCATATAGTGCTCAGGACAGTACTTTGCATATTGTAAGAACCATATAAAAGTTTATTATTATTAGAGTGCAGAGCACTAAGGGTCATGCTTCAGGTATGGATTATATTTGAGAAACAGTACTAGTTTGAAAAGCAGTTTATTACCAATAATAGTTATTGCTGAATGATAGAGGTGGTGAAAAGAGGTGATTATCAAGGTGGAGCAGCAAGCACCCCAGCATCCCCAGGGTGGCTGCCAACACAGGTTCTTAGATCTGCTTTTCAAAAGGAAAGCAACTCAAAATCAGTTAACAAGCTTACTTTAATCAAACAAAGATATATTACCTAGTTCAGGGGGAAAAGGTCAGCACCCCAAACTTCAGAGTAAATAGACAGACTTCCAAACTGTCCAACCATTATATCAATACCAAATCACAGTTACCAGAGAGGGAAGCATCAACATCTGGGTTTTCAAAGCCAGGGGGCTCTCAACGGCTTCCCAGAGTCTCATCTGGTCAAATCACACAATACTTCTCAAAGGGAGCCCCAAAGCAAAGCCTCTCCTCAGGGTTTATATAGCCTTATGCTGGCTCAGAGAAAGTAACCTTCTTGACCCACTGCCCAATCACAAAGTATCAAGGTGTGGGCTTTCCTGAAAAACAAGCCTCCCACCCCAGGCTCCAGGAACACTTAACCTAGGGGCAGGGAAGATTTTTAAATTTGCATTTCCATTACACAAGGCTGCTTAAGGGAAGGAATTAAAAAAACAGGGCAAAACTAATGGTTAATATATGGAAAATAAAGTTACTTCCTTCTCCTTATTAAAAAAGCTAGAAAGCTGCATAGTAGTTAGAAATGAGACCTGTGATATGGAAAATACAGCTTAACTCCAATGCCTGGTGGTGGTCAGTGGAGACTAATATCTGATGGGAAGTAGGCATATGAGAAAGCAGTATGATAGCATCTAGACAGATTATAAAACATACACTAAGTACTTAATATGTGTCAGGAACTGTGCTAAATAAAAGAGATACAAATACAAGGAAATAAAATATTCCCTATATTCAAGAACCTTATGTTATGATAGAGGAAAACAATACATGAAAGGCAATTGAAAAGGAGGAAAGGGGGAAGAAAGGTATTCACATACCAGTAGGGAGAAACAAAGCTCATGGTGAAGAGGGTAAATAGTGTGGAGAGAGAGAGTTAAGTTAGGGTTGATGTAATCACCTAACTCAGAAGTTTCCAAGCTTATTCAGCCTAATGTCCCCTTTCAAAAAAAAAAAATTCTCAGTGTCCCATGGGAAATCTACTTTCTTTAACCTTTTATTTTTCTTTTGAATTTTTTAATTTATTTATTTACTTTTACTTTAAAACATTTATTTCCTTAATCACCTGAGTTTCACATTTTCTCCCACCCCCTCTTTTTCCTCCCCCCCACCATGTGCCATAAAATCAAATATAGGATTTACAAATACCTTCACATCAAACATTAGTCAAATTGTAAAGAGGGATTATAACGAATGGGGTCTAAAATGAGAAGAAATAAAACAAACAAACAAAAAAAGATAGAGAGAGAGCAAGTCGTTGCTTCAATCTGCATTCAGACTCTGTAGTTCTTTCTCTGGATGTGGCTATTGCTTTCCAACAAGGATTTTCTTGTTGTATTTGGAGTTGTCTTATAACCTTACATTGCTGGGAAGAGCCCAGTCTATCAAATTTAGTTGTCACACATACGATGTGTCTGTCATTGTGTACCAAGTTCTGGTTCTGCTTTCCTCACTCAGCATCAGTTCATATAAGTATCTCCAAGTTATTTATGAAGTCCATCTGCTACTCAGTTTTTATAGCACAGTAATATTGCATTATATTCATATACCACAACTTGTTTAGCCATTCCCCAATTGATGGGCATCCCCTTGATTTCCAAATAAACACACAAAATCCAAGTAACTACCAATCAGTCGTCAAGTTCATTGACAGGTCGTGACAAGCAAGTGTTGGCAGGAAAATAATGTAATCACTATGACTTTATCTCAGTTACGCAACAGATGAAACATGTACCAATGACGTTTCAAAATTCTCTTCTATTCTTTCATTATTCTTTCACTGCCTCCTTATTTTTGTTCAACTCCACCCTGAATCATTCCAGTACCCTTCAGCAGGTAAAATCATATACTTGGAAAACCTCTGAACAAAAACCTCAGAAGTTTCGTAACTCATAAGGCATTTTTCCCCTCCATCATTTGCCTGTGTCAACAACATTCTCACAGGATTCTTAAGCAGATTCACTCTTTTATGGATGCATGCGTGTGTGTATGTGTGTGTGTGTGTGTGTGTGTGTGTGTGTGTGTGTGTTTGTGAATGTAAACATGCATTTGTTGGAGTGTGAGCTCATGGCATATTGGGAATAAATTCCATTGCTATTTAGTTGTATATTTATTATTAAATCTCTGTGAAATAAGTGTTTTCTTAAATATGACTTTATCAGTAGTGATTTATGGGCTATGAATTGGAGAGTATTTTTGGCCTACAAAGTATATAGAATTTAGGATATTAGACTGGAAGGAAGATAAGTACTATGAAAAGAAACAGTGAAGATATGTGCAAGATCAGCTATGTATATATTTCAGTAGCTGGGTTTGGAGAAATGCTAATTTTTCGGATCCAATGAAACATTCTGGTGGACATGCACTGTAGAAAAATGCAGATTCATGCTTGGAGTTCAAAAGAAAGGGTATGATTAGTAATATGTCTTTCATTGTCTCCAGCAAAGAGGTGTCAGTTGAAAACAGGAGAATAAATGTGATTGCTCAGGGAGAAGGTATAAAGTGAGAAAAGATGAAAGACAGGGATAAATCACCAGGAAATATTCCAGAAATATTTGAGAATGGAAACAGAGCAAGTGAAGAAGACAGAGAACAAGTGTTATCACAGAAAGTGAACTAGGAAGACAAGTTGTTTCTGAAGTCAAGGGAAGGGAGACTATCCAGAAGGAAATGGGAGGTCAAATGATGTGAAGTTGTTGTTGTTTTATCTAAGTTTTCACTGATATTTTATGTTTCTTATATCATCATAGTATCCCATGTATCTTTCTCCCTCTCTCCCAGAGAACCCTCCCACATGACAAATAGTGTTTAGTATTGAGGGAAAAAAATGTTGGCACAACTGATCTACACACTGAAAAATTCTGAAAATGTGTAAAATGTAGTAAATCTGTGTTCGTGGATCACCTTCCTGCTCCGAGTCAACTACCCCAAGTTCTATATATGCAGTGGTAGGTCATGGGCATCTTCTTGTATGTCTTCATTTGATTCCCACTTGATTTTTATAGTTTTGTTACTTTTACTTTTGATTTTAATGTGTCATTTTTGTGACACATTATCTTATTATTGTGTGTATTGTTTTCTTTGCTCACGTCACTCTGTACCAGTTGATAGAGATCTTTTCAATGTTTACTTTTTCATTATTAAATCTTATTTTTAGGGGTGGCTAGGTGGCGCAGTGAGTAGAGTGTTGGCCCTGGAGTCAGAAGGACCTGAGTTCGGATCTGACCTCAGATACTTAATGCACACACAAAAAAACCCAGCCGTGTGACCTTGGGCAAGTTACTTAACCCCAATTGCCCTCCAAAAAGCAAAAAAAAAAATCTTATTTTTAATTTATGGAATAAAGCATTTTTTATATTTACCACACACACCATTTCTTTCAGCATAGAAAAATCATGTTCAATAATTCATTTATCAATTCCCCAATTGATGAGTACCTAATTTGTTTTCAATTCTTATCTATCACAAAAAGTGCTGCTATAAATACTTGAGCATATATGGTGATTTTTTTACTCAGCAATGGCTACCTTAGAGTATAACTTTAGTAATGGGTCTCTGATTCAAAAGATATGGGAATTTTACTCAAAATATTAATATAATAATAGTTCTGATATGTTTGTCCCATTTCACATCTTCACTAACTATTAGAGGTCTGTCTTTCCACAATGCCAAAATTATTACATTTTCTTTTGTCAATATGCAGGGTGTGAGGTGAAACTTCAGGGCTGTTTTATTTACATTTATCTTATTCGTAATTTACAAATTTTTTCATTTAATTGTGAATACAGTTCTGAGAACTGTTTATATTCTTTGGTGATTCATATATTGAAAAATAGCTGTAGATCATATATGTTTATAAATGCATACTATATCTTTCATACCAAAATATCTTCAGAGAAATTTGATACAAAGTTATTTTTTGCTTTCATTCATGACTTTCTTTTATATCCTAGATGCATTGATGTTTTCTGTGAATGAACTTTTCAGGTTCAAGTTCTTTCTTCTTCTATAGATACTCATGTTCATTTAGTTTATTTTCTAGAGGTGGTCCTATTCCCATTAGCTCTCTGTAATAGTACTGGAATTTAAAGATCCCCCTGTATTGGCTTGGTTTTCAGTTCGAGTGTTAAAGCCCAGAACTTGTGAATCCCACTTGTGGCATGGACTTATTGACTTGAAAAGAGAGGGCTGAACTGGGAGGAGCTGGTGCTGTGAATTTAGAAAGACACAAGCAGAGAAACAGGAGCAGAAGAATTTTTGGAAGCAGCATCATGGAAGCAGAGAGGGAGAGAGAGAGGATTGCTGAGGGCTAGTTGGAGATGCCCAGGCCTTTTGAGAGCTGCCACCTGGAGCTGCCAAGGACTTAGGAGCCGTAGCTGTGATGCCGATACTTTGCTTTGATATTGCTTGGCCAGATTTGTCCACTGGTGAAGGACAGTGCTGTTGTTACAGACAGTTGCTGTTGGTTCAGAAGCCTTGAAAAAAGATTTTCTTGTTTTATGCTTACAGAAATCCTGGAAGACGGTCTTGCTAATGTTTTCAGACATCCTAGGACTGTTCTACAGACAGAGAATGAATTAATGAGGACATTGGCAATGTATCTTATGGCCTTATTAATAGAAGGCTGCTATGCTGGTATTTTGAACCTTGGAAGTTGCCTTCGCTTGGCATTACACTTTCTTCCCTTTATCCTTTATGCCCTCTTCTCATTTGATATTCCCCTTTCCTCTCCTGCTTTCAGCTAGTCCTCTTCCCCAGTTGTTGTTGTTGTTTTTCTTTTTGTGCCTCTCTTTTTTCCCCTTTTTGGAGGGTGAAGGCAGGGCAATTGGGGTTAAGTGACTTGCCCAAGATCACAGGGCTAGTGTTAAGTGTCTGATGACAGATTTGAACTAAGGTCCTCCTGACTCAAGGGCTGGTGTGCTATTTATTCACTTTGCCCCCTAGTGCCCCTTTGTACCCATTTCTTAAAAATAAAATCTCTTACCCTATTCATTATTCATCTTTTTTTCTTTGTTTATTCTAGAATCTGACTTTCTTATTCATTATATCTTTAACTTATTTCTCTTTGCCCTGTATTCTTCTTGTGTTCAAGACTTGGAAAAGAACCATTTTAAACTCTCTCTTCTATGCACTTTCTGCCACTGAGCTAGGGTTTACCCCACAGATTTGCCTCTTCCATTGTTCCTTACTTCCAATGTCAATTATTGTAGACTGTGGGTGTCAAAAGGACACTGATCTATGGTGGGGACCCTGTTTCACTGCATCTCTCATTAAACAGTCAATCAATGATATGTATAACTTCTTGTTGACCTTTTTTTCCCCTCTGTCTGTAAATCATTTCTTTGTCTCCATGTTTTCCCACTCCTCAAAGAGCCAGTAGTCACCAGAGATTCCAACTACCCCATTTTTGGGGAAAATAGAATTTCCAAGTACCAAATTCCCTAAGAATCATCTGCTTCAACATCGTCTATCTCTTTCCAGTCATCTTTCTTTTTCCATAAGAGCATTTATTAGTATAACTCATCTAACCTCCAAATAAAGTCCTTCCTGTACCCCTCTTTTCAAATTTCCCTCTTCTTCCCCATTCCCTGGTAGGCTCTTCTCTTTTTGAGATCACATAAGTAATTTTCTACTCATTTCTAGCCCTTGATTTTTTTCCTGGTACATCATACACTCCCCTCTATCTCTCTGTTCTACACTCCGTTTCATGTAACTTTTTATGTCACAACTTGTTATTCAAATGTTTTTTTTTTTCCTTTGTAGACAAAGGTAATTCTTCTGATGTCTCATCGAATGTGTCTTTTCTGAATTGAAATGTTAAATTTAGCCACTATGTGCCATGGAGTTTTCAACTTTGTTAATTTGTTTGTTTTCTAAAGATGATCTGTAAGTACCTGAAATTAGAATTTTATTTTCCATGTATAGAAGTTTGAGGAGGTTCTCTTCTCTTATTTTCTTTATTATAGTGTAAGTTTCCTTATTGTTGTTGTTTGTTTTCTCTTATTCTTCTCAGAGATTTATCAGCCTTGGGTTATCTCCATGAAGCCTATGTTATGTGTTGTGCTTGTATAGTGAGCATCTATTCTTTAATATTATTGTTATTATTCTTGCCTCTCTACTTCTAGTTTATTCTTCACTTACCTGAATTTGCATCGACAATCCGTTAGTGTCTTTTCTTTCTTTGTTAAGTCTCATATCACAGATTTGTTTTTGTTTTTCTTTGTTTGCTTGCTTGTTTTTGTTTTTTTTTTTCCTATTCTCTTCATTAATTTTGCTGTTAAGGATATACATTTTGCTTTCATCATTGTCATTTCTCCTTTAAATCCCTTGGAAATAGCATGTTTTGGTTCCTTGGTCTCTTCAAATTCTATAGATTCCTCTATAGATTCATCACATGTTAGATCATCTTCCTTTGTTTTATAGGATTTATTCATGCCTAAACTCATTCACTAGATATGGTAACCATATGGTTACTGTATTTTTTTTTGTTAATTTATCTGTTTATGTTTAAGACCTTCCAATTTTCTTTTCTGAAACCCATGTTACTTTCAGTCTTTTTTTTAAACTTTATTTTCTGCATAATTTAATTACTTTTCCAATCATTCCTTCCCCAGTGATCCCAAGTCACAAAATAGGGAATACAGTGGCCAAGCAGTCTCTCATGTTCCTTGGGAGTTCTTTTCCCCCTAATTGGCACCCCTACCAAGTTTGATTATGGGTAAGGTGTTCCTTGTGCAGCTGGGCTGGCTCTATAATGGGTACAGTGTCTCATCTGACAGATTAATCTGCTGTTTAAGTAAGTGAAGCAGGTCACTCAGCCACTTTTCTTGCTGGCACATCATCTGTCTAGGCTGCTACTAAAACTGACACCTGTTTCTTTTGAAAGGCTAATCTGATGACTTTGACATATTTCCTGATCTAACTTTTCTCTCTCACTGTAGCAGCAAGCACCCCAAAATACCCAGGGTTGCTGCCAACACAGGTTCTTAGATCTGCTTTTCTAAAGGAAAGCAACTCAAAATGGGTTAACAAGCTTACTTTAATCAATCAAACATATATAATTTACTTAGTTCAGGGGAAAAAGGTCAGCACCCTCAACTTCAGAGTATACAGACAGAAACATTTCAAGCAGACAGACCTCCAACTGTCTAACCATTACATCCATACCAAATCACAGTTAACAGAGAGGGACGCATCAACATCTGGGTTTTTCAAAGCCGGGGGAGCTCTCAATGGCTGCCCAGAGTCTCATCTGCTCAAATCACACAAAACCTCTCAAAGTGAGCCTCAAAGTAAAGCCTCCCATCAGGGCTTACATAGCTTTCTCTTGGCTCAGAGAATGTAACAACCTTCTAGAGCCACTGCCCAATCACAAAGTATCTCCCGAAAACAAGCCTTACACCACAGACTCCAGGTGCACTTAAGCCAAGGGGCAGGGAAGATCTTAATTTATATTCCTGTAACAGTGTTTTCTTGTTTTTGTCGTTTTTTTTTAAATAAACCATTGGAGCCAGAAGACAACTATGGGTATCTCTATGTGATTTTTCTATAAGACCAACATGAATTCATAGAAAGGAGCCTTTATTTCAAATGGAAATTAGTCAAGAAAGAGATAATGGAGCAGATGGAAATTTAAAGGATATATAGTCATTGTAATGAATCTAAGAAGTGATCAGGATGAATAGCCTGCAATGGTCCATGCCCTAGCATTGGACTGAGTGATTCCTGAGGCACAAAGCCCACAATTGTTTCTCATTCCTCCAAATTCATGAACTGCAGCTCCCTACTGATCAGAGAGCTTGAGAGTGAGAATTTGCATGTTAAGGGACACACAGGGACTAAAATTTTTCTGTAGGCAACCACCTGGCACAAGGCTATAAAAATTATTTGAATGATGACAACTTAGAAGACATAATGATCTGATCTAAATGGAAAATAAGCTCAAACTTAGAGAAGACCCATTCCCAGGCTTTTGACAATTCATTTTTTCACACAACATTGACTGTCTAGGATGATGTTAAACAACAACAAAAAAAATCCAGGGTTACAACAGTTCTGCAACTTACCAAATTACCCACAGCATGAAAAGAGCATACCAATGTTCACTTTGGAATGTCCTTAATGAAGGGAAAATTTATGACCATATGGCTTGGGAATGGCATAAGTCCAATTACTCCTGGAAGAAAATTACAATTATGCTGAGGGGCATCATTAAAATTATATTCCTTACCCTAACAGCACAGAATTCCACTTTGTAGAAGTTATTTTGACATTTATAGACCTGGGGGGAAAGTATTGCATGTGGGTTTAATGGAAGTGGTTAGAGAGATGAAAACCCAGACAGGAAGAAATCTAGCTTTCAAAGCTATCAACCTCCTCTGATTTCAACAGTTGTGGAACATTTGAAGATAATAATATGGTTTGGTTTAAAAAAAATCTGGAAAATCCCTACCCTGAATAAAAAAGTTCTATGGAATGAAAGAAAATCAAAAATGAACAAATCCACAAAAATTCATTACCAACATGAGTGATTTCAGGAACCTAATCTCTTGGTTGCTAGCCAGAACATAATTTTGTGTTGTTTCATATAAAGTTGAATCAATTTAATCATAAGTGAGACTTTCAATGAACTGTAATTTATTTGTTAGAGCAACTCAAGGCACATCTTTTGATTTGGGACAATTGTGATGCGATCATTCTCCAGTAAACAATAGTCATTCCATTTTCCTAGAGATTTCTTCCTGACAGCTATTTCAGCTGCTGTTTCATCATTCATCGAAGTGTAATTTCTCCTTTAAAAATACTTAGTTTAAATACTATTTAAGATTTTAAGGAAAGAAGACAAAGAAGAAGGAGTAAATGTTTTGGTCAAAGAGGATTACAAGATCAAAGGATCATAAACTGTAAGATTCCATCTTATCCTCAACACAGATGCAAAGATTGTTGTTTAGTTCTATTTGTTTTCTCAGTTGACGTCTTCTTTATTATGCTAGTTGTGTTATATACTTTAATAAGATGAACAATATTCTACAGCATTAGCAAGCTAGCCAGGAATCAAATGATGATACGTTTTAAATACCATAATTAGGAAGTTGTATTGTGTCCTAGAGACAACCAGGAGAAACTGAAAGCTTTTAATCACAATTAAGACATGATCCAATTACTGTTTTAAGATTATCAATTTTGTAGAAACAGAAAGTATGGATTGTGGAGTGAAGAGATTTAAGAAAGAGGCAAATTAGGTGGCTATTCAAATAGACTAGGTAAGAAGAGATAAAGGCTTGAGGTAGAGAGAGGTTCTGAGAATACAAAGTAGATGGCAAAGAAGAAACTTGCAGCTATAAACTTGTCATGTTCTAGCAAATGATTTCATGTACATGAACTATAATCAAGATAGCAAAGTCAACAGAGGAAATGACAAGATTTGTTCAGGTTCCTTTTCAATGGCAGGAATTCCAACTACAATAAGAATGAAGATGCATTGAATACGAAGATGTGACATACGGTCAATCTAAGTGAGTTACTTGTATGCCTGAGATATTAATAACAACAAAAAATAGCCTATGATATTATGTGTAGAATATATATGAAGAATTTATAAATAAGAAGAAAAAAAAAACTATGAACTATCTAGAAGTATGAATTGGTAGAAAAGAAAGGAAGGGAATAGAAAAAGCCTTTATTATAGTACTTTCTTTGTGTAAGGTATCATTTTATATACTTTAATTTTTAAATTAATAATCAATATGTATTTTTAATTTCAGGTAATGTGATTTACACAGAGTGTCTCATTTGATTCTCAGAACAAAACAAAACTTGTTGGAAAAGAGGTAAACAAGTGATTGCTAGGGTAGCAAAGAGTGTCTGGGGCCAAATTTGAACTCTGGTCTTCCTGATTGCAGGCCCACCACTATCCTTTTCACAAACATCACTGCCTATAGAAATAAAGAATTAGATCAGATTGGTTCATTTTATTTTCTTCTAACCCTGGGTATTTTACCTTTACTATAATAGAAATAGCCATAGCTACTGTTTATATAGAACTTTAATTTTCATAAAATACTTTACACATATTATTCTATTTGGTACTCATTACAACTCTGGGGTGTTATTTCCATTTTATTAGAGGGGACCCTGAAGCATAATTTGGAAAACTTAGAACTTCCTGCCTCCAAGTTCAATGCTATATCAATTACAAAATGTTTTCTCCAATAATAGGTGTATAATAAAAGTTATAGACAACAATTGAAAAATTTTAATGTGTAGTCAAATGCATTAATATAACTATAACCATGTATTCCCACAGAATCAAAATACTAACCTCACAAAGTTTTGTGATGAATTTTTTTTCCTTTATTTTTAAGGTTCTTGGTTAATTGATTTCTATTGTTTACTTGTTTACACCTCAACTACATTTCCTCCTATATTTTGGTTTCTCTCCACTCCCAGAAAGTTATCCCTTATAAAAACTGAATCCTAGCTTTTCGCTGGCTCTCTTCTCTCTTCCGCCGTTTCGCGGGAGGCGGAGGCGGCCCCCGCCATGGCCTGGAACACGCTGTCCTCGCGTTTCCTCAAGGTGGACATCGACGAGTTCGACAAGAACAAGGAGGAGGCGGCGGCGGCTGCGGCGGCGGAGTCGTGCCCAGACTCGGACCCGGACCCCGGGGAGGTGGACAGCCTGCTGCGGCAAGGTGATATGCTCAGAGCATTTCATGCAGCTTTACGAAACTCCCCTGTCAATGCGAAGAATCAAGCAGTAAAGGAACGGGCCCAAGGAGTGGTACTGAGAGTCCTCGGGAACTTTAAAAGCAGTGACATAGAGCAGGCTGTACAATCATTAGACAGAAATGGCATCGACTTGTCAATGAAGTACATTTGTAAAGGATTTGAAAAACTCACAGAGAATAGCAGCGCAGTGTTACTTCAGTGGCATGAGAAGGCATTAGCAGTAGGTGGTCTAGGTTCCATAATAAGAGTTCTCACAGCAAGAAAAACTGTTTAAAAAAAAAAAACTTTTAACTTGCACCGAGAAGACCAGAAGAGTTTGGGGGACCCAGGACAAGGAAGAAGGAATAATGGAGATGACACTGGCCTTCTCCAAAACTACAATGAATCTATTTCAGACCATTCATTTGTTGAAAATGCTTTTTATTTTTGAGGTGGAGGAGGGGAAAACCAATGTTCTGCTGCTGCCTTTTCTGAATCCTGCACAGGATCTGACATTCTCCTTCACCTAGGAGTAACAAATTGCCACCAGTGAAATTGGATATTGGAGAGAGGAGGATTCGTTCTGCTGGTGGGTGCTCCTGGGCACTGCTGATGTAGAATGTTGGGATGCCTTTGGCAGGTGTAGAATTTTTGCTGCTTGGAAAGGGAGTGCTTGTTTGGTGTTATATTTAAAAAGAATCTGAGGGTTTGTACAGAAATAGTGTTCCTAGAGGAGGGAAGCATACTGTGGGGCTGATTTTTATTGTAAAGTGCCTGCTGGATCAATAAAGCTCTTCACTCATTAGTATATTAATTTTTGGTGTGTTTAATCCAGTAAAACAGAAGAGTGATGCTAAATGGCAGGGCCTCTAAGTTGTTCAGGGAGACTGACCAAGAACAAGAGAGCTGCATGTCTTGGCTCTTAAGCCATGTGGATGCATGCTGCTTGTGGGTCTAGTCTACATTACAGTCAGGCCATTAGCTCTGCATCACTGCCTAAGCTGATGGATCACAGGAAGGCACAATGATATTTGGTGTTTAAATATTTATTGTTTCATACAACTTCAAGTTTACCTTGTCTGTACATCTTGGTTCTTAAGTTAATAAAGTACCAACCACGTTTAAAAAACAAAACAAAACTGAATCCTAAAAATGAAAGAATGAAGAGAATAACCCAATAAAATTGTTCAACAGAAATATAATATAATTGTTATATACAATGTCCCATACCTAAATATTGAAAATGAGCAAAGGAAGATTTCTTCTCCTCTCCTTTGGGAGCTAACCTTGTTGTATAAAATTCAATACATGGTTTCATTTGTGTTTGTTGTCCTTTATACTTACATTTTATAGGCTTTGAGCATTTTGTTTTTTCTGGACTTGCTTATTTTAATTTTGCCTCCGTTTATTCAGGTTTCCCACCTCCTCTATATGCTTTTCTGTATTTATCATGCTTGTCATTTCTTCTAGCACATTAATATTCAATCATGTTCAGGCACCATGGTTTGTTTAGCCATTTTCCATATGATAGACATCTAGTTTTTCCCCCATTTTCTTATGAACACACAAAGTGTTTTTATATGAAAATTTTGTACTATATGAAAATTTTTGTTTTTATTAAGCTCTGTACAGGTTATATATTGAGCAGTGAGATCTCTGGATCAAAGAGTAGGGATGTTTTTTTTTTTTTGTTGTTGTTGTTGTTGTTGTTTTGCTTTTTGGAGGGCAATTGGGGTTAAGTAACTTGCCCAAGGTCACAGGGCTAAGTTTTTGTTTGTGTGTGCATTAAGTGTCTGCGGCTGGATCTGAACTCAGGTCCTTCTGACTCCAGGGCCAGAGCTCTACTCACTGCGCCACCTAGCCGCCCCCTGAGTATGGATGTTTTAGATAATTATGGGCATAAAGTTCAATTAGAGAAATGCACTCATCATCCAGGAACTGCTACATAAATAGGAACTAATCAACAAGAGGTATGCCAACCTCATAATAAGGAAAAAGCAAAGAGAGGGTATATATGGAGTAGTATTGAATAATGTTAAGCCAGAGAAAACAGTAACAAAAGCTTTTGAAGGGGAGCTTTGGGAGGGTTTTTTATATATAAATGTATTTATTTTTAGTTTTTAACATTCATTTTCACAAGTTTTAAATTTTCTTTGCCTCCCTTCCTTCCCTCACTCCCCAAGATGGCATGCAACAAAATATAGGCTCTACATTTACATTCTTATTAAACATTATTATAACATTATGTAACAAATATGTTCACATTAACTATGAACAATAAGTTTTAAGACAAGGCCTGAGCAGGGAGATGGCACACCAGCTGTTATTTGAACACACACACACACACACACACACACAAATCAATCACAAACAGCTGATTATCCTTCAATATAATATTAAGTTGCAGAGAACTCCTGCACTTTCCAGAAGAAAATGCCAAAACCTGGATGTTCTTCTATTTTGTAATACTGATTTATTGGAAATTTCTCTGTTTCTTTCATGGTATTTTACTAGGTCAGCCTCATATGTAGTATTTAAATGACCAAAGCCCTTGTTTCAGTAAAGTTTCTTCGCCTTGATAAATATCTGGAAAGACAATCTGCAGTTAGATTGAATAATGAGAAAAAAGGGAATCTTAAACAGCTTGTCATTACTTCTGTTGACTCTTCATTCATCACCATCTATTTCCATTGCCATTGCCAAGACCTGTAAATTCTGCCATCTGATATTTTTCATAACATTCCCCTTCTTTCCATGAAAACAATACTTACCACAGTTCAGATACTCACTACCTTTTACCTATACAATTGCTACATGTTTCTTATTGGTTTCCCTGCTTTTAGTCTCCTAATTCACCAATTAAACTTCCACAGAAGAATACAATCAAATTGCTAAACACAAGTCTTAAATTCCACCTATCCCTTTGGAATTGAAAATACTTCACCATCCAGGTCAGCCATTTTTTTCCCCCACCTGATTACATAGTTGCCTTCTCTCAAACACTTCAGGTTCCCGTGAAACTGAGTACCTTATTCTCAATTACCTGTACACATTTCTTCTCCTATTATTGCATAGACTAAACCCTGTGATCCAATGCTGGCCCTTCTCACTTCTTCTTGGAAACAGAAGACCACTTCAAACATCCATTCAAATGACACCTCCCACAAAATTTCATTCCTGATTTACCCATTTTTATTAATTCATAAGATTACTTTGTTTTTGTTGTGTGTATATATTTGTATCAATCCCTGTGCATATGTCATTTCTTGCCCAGTACAATGAAAGCCCCTTCCTCAAATCACTGCCTCATTGTAGTAGAGGGGTTTGTGTAGCTCAATGAAATTATACGTTTTGCTCTGTAGAGTTACTCAAGATGGATAAGTCAAAGTAGCGTGTTCTGACAAAAGGCTATCTATGCAATTGAGAAGAAAATACCAAACCACTTCAGTATCTTTGCCAAGAAAACTCTTACAGATAGCACTAAAATGATAAAAAGAATGATATAAGAAGATAAGCCCCTCAGGTGGGAAGTTGTCCAATACACTACTGTGGAAGAGCAGAGGACAGTTAAAAGTAGCTGTAGTACTAATTAGGTGGTTAGGCCAATGCTGAATGGAAGCTCAACAGAAGATTCATTTGATGATGAAAAGAAAGTTCAATGCAACAAAAGCAATGTCACATAGACACCTGGAATGTAAGATATTTGAAGCAAAATAAACTGAAGTGTATGTGTGTGTGTGTGTGTGTGTGTGTGTGAGAGAGAGAGAGAGAGAGAGAGAGAGAGAGAGAGAGAGAGAGAGAGAGATGGAGGGGAAGTATTTAAATAGGTCAGAGAGGAGAGGAGAGGAGAGGATATCACTTTACATTTTGTTTTGTTTTGTTTTCCCAGAGGCAATGTATGGCTAAGAGAACTGGATTATAAAGAAAGTTGAGCACCACAGAATAAAACTGTGGTGCAGGAGAAGACTTTGGAGAGTCCCTTCAATAGTAAGGAGATTAAATCAGTTGATACTTACAGAAATTAATTTAGGTTGTTCATGAGGTCAAGTATTGAAGCTGAAGCTTAAATACCTTGGCCATATAATGAGAAGATGTGACTTATTGGAAAAGTCCCTAATGTTGTAAAAGAATAAAGGTAAAAGGAAATCAGATGACAGAGGATGAGTGTATACATAGTATCATACAAACAACACACATGAGCTTGGACAGCCCTCAAGTGATAGTGGAAAATAGCAGATCCTGATGTGGTGTGGTCCATGGGGTCATGAAGATTTAGACATGACTGAATGACTGAAAAAGAGTAAGAATAAAATTTAGTTCAAGGCAAAGATTATTTATTTGTATTTATTTATATTTTATATGCATATATTAGAGACATGTTTTATATATATATATATTTAGTTTTATGTATAAACACAGCATAAATATATACACATATACATACATATGCTTATTTGGGAATTTATCTACATTCATTTATAAATATTAATGTTCAATTTATTAATTACATTTAATTAACCAATTGAATAATTATGTATCATATATTAATTACAATATATGTAATTACATATAAGCTAATTTATATTTAATTTTTCTATCCACAGTGCTCAGTTCTAGAACTTGATATGACATATTGTAGCAGCAAGCACCCCAACATCCCCAGGGTGGTTGCCAACACGGGTTCTTAGATCTGCTTTTTTTTTTTTTTTTTTGCTTTTTGGAGGACTATTGGGGTTAAGCAACTTGCCCAAGGTCACACGGCTAGGTTTTTATTTGTGTGTGCGTTAAGTGTCTGAGGTCGGATCCGAACTCAGGTCCTTCTGACTTCAGGGCCAGCACTCTACTCACTGCACCACCTAGCCGCCCCAGATCTGCTTTTCTAAAGGAAAGCAACTCAAAATGGGTTAACAAGTTTACTTTAATCAAACAAACATATGTCATTTACCTAGTTCAGGGGGAAAAGGTCAGCACCCCGAACTTCAGAGTATACAGCCAGAAGTTTCAAAACAGAGAAACAGATCAAGCAGACAGGATTCCAAACTGCCCAACCATTACATCAATACCAAATTACAGTTACCAGAGGGGGAAGCATCAGCATCTGGGTTATTCAAAGCCAGCAGGAGGAGGGGTTCTCAACAGCTGCCTACAGTCTCATCTGGTCAAATCACACAACACTTCTCAAAGTGAGCCCCAAAGCAAAGCCTCGAATCATGGTTCATATAGCCTTCTCCTGGCTCAGAGAAGGTAACAACCTTCTTGACCCACTGCCCAATCACAAAGTATCAAGGTGTGGGCTTTTCTGTAAAACAAACCTCCCACCACAGGCTCCAGGTGCACTTAACCTAGGGGCAGGGAAGATCTTTAAATTTGCATTTCCATTACACATGTAGTAAACATTTAAGGATTATTTTGCAGATCACAAAGAGTTATTTCTATTTTCCATGGAATGGTGCGAGTCTGTATGAAGATAATTACATCCTATGATTTGTTTTTCCGAAGTATATTAGGAGACTGAACCCCACATATAACAATATTACTTGAAACTAACTTTTAACTTGTAGGTCAACTCTCAGGCCACAGGAGCTTGATTCATTTTTATGCTTAATTTTAATTTAAACTCTAGAATATTTCCAGGATGTTTTAATATTTTATTTTTGTAATTAAAAAATCTGAAACCTCTTTATCAATTTTAAGGAATGCTTCCTTTATAAACTCTTCTCTGATTATCTCTCACTTTCACTACTCCCTTAAATGGAATCCTCTTTTAATTATTCTTACGGTATCACCTGGTATTAAAGTCTCTTTTATATTCTTTTTTTAATATTCCTTTAATCCAAATAAGCTGCTAGTATGATTTTTCTTTCATATCTCTACTGTTATATTTGTATCTTAACAGAGAAACAGTTTGTGATTTCCATCTCCCATTTTTCAAATAACTGTCTTTACAACAGGGAGGGCAGAAGGAGGGGAGATATATCTTAAATCTAATAAGCAAAATGGGAATCCAGGCTTGAAAAATAATTAGGCAGCTCATGGCAATGTAAAAAGGATAAATTAGGAATTGAGAGATTTACGTTCAGGTTCAGATTTTGCTGCTAATTCACTAGATAAGGTTTGTTAAATCACTTTAATTTGTTGGGACCCAGTGACTTCATCTCTTTATTGATGCATTTGAACCACATTTAAAAGTACTTCCAAGTCCAAGGATTTACAATCCTATATGCAAAAGGTAAATCAGATAAAAAAACCCTAAATAAAAAGTTTACATTGTTTATTTTTATTTTATTTTTTTGTTCTCTTCATCCAGGTAGATTTGATTAATTCCTTTGCAAGAAATTAGACTAAGATTAATAGTTTATTTCTTCATATGTTCTTTTTAGTGGATAATGACTAAGGAAATAGAAAAATAAAAAAGTCCCCCACCCTCTTTACATTCAAGATTATAAATTATATTTATCTACTTTAGCACCCTCCAGTAACTTGGAAAGATTGCATCTTTTATAACAGGGAATTGGGGAAAAAAAAAGATTCTCCTTGAAGTTGATACTTTACCTGTGGGAATCAGTTTACAGAATTTAAATGTTCATTGGTAATGAGTACTAGAAATATAATCAGAAATCCGAGACCAAATCTGTTCATTGCTGCCCATAAGTCTTTGGAAAAATCATCCCAACAAAGGATGGAATATTTTTACTTGTTTATATTTTGATGTATTTTTGCTTTTTCCCTCACAATAAACCAATATTTTTGTTCTTCTTTTACTAAGCTGATAATTTGCTTCTTATATTTTTTTATTGCATGGACTCATTTCTTTTCCTATTTTTCTAATATTCATATATTTCTTTAGTTCTTCCATGAATTTTTCTTTACCTTGTTCTGAATTTGCATTCTTCTTCAAGGTTTTATCTTTTTACATGTTGTCTTATTCTGAGTTTATGTCTTGATCATCCCTATCACCATAGTAGATTTTTTTTTAGTATTTTTCATTTTATTTTTTCCCTATTATATGCAAAAAGAATTTTTGACACTTGTTTTAAAAGTTTTATGCTTCAAATTTTCTCCCTTCCTCTTTCCCCAACCCTCCTATTGAGAAGGCAAGCAATTCTATATAGGATATGCACATGCATATCCATAATACTTCTGTTGTGACAGAAAACATAGACAAAACTAAAGAAAAATAAAGTTATAAAAATATGCTTCAATATGTATTCAGACTCCATCAGTTCTTTCTCTGGAGATGGATAGTATGTTTCATCCTGAATCCTTCAGTGTTGCCTTGGATTGCTGGATTGCTGAGAATGGCTAAGTTATTCACAGATGATCACCTTACAATATTGTGGTTAATTTTCACACAATATGTTTCACTTTGTGTCAGCTGATGCAAGCCTTTCCAGGTTTATCTGAGAGCAACCTGCTCATAATTTCTTATAGTACAATCGTATTCCATCATAATAAAATACCACAATTTGTTCATCCATTTTCCAATTGATGGGCAGCCTCTCAATTTCTAAATTTTTGCCCCCAGAAAAGACTTGTTATAAATACTTTTGTACATGTAGTACTTTTCCTCTTTTCATCTCTTTTGGGGTACAAACTTAGGAGTGGTATTGCTAGGTCAAAGGGTATGCATGATTTTATAGGATTTTAGGCATAGCTCCAAAGTGACCTAAAGAATGGGTGAATCACCTCACAATATGGCCAATAGTGCCTTAGGGTCTCATTTTTCCAACATCCCCTCCAGTATTTGTCATTTGTCTTTTCTGTTCTATTAGCCAATCTAATAGGTAAGAGGTAGTACTTTAGAATTGTTTTAATTTGTATTTCTCCACTCAATAGGAATGAAAGTATTTTTTCTTCCATATGGATAATGATAGCTTTTATTACTTCATCTCAAAATGGATCATATATTTCATTCATTTATCATTTGGGAAATGACTCATTTTTTTTTTTATAAACTTGATTCAGTTCTCTATACGTTTGAGAAATGAGGCCTATATCAGAGAAACTTATTTCATTTTTTTCAGTTACTATTGCAAATTGTATTTCAGTCTATCTATTCCCTACCCTCATTATTCTATTATCTCTATCTCCTTTCACCCTGTCCTACAATAAGTGTTTTGCTTTTGACTACTACCTCCCCTCCTCTCTTCTCCTGTCTAACATCCCCCAACTTTCTCTTATCACCTTCCTCTCCTATTTTCCTGCAGGTATAAGATTGATTTCTATAATCAATTGCATGTATATATTATTCCCTGTTTGAGTCAATTCTGAGATGAGAGTAAGGTTCACTCACTCTGCCTCACCTCTCCACTCTTCCCCTCCATAGCAAAAACATTTTCTTGCCTGTTTTATGTGAAATAATTTACACCATGCTACTTCTCCCTTTTTCTTTCTCACACTACATTGCTCTCTCACCCCCTAATTTTATTTTTTACATATCATCCCTTTATGTTCAACTCACACCTTTGTCCTCTGTCTATATATACTCCTAAGTACCCTAATAATGAGAAAGATCATATGATTTACAAATATCATCTTGTCATGGAAGGATGTAAACAGTTTAACCTTATTAACTCTCTTATGAATTTCCTTTCCTGTTTACTTTTTTATACTTCTCTCTCGAGTATTGCATTTGAAAGTCAAATTTTCTAGTCAGCTCTGGTCTTTTTATGAAGAATGCTTGAAAGTCCTCAATCTCATTGAAGATTCATTTTGTGCCCTGAAATATTCAGATTTCCTGGGTAGGTGATTCTTTTTTGCCCTCTGAAATATCATATACTGAGTCCCCTAATCCTTTAATGTAGACGTTTCTAAATCTTGGGTTAACATGACTGTGGTTCAATCATAGTTGAATTGTTTCTTCCTGGATGCTTGCAATATTTCCTCCTTGACCTGGGAACTTTGGAATTTGGCTATAATATTCCTGGGAGTTTTAATTTTGTGGTTTCTTTCCAGAGGTGATTGGTGAATTCTTTCACTTATTATTTGAGCCTTTGATTCTAGAATAGAAGGGTAGTTCTCCTTGCTAATTTCTTGGAAAATGATATATAGACTCTTTATTGTTTATTTTTTTTTTATCATGGCATTCAGGCAATCCAATAATTTTGAAATTATCTCTCCTAGAGCTTTTCCCAGGTCAGTTGTTTTTTACACTGAGATATCCAACATTATCTTCTTTTTTATTCTTTTAGTTTTGTTTTATTGCATCTTGATTTCTCATAAATTAATTAGCTTCCATCTGTTCCATTCTGATTTTTAATGAATTATTTTCTTCAGTGAGCCTTTGAACCTCATGTTCAATTTGGCCAATTCTGTTTTTTAAGGCATTCTTTTCTTCATTGTGTTTTGGGGCCTCTTTTACCATTTGACCAAGCCTATTATTTTTTTCCTAAGGTGTTCTTTTCTTCAGTATTTTTTGTGTTTCCCTTACCAAGCAGTTGACTCATATTTCATGATTTACTTGCATCACTTTTATTTCTCTTTCCTATTTTCCCTATACCTCACTTACTTGATTTTCAAAATCCTTTTGAGCTTTTCCATTGCCTAAGGCCAATTCCAATTTTTCTTCGAGACTTTGGATGTAGGAGTTTTGCCTTTTTTGTCTTTTTCTGAGTGTATATTTTGATCTTCCTTCTCACCATAGTAACTTTTTTTAGTTTTTTATTCTTGATTCTTGATCATTTTCCCAGCCTATTACTTGACTTTAACTCTTTATTAAAGTAGGACTCTACTTCAAGGATGGAAGGAACACTGTCCCAAGCTTCAGGGGTTTTGTGCAACTATTTTCAGAGATTTTCCTAGGGACCTGTAAGTTTTTAGTTCCTTTAAGGTTTTCTGATCCAAGGTAAGGTGTTTGCTCCTCTTCTGGACTACGCTCTGGTCTGTGAGCCACCGCAAGGACTCTTCTGCCCTGGAACTGTGAGATGGGTTCCCCATCCACTGGTGCCGCCAAGTTCTGGTGTGCTGATTCTCCTACTAGTCCTGGGAGTGTCACCCAGGACTGTGACCCAGATCTGAGTGTGGGAAAAGAAACAGAGGCCTGCCTCAGTACTAGCAAAAAGACTCCTATGATCTCCTTCTGACCAGTTTTTCAACACACTTATTATCTGTGGGCCAAGAGCTCCAGAAGCATCCAATGCCAATTTATCTGCTACTGCTGATTCAGTCACTGTCAAAGTCTATGTCTTGTTTTCTGTTGCCTTTGTCCCTGCCTTTACTCTGTCATATTGACTCTACCTCTACCATAGTAGTATATGTTTTCTTTTGTTGCTTATTTCCTCAACCCATTTCTTTTCTTTATACTTTAGTTAAAGTTAGTTCTTCTTGGGTGGCTAGGTGGTACAGTGTCTCTGGCCCTGGAGTCAGGAAGACCTGAGTTCAAATCTGGCCTCAAACACTTAACACAGACACTAGCTGTATGACCTTGGGCAAGTCACTTAAATCTAATTGATGTAAAAAAAAAATTAGTGCTTCTTTCAATCCTGAAACTGTGACCATGTCCCCTACTCCTTTGCAGCCACAAAAGCTAGCACTCCTCTATGTTCTTGAACTGTGACCAAAACTCCTAATTTCTTCGCCACTTCAGGCCACAATTCCTTGTGGGCAATGGCATTGCCAAATGCACCAAGTCCTATGGCTCTTGTCAGCAAAAAGTTCCCCTATAATCTCTTTATGATCACTTGTTAGACCTCCTTAACATCTTTGGACTGAGAGCTCTGGATGCTACAATTGCTCCTGCATTGCTTCCTTTAAAGCCCACTGTTAGTGCTTTTGCCACCATGTGCATTCTGGTCCACCCCGTACCACTACAGCATCACAGACCTTTCCTTCCAAGTTCTTAAGTTATCCTTAGATGATTCTTACTACAACCTTTTTGCTCCCTGTGCTGCTACAAAATGTGATTTGATGTATCATTTTAAATGTTTAGAGGGAAATGTTGGGAGAGTTCAGCTGGGTTTCTCCCTCTCATTTTGACTCTGCGGGCACACATCTGTGGGGAAAAGAGGGAAGGAACATTGGAGGAAAACAGGAAGAGAATGGCATCTCAGAAACCTAGGGGGAAAGAATACCAAGCAGGAGAGAGTGACCAACAGTGACAAAAGCTACAGAAAGGTAAAGGAAAAAATGAATATTGAGAAAAGTTGACAACCACGAGATCATTAGTAACTTCATAAAGAACAGTAATGATAAAGTCAGAAGCCAAATTGAAAGGGTAATTCCTTATAAAAGAAGAGAATGAGAGGAGAGAAAATGGAGGTACCTATCATAGATATTATTTTGAGGAGTTTAACTACAAAGGACAGACGAGATAAAGGATGATGGAAAAAATGGAATGATCAAGTGAGGATTTTTTTTCACAACATGAGAGACATAGGCATGTTTGTAGGCATTGGAAATGAAGCAGTAGAGAGGCATACATTGAAAATAATTGAAAGAGTGAAGATGAGAGAGGGGGCAATATGTTAGAGCAGGTGTGCTGGAATAGTATCACTTTATCATGTGAAAAAGGGTGAAGGAGGCAAAAGTGATAGACAATATCTAGGGGACAGGAAATTAGGAAGAAGAAAGAAGAGGGTGATCGATGTAAATGGACTTATTTTTGTCTGTAAAGTGTGACACCGAATTTTCAGCTGTGAGAAGAAGGAGAGGAGGATCACACAGTAGGCACACAATAAAGGCTGGTTAAGTTGATTTTTAGTCAATTGCTCTGGCCCTGTTTTCTTAATCATTGAATGTTAGGATTGTACTAGAGTTTTGCTAATGTTAATTCTGAATATACCTCAGTGTGTGTGTGTGTGTGTCTGTGTGTGTGTGTGTGTGTGTGTGTCTGTGTGTGTGTGTGTGTGTCTGTGTGTGTTTAAGAATTAAGGACATCTCTGTCAATCCAGAATGTTGTTTAAGTCTACATTATAGACAAACTGCTATTAACTCTGATGCAAAACAAATGAGCCAAATTGTTTTATTTGGTATCACTTTGTTATAGAGTATATTAGTCATATTAATTCACAGCATGTATTAGTCACAAAGATGATGTAAAAATAAAGTAGTTAGGAATGAAAAGGTTGAGTTACACATAGGAAAGAGAGTCATTGCCAAAAAGAATAACCACAGTGACAACCATTAATCTTCTACCACTACCATCACAACAATAATGGCAAACATATTAAATGTCTTTCATGGGCAAGTCAAATGCCCATGATAAGGGGTAAAAAAGTGAAACACATTTTCTCTGCATGCAAGAATCTCCTATTTTACTAGTGAGGTTTGGGTTGGTGTAAATGACACGTATGCTGAGAATCATAATATCTATTTCAGTTGCCTCTTCCAGTAAAGAGTCACTTCCAATACCAACATGCCTTTAAAAGAGCTAGCATATGCAGTGGTAAGAACTCATGGTTTTGAGTCAGAGAACCTGAGTTCAACTTATGTGAAATTGATAGTGACCCAGCTTCCCCTTGCGTGGGTTTTGACCTGTAAAGGGAGAAAAATAGATTAGTTAATTTCTACATTCCTTCTACTATAAATCTATGGTAAGGTAGTTCTTCTCACTGTAATGTAAACTGATTTGATAATTAGAACTACATAACAATGAGATGGGTTTCCACCAGGATATAAACTGTCACTGAAGGTCATCAAATAAGTGTCAGACAACATTTTCTTGGGGATGGTTTAGAGAGAATTCTTGTTTATTCAGTTAGCAAGCAATCAACCAAAATATGCCAGGAACTATATTTTGGGTATATAAAAATACAAATGAAATTGTTGTAGGACTCAATGAGTTTGTTTCATAATGATGAATGAATGTGTGCATGTATGTATCTATATGTATGCACATGTTTATAATGTGTAACAGATGTGTTTATGTATTGTTTCATGTATGTATAGTTATGTATGCATGTATGTGCACATATGTATATGTGCATGTATGCACAAGACTCAAGACAAATTTGGATGGGAAGAAACTTATAATGCAGGGGAAATTGGAAAGTCTCTTGTAAAAAGTGAATATAAGGTTCATTTTTGAAGGAAATTAGGTATTCTAAGTGGTAGGTGTGTGAAGATAGAGAGTATGAAAAAGAACAGAGACACTTCTGCAAGGACATAGAGAGAGTGATGGTGCCACATGGAATGAAAAGTACAAAGTCCAGTATAGTTGGATTGAAGAGTCTGTGGAGGACAATAAAGAAAATAAAGGGATAAGTCACAAAATGTTAAGTACCAAGTGTTGATTCAAGCACAGTTTAAACTTAGTGATATCTTAATTTCTCAGAGAAAGAGACAGACAGACAGACAGAAAGTAAGAGATGGAGGAGGTTCATAGGTATATAGGTAGGTTGAACACTTATTAAAAGCTTACTATATACTAGCCACTATTCTAACTGATGGGAAAAAATACAAACAAGTAAGGCAGCCCCTGCCTTCAAATAGTTTCTACTCAAAAGAAGGGTGGCAATAGATAAAGAGGTACTGAAAAGGGGGTTGGGATTAAAGGATTGTAGCTGAAAGAGGCTTATGGTATGGAGACAGCTAAGAAATGGCTTAGACATGACCTATGCCAAGATAATTGGAAAGGTCACATATTAGAGTGTAGGGACTCATAAATGAAATACAAGTTTCTGATAAAAAGGAATTGGAAGGAAAGGTGAAGAGAAGCATCATCTATATAGTTCCCAGTATTTGCCAGGCACTGTGCTAAGTACTTTACAAATAATAAGTTTAGGGAAATACTGATTTTATGTGCCCTATAAATTCTTTATTTACACATTCTATTAATAGTTTTAATTTAATTTCTTCCCTTAGTTTTGAGGGAAGCTGTTTTTAAAGACAACCGGTTAATGCATTATGATTCCTACTCCTCCTGGTATAGAATGACTATAACAACCATGGCAGCCAGCATTTATGTTGGGCTTTAATATTTGCAAAGTGTTTTGACTATGTTATCTTGCTTAATCCTCACAACAACCCTAAACAATCATGCTGTGACCATTTCCATTTTACAAATGGGAAAATTAATATGAGAAGGGTCAAGGGACTAACATAGGATCACCCAACACATAATTGTATGAGGAAGGATTTGCACTCAGGTCTTCTTGACTCCAGGGACAGGAACCACCTCTAAAAATAATGACAAAGGGCAACTCAAGATTATACGATACTTTCATAGCCAAAAATCTATTAACATTCATTATGTTTCCCTTTCAATTTTGATTATGGACCCACAAAGGATTCAAAGTCTGGAAACCCTGGGAACCTCTTTTACTTTGTGCTCTGTAGGTCTGTACCATCCCAGATGCTCCTGATCCCTTAGATTACAGATGAGTTGTTGTTTCAGCTTTTCAGTCACTTGCCAATTCTTTTGACAGTGTTCTTTTTCCAAGCAATTTGAACCAATTTTGTACATGAAGCTCTATGAGCCAGTTCATAAAATTCTTTACTTCAACCCAAATATATAACATCCGTTGCACACTCTTCATTCACTAATCTTATAATTCTATCTCTGAGCATTTGACAGGCATGATTTGTTCTCACCTTCTGCTCCACTTATCCTTTGTGTGAAATTGCAGGGCCAAGACCATGAGAGATTATGTGGAAATGGGAGATAGGGAAGAGAGTCAGCAACTTTGGGAGTTGAAAACAGGTATAATAATAATAGCTAGTATTTATGTGGCATTTCAGGGTTTGCAAAGCACTTTATAAATGTGATCCCAATTGATCTTAAAGCAATCTTAAAGGCAGGTTTTATTATTATCCTCATTTTACAGATATGGAAATTGAGTCAGGAAAAAGATAGGTTACTTGTCCTAGGTCACACGGAAAGTTTTAGAGGCCAGAATTGATATTGGGTTGAAATGGACACTCGGACAGAATCAACAGGCCAAGACCATCAGTAATCGAATTCAGGAAGCATTTATTTGCTGACCGGCAGCAGTCCTCGGGATAAAGTCCCAGGAGCTGCCCCGAACCCCAGTAGATACACAGTTTAAATAGTCCAAAAACCACCATTGTATCAGGAGTAACAATAATGGGGCAGACTGGTCAGGCAGGATATGGGGGCAATCTTAGATAAAGCAGGTTGTTCAATAACCAAGCCGAATGGAGGATTCTTGGGTTTACAAGAATTCAGGATACAAAGATGGGCCCCTCGTAAGCCAGTGAAATGTCAAGGCTTACTACTTCAGGGTCTTCCAGACTCCAGGTTCAGTGATTCAGGAAAGAAAAGCAACATGGTATGAGAGAGAAAAAGAGAGGGAGACAGAGAGACAGAGAGACAGAGAGACAGAGAGAGAGAGAGAGTCCTTATTTTCCATGTACCCAGTGGTGTAACTTTTGCATAAGATTACTATAGATGACTTATATCAGGAATTCAACAAAGCTATCATTAATGATAACTGCAACATTCATTGATTTCATATTGGTAATTCACCATTTTAAATTTATAGCTCCCCTGAAAAACATCACCATAACAAAATGTCAAAGATTTATCTAAAAACCCCAATTCCTACATTCTAACACCAAGTAGCTCCTAGATAAGTAAAATGCAAAACATAATTGTTAAGTATCTATTATGTGCTAAAGAATTCCAAAATATCTGCCATCAAAGAATTTACAAAAAGTGCCAAGCCAGGATACCCTAGAATTCACTATTTCTTATTTAGTATATTGGTAAATGGTCATTTAAAATTAATTACTTTGGTTGTCTAAGAGTTAAGTGACTTGTGTATGATATCATATAGAGAAATCTTCAATTTGAGCTAAAATGTCCTGAATCTAAGAGCATCTCTCTAGTCATTACTTAGAAATAGTTCTTTCTTTTCCCCTTCCTTTCATCCCCTCCCTCTCCTGTTCTCCCCTCTCCTCTCCTTTCTGCTCCTCTCTTTTCCTCTCCTTTACTGTTCTCTCCTGTTTACTTCACCCCTCTTTTCTCATACTTTCCTTCCTATTTTCTGGGGAAACAGTAAAGGAACAATGGGATTTAAGAGTATTTTGTTGTCCAATTTGACTGCAATACAGAGAACATAAAGTGGAATGATCTGGAAAGAACTATAGAAATGTCATGAAAAACCTTGAAAGCCTGGCTAATGAGTCTGCATTTCATTCTATAGGCAACTGGGAATAGGGCAGCTTTGGAACAAAAGGGATGTGATTGCATTAATGGATAAGGAAAAAATGGTAGAAGTGAGAGAGGGGGCTTGGATAGAAGAGAGAAGTAAAGACAAATAGCTTAAATAGGAGAATATTGCATTAATTTATGTCAGAGGAGGTAAGGAGCTGATGGTGGATGATAATAGAATAAGGACACATAATTGGAAAGATGTGAATCATAGTGCAGAGTTGGAATCAGTAGTCTGGAAAACCAATAGGATATGGAAGGTGAAGGAGAGTCACAAGTCAGAGATGGCTCATAGGTTTTGATCCTGACTCTCAGGGAAGAAATAGGGCCTGAGAGTTCGGTCATCTCTCAAGATGGGCAACTGAAACATGAGTAGGCTATAACAAGGTCAATGAAAAGGTTTCCTAGAATATATAAGACCTCAGCCCGTTTGTAGGATGCTGTAGAGATAAAGATATTGAAGGTGATAGTAAGAGGAGATAGTCAATGGAACTGGTTCTTGGAGGAGATTTGGGGTGGGGGGATTAGAGTATGCCATGCTAAATTATGATGGGAGGATCTTTGGACTTTTTGTCAGGAGACAGGCGTCTGCATCCTGGCTCAGTTGTTTACTATTTGAATATGTTCGAAAAGCCACATCATTTACCTGGAACTTAGAATACTCCTCTGAAGTCTTCGAAATTTGAGTTTTTTAAGTACCCCTTCCATGTTTAAGACTCTGACCCATTCATCTATATTTAAGGTCCACCTATAAGGAAGCAACTTTTTCTAGAGTCTCACATAGTAATAAGATGCATAAAATATGTTGAGGTTTAAAAGTTACTAAATGTGTATTAATGAAATAATAATGGATTAGAATTATACAATATTTTATCCATGTTGGTTCATCCAAGTTATCAGTTTCCTACTGACCTTAGATGAGGAAATTTATTTCTTTGGGTATTAGTTTCCTAATTTATGAAATGAAGGAGTTAGGCCAAATAGACTTGAAGTTTGCTTATAATTTGAATACATGATTTGATTTCTCACAAAACTTTGGACCTTGGGTAAGGAGGCATCCCTATCCTTAATTTCAAGATGGGACAGCTGAGGCTTAGGGAATGAAATGATTCACTCAAGATTACTTGGCTATAAATCATAAGGCATATAACTTGACACAATCAGTATCTAGACCAATGCCCTTCATGCCATCCAGGAAATTTTTGTTGAAATAAATAAAATATTCTCACTCAAAGTCCAGTAACAACTCTTCAGACATTGTTCTGACATGAAAGAAAGATAACCACATCAATCACTCACTACCACAGAAGAAAATGGAGGGATGGTGCTAATGATGAGAAGCAGTAAACAAAATGTTTTCCTTTATTAGGGACTACTTTTGGGGTGGGAGGAAGGTGGACACACAGAAACATTCCAATCCTTCAATGAAGAGTGACTAAAGGAAATACAGGCAGGGACCCACCAGAATGCTGAGACACCATGTTGCATACAAACAGCAAGCATTACCCTGCCTGCACTGTCACAATTAGCTAGGATTCAGTATATAGTTTCCTTCCAGCCTGACCTTCGAAGACATCTGCAGACTAACACTGTTTTCAGGTTGATGCATGGGGAGAGAATAACATTTTTCAGAGGGAAAAGGACCATATCATAAAAAAGGAAAGTACAATTAAGTCAGATAGGCCTACAGATTTGTCACCATATGAAGGCAACATGAGAAATACATCACAGCCAGTGGAAGGGTACAAACAGGGAGAAAAAAATGAACTTTACCCATAAAATTCAATGAAACAATTTTCTTACCCTTAGTCCTTTCTAAATTTCTCTATCCACATGGATACAATTTAGTCCAAGGACATGTATTTGTTAATATTTGTCCACATTTATTGCCCTCAGACTACATCTGCATATTACTGAAATATTTGTTTGGTTTAGTTGATTAAAAAGTCAGAAAAGCTCATTGATGTGCTGACAACTAGATACTTATGGAGTGTTAGAGTTGGAAAGGGTCAGCTTGGTGCCGTGAAATTCATTTGATACTAACAAACACATTTGTGCAGGTATTGTCATGATCATCATTTCACATGTGGAGAAACTAGTGCTTATATGGAGTAAGTGATTTGCTTAGGATCACACAGCATGTAATTGTCTGAGTCAAACCTTGAGTTTAGGTATTCCTACCTCTAGGCCCAACATTCTATTCATTATGCTTCATAGCTGCCTTTGGGGGATAGAGAAACCAGGTTCAAATTCAGGTCTAAATATGTGATTTTGTATGGATCACATCACTTCCCTGACTCTCAATCTCTTCATCTATAACTATATTGAAGTTGTATTCATCCTCTTATTTGTAGTTCAGCAGTTTTTGGATAAACATCCTTCCTTTCTGTGTATTTTAGAATTAGTAAGCACATATCAGAGTACTGCTACATTAACATTTAAAAAGGCAAAGTCTACTTTGGAATATATGCAATTGAAAGCAACTGAAAAGTAACCAGTTAATCTCATAAAGGGTATCAGCATCTATTAATAGGCTTACAGCTAAGCCTATAATTATAGCTCTTGGTAAGGGCAAACCACTCAAGTCATTTCCAAAGATGCAGATAGGTGTTGAAAAGGGAGGTCACTATCCAATATAATTTGCCTCTTCTTTACAGAAATCACATGAGCCATAATTAGACAACGCAGCACATTATCATCTCCAGATTTATTCTTGAAATAAAATTGTATTACTATTATTTGGGGGGATTGAATTGTATGTTGCCTAACAATGTATAAAGGTATATGTAGAAATATTCCATCCATCTAACTTCAGGGTGCTTTGGACTCTTCTGTATCTTATTAAGGAATGTATTCAAAGGTTAGAAGGAAAGGAGCAGACACATATTCATGCTGGCTTTAGGAAGACAACAACAGGGATGCCCAAACTTCCAGACAGAAATAAAGAAAAACTGTCATTTGTCTTTCTTTATACCCCCAACACTTAGCACAGTGCCTGGTACACAATTGGTATTTAATAAATGCATATCAATTAAATGATCACTGTGAAATACTGATCAAAATGTTGAGGCAAAAGGATGTAGTGGATAGAGAGACCAAGTCAATAAAAGAAGCATGTGGCCCCATCCTGTTCCTGCCATGGTGTAATGCCCAACAAGTTAATATTAGCTTTCTGAGCCTTAGTTTGCTTGTCAATAAAGCAGGGACACTGATAACACAAAATGCTAGTGCTCAGCTTGAAGAAGACAATAGATGTAAAACATTTTGTAAATTTCAAGGTGGTATTTGAATATTACAAGGACAAAAATAAATAATAAAAGGGGTTATTGAGAGTTGTGCAAAAACTTAGGAACACTACAGTTTACCACTGATTCACTCGTTAACTTTAGAATCATATAGTGTCAAAATTGTGAAAACCTTAAACATCATGCTTCATCATCTTAATTTACAGATGAGAAAACTAAGTTTGTTGATTGAATTGTCTAAGGTCTTCGTATTAGTTCACTAATAATATTCTATCTCTTTCCATCTATAATTTTATTTGAGAATCACAACAACCCTGTTAGAAAAGGTATTATTATCATCCTTATTTTACAAATGATGAATTCATGGTTTCAAGAGGATGCAAATTTCCCTCCATCACAAACCTGGGCAGTGTAAGAAGCAGAATTGTAAACACGTCTTACTGACTGCAACTTCTAGTATGTTATCTACTATGTGATAGAAATACAGATTTATGGGGTGGCTAGTTGGCACAATGAGTAGAGCACTGACCCTGGGGACCTGAGTTCAAATCCAGTCTTAGACACTTAACACTTACTAATCATTTGACCTTGGGCAAGTCACTTAACCCCAATTGTCCTGCCTTCCCCCAACCAAACAGAAAAAAAGAGAAAGAAATACAGATTTGTCCTATGATATAGTATTTTTTGGCATACAGCATACCTGAGCGAGAAAATTACATCTGCAAAAAAGATATCTGCATCTTATTTGCAAGGACTAAGAAAGCAAGGGAGTTGACCAAACTTGTGCAACAACCATATGATAGCTTCCTGGCTTTAGGAAGGCTCTCCATCTATTATACCATATTGCCTCTCTCAGTATACTGTACCTTAATATAGCTTCCACAAGAGGGTATATGATTGTCATCTGAGTAAGTAGTATAGGTAATAGATGTGATGAGAACCTGAATAGGAACAGATTACCTTGGCCTTCTGTCACTTGAATGGGTTTTACAGGGAACTCTGAACTTGAGTTATACTTTGTGCTATGTCTAGGAATGGGAAAAAAGGAGACAGGGGATTCTGATAAAGGGAAAGTGATATGAAATATAATAAAGATGTGAAAGAACATAACATCTTTGGGACATGGTGGAAAGAGCTTTTTGTAAAATACAGAGGTTTGAACAAAGGCAAAGCAGAAAATATTTGGGAAGTTGAATTAATTTTGACCTATTAGATACAAGAAGTGGATCATTAGCTGACCATTCAAAGAACTGAGGCTATTTTGAGTGTAGTTGAATGTATGTTTGGGGGAATCTAGTTTGAGATCATGCATTCTATTTAAATAATTCCCACATTGATTGTGGACAAGTATCTCTCAAAGTCATCTACAGATTACACGAACTTGGTATACTGAGTAATAATCTAATAGTGCCACCTATTTCATACATTATTTTAAGTATCCAAATAAGATGATATATGGAAAATGCTTTGCACGATAATATACAGATGGGAGCTATTATTAGGAATAATACTATTAGAATCTCAAAGAACCATAAGTAAAAGTATAAGATTAGTAAGAATACTCTTGTTGGTGATAATATGCTGATAAGATGACAGGGATATACAAATAAATATTAAAGAAAAAAGCAGAAGGGCGGAGCCAAGATGGCAGAGTAGAAACAGGACTTCTGAGCAGCTCCCACTTCCACCTCCTCCAATTCATGTGAAAAAATGACTCTAAAAAAACTTTGGAGCTACAGAACCCACATAAGGACAGAGAGAAGCTAAAGTCCTGTTAAAGACAGCCTGGCAGCCCAGCAAGAAGGGGCCAGCGCAACACTCTGGGAGCCCAGCACAACTCCATTTGAGCCAGGGATTTTAGCATCAGGGCAGCTATAACAAGCTCCCAGCTGGAGGGACTTCAGTTCATCATCAGCTGTGGTGGGTTCCAGAATTATCAACCCATAGATGCCAAAGACAAAGTGACAGGTCAGTGTAGACTTTGTGGGAACCAGAAGTCCTGGCATGAGGTCCAGGATTGCCCCCAGGGGTGAGAAGTTGCACTACCATGCAACTGTCACCATGGGGCTGTATCAGAGCTTCTGGCCTTGAGATTGTAGGGGGACCAAGCAGCCAGGCTGAGGGGTAATCACTCTTGCTTTAACTGGTTTGGATCTGGATCACTGTCTAAGGTGGAGTTGTTTGGGAGAGTGACCAGTTTGCCAGAGCCAGGAGATGCTTCAGAGAGGGCAGCCAATTAATAGCTCTGGCAGCTGAGACAACCTCAGCAATTTGAGACAAATCTCCAGCCTCTGGTAGCAAAGTTCTACTGTGGCAACAAGCTTAAAAGTCAAGTAATTGAGTGGCAAACTGAGCAAACAAAGGAAGCAAAGCAAGCCCAGCAATCCAACTTTACACTCCTATTTCGATCAAAGCATGGAACAGGAGAAAGACAATGAAGTCAGAACTCCTGCACCAAAAGGTTCCAAGACAAATGTAGGCTGGTTACAGGCTATAGAGGAGCTTAAGAAGGATTTTGAAATCCAAATAAGAGAAGTAGAAGAAAAGTTGGAAGAGAAATGAAAATGATATAAGAAAATTATGAAATGAGAGTCAACAACTTGACTAAAGAAAATAACACCTTAAAAATAGACTAACTCAAATGGAAAAAGAGGCTCAAAAAGCCAATTAAGAGAAAAATGCCTTAAAAAGCCAAATCTGCCAGATGGAAAAAGAATCTCAAAAGCTCACTGAAGAGAATCATTCCTTCAGAATTAGATTGGAGCAAATGGAAGCTAGTGACTTTATGAGAAATTAATATACTATCATACAGATCTAAACAAATGAAAAAGTAGAAGGCAATCTTAAATATCTCATTGGGAAAAAATTGACCAGGAAAATAGATCCAGGAGAGATAATTTAAAAATTGTTGGACTACCTGAAAGCCATAGTCAAAAATAGAACCTAGAAATCATCCTTCAAGAAATTCTCAAGGAAAATTGTCCTGATGTTTTAGAACCAAAAGGCAAAATAGAGGTTGAAAGAATCCAATGATCACCTCTGAAAAAAGATCCCAAAATGAAAAATCCTAGGAATATTATAGCCATGTTCCAGAATTCCCAGATTAAGGAGAAAATATTAAAAGCAGCCAGGAAAAAAAAAACAATTTGAATATTGTGGAAACATAATCAGGATAACACAGAATCTGGCAGCTTCTACACTGAAGTATGGAAAGGCTTGGAATATGATATTCTGGAAGTCCAGGGACCGGGGATTAAAACAAAGGAACCCCTACCCAGCAAAACTGGGTATCATGTTTCAGGGGAAAACATGGTCATTCAATGAAATAGAGGACTTTCAAGCATTCTTGATGAAAAAACCAGAGTTGAATAGAAAATTTGACATTGAGATACAAGAAGCAAGAGAAGCATGAGAAGGTAAACAGCAAAAAGAAATCATAAGGAACTTACCAAAGTTGAACTATTTACATCCCTACATGAAAAAATGATATTGTAACTGATGAAACTTTTCTCAGTATGAGAATATTTGAAGGGAAAAGAAATGTATGTGTATATATATATATGTATATATATATATGTATGTGTATATATATGTATGTGTATATGTATAAATATATATGTATATATGTATGTGTAAGTATATATATATATAAACTCATACATATAAATATAAAATCCATACATATATGTTTATATAGGGGTATAAAGGCATATAAATACATGTGTGAGTGTATGTAGATATGTGTACAGGTATGCATAGACAGAGGGCACAGGACCAATTGAATAGGAAGGGATGAGATGATATTCAAGAGGTGAAATTAAGAGGTGAAAGAGGAATATAGTGAGAGGAGATGGGGAGAGACAGAATGGGGTAAATTATTTCATATAGAAGAGGCAAATGAAAAGTGTTAGAATTAAGGGGAATAACAGGAAGGCAAAAGAGAATGTATTAACCTCAATTTCACTGAATTTGGCTTAGGTAGGGAATGACATACACACTATACTGGGTATCTCACCCTACAGGAGAGCAGGGAGGAGGGGGAAGGGGATGAGGTGTATGATGGAAGAAAGGGCAGGCTGGGGGGGAGGGAATTTGGAAGCACACACTTTTCAAAAGGGACAGGATCAAAGTAGAGAACAGAACAAGTGGGGGTTGTGATAGGATGGAGGGAAATATATTCAGTCTTTCACTATATATCCACTATGGAAATTTGTTGCATAGTTACACATGTACAACTTATGTTCAATTGCTTATCTTCCCAGTAAGGGTGGGTAATGAGGGATGAAGGAAAAGTATATGGAATTCAAAGTTCTAAAATCAAATGTTTAGTATATTATTATTATTATTTTGCATGTAACTGGGAAATAAGATATACAGGCACTGGGGCATAGAGATCCACAGTTCCCTACTGGAAAGTCAGGGGGTATAAGGGAAGATATGGGAGAGAGCAAATTGGGGGAGGGGATATTCAGTGGGATCTCTGTTTTGGGGTGGTGGGTAGGGGAAAAATGGAGAAAATTGGTAACTCAAAATCTTGTGGAAATGAATAACATAAACTAAAAATAAACATAAAATGTAATTTTTTTAAAAAAAGCTTTACTACAACATCTGTGCTACTGCTGTTGATGGCAGTGTTGGTGGCAGTGGTTATGATAATGATGACGATACTTGTGCATGAAGACCTAGGTCCATAGAAGCATAAAATTTGAGTTGAGAAGGGAACAGCATAATTATCTCTTTCATTGCATACCAAAAAAACAAAAACAAAAGCAAGAAAACAATCATGCCTAATCCTTTACCTAAACTACTTGAAGAATTCCAAGGAAGGAAATAGTTTGAGAGCTGCACCTAACAAGTGTGATTTGCATAACTGTAGGAATATTGAAGAACCAAAGGAAATCTAGCAAAGCTTCAAGGGTAGAGTTTACTGAAAGGATATATAAGCAAATAAGTTAACCCAAATTTTCCCATAAAATTAAGTTTCATGAGGGTAGAGACACTTAAAACGTCTGTTTACTTTCCAAAAGGGTCAAACAATTCCTATACATGCAAATCAGATATGCTGATGTCAATTGATTTAAAATAAATTACTAAACAAACCTCCCACATTTGGTGATGCTTCTAGGCAACAGATTCCTATGACCACTATAAAATGACTATGTCTATTTAGAACTCTGTCTCTCACTTTTTTTCTATCAATAGCTCGATAGATAGATTTATAGGACATATGTGTATGTGTCTTTATAGGTAAAAATATATGAATATTTCCATACGTTAATATATACATAGATACATAAACTTTCACACATCAAAGAAAATATTCATGCATGTTCATTTAAATAAATGTGCACATATATGTCCATTTATCTACAAACAAATTGCTGCATGCATTCAGGTGACTCTTTCCATCAAAACAGACCAGGAAGTTCACTGCAACTTCTCTTCTTAGGGGGTTTTGTGCATCTCTAAAAAGTAAGGTCAGTGTCCCAAAGCCTTGAAACCAAGTCTTCCTCATCTGAGGGTAGCTTTGCATTGCAGCATTCTTTGTGTGTGTGTGTGTGTGTGTGTGTGTGTGCTCATGTATGTTTTTGATACACACACACGCACACACACGCGCACACACACACACACACACACACACATATATTAAACCTAGGTTCTGTTTCTTCTTCTGACACACATTTTTGCTCTGTAGTCATGAGCAAATTGTTCACATCTCAGCTCTCTAGATAAACCTTTGAGACCATAGATTATGGGCTGCATTTCCAATTTGCATAATTAAGAGTAATTTTACACCAGTAGCCCATAAACCAGTGAAATCACTGATCTGGACCAAAGAATAAATAAACAAATAAATAAAAAGTGTCCCAATTGACTAGTGGCATAATATCCAATTTCCTATATGATCCTCTTACTTAAATATCCTCTGGCTAAATAAATTCACTGATTCAATCAAATATGATGGATATTGATTGAGCATGACTTCTGTGCAAGGCTCTAAGGGAAATGCAGACTTTAGATAAGACATTGTCTCTGTTTTCATGCAGTTTTAAAAGCATTTATAAAGGGACTTGTATAATCACAGGTGAAAATCAAAATACTGAGTAAAGATGTAGAACTATTTATTTAGTATATTGAAAATAGAACCCCGGGGTAGAAGGGAGGGTTGGCTTTTGGACTGGGTTTTAAAGGATGTGAAAGGTGGAACAAAGGATAGAAACAATAGCTAAATGCCTCCTGGGAAGATCTCCTTTGAGAGTCTTGTTTTCCTGCATTGAATTGAACAACTATATAACTTATTATTGCCATTACCTGCTATATTTCAGTCAAAGGCTTTTTATAGGAACCATTCATTAATGGTGTAAAAAACTAATTACAAGTTGCATGCCACATTAATTTTTCTCATAAACAAATACCCGAGAAGTAAAACATATGCTAATAGAGATCTGATAATTTTTCCCACATACCTGCCAAGACAGATGGAAGGCACCTCAAATAGAATTTTGATTGCCCTAAAAAAGTTCTTGACAAATTAAAAAAGGATCATGACCCCTAGTCATATACAGGTATCATTTTCCCCAATTCAACTATGTTACATTATTAATTTTGGTTTGGTTTCAAAAGTAAGTATAGTATAGTATAATAACTATAGACTTTGGGGCAGAGGAGAAGGGTGTGATATGGTAAACTGTTATAATCTTAAATCCTGGCATCCCAAACTTCAAGACATGTTAAGACCACGTTTGTTATTCTGACTTCACAGGCAGGTAGTTTAGTAAACCAACCAATACAGAGAGTTGTCTTACCTCCTCAAGAAACACTGAGTGCTCATTTTGAAGGTCTCTAGGGATGACAACTTTCAACTTTATCTCAGCCTGTCAGGATGGTTGATCATGTCACTCATGTAATCCAGATGAATCAAGAGAGAAGACAAAATTATGTATGTCTCTTCAAATGATAGAAGTGTGATCATTGTATGTTTTTCTTTTTCTTTCTTCCCTTCTTTTTCTTTCTTTCTAGCCTCCCTTCCTCACTCCCTCCCTCCTTTCCCTCAATGGTGCCCTGAAGTTAACTTTAATTTTGTATTACTACCAGAGGTTATAGTGAAAAGAGTGGGGAACTTGGTTTCAGAAGACTGGAGTTTTAATTTTATTTCTGCAAATTCCAACTTTTGTGACCCTGGACAATTTTCATAACCTCTCAACTTCAAAATTATATTTAATTGTAAAATTAAGAAGTTTAGGAGTAATTTATTTAATGTCATAACTTGGTTATAATGTCCATATAGATATATGATGGATTTGGGTTTCACAAGGAAGTGTATTTATTGTGTCTATGGTCATTGAGGCATTTTGTTTTGTTTTACTGTGAATCATTGTTGCAAGAATTTTTTTTCTTTCTTTTTCTTTTTTTTAACAGTTGAGGGAAATGAAATTAAAAGAAAATAAGTATTTTAATTGGAAAGGAAATAAAATTATGACCTTGACTTTATGAACTAGAAGGTCATTCAGTCTCTCAATATGTTTATATGACTTTTGATGTGTTGATATTCTACAAATTCAGAACTTCATGTCCTGACTCAAACTTTTTGTATAGACACTCCTTCATTTGTCCAAAGAAATTCCTACTTATTCAACTTCTGCTCTGAGCTTGTCCATCATCAATTCAATTGTCTCAACACATAAGAACCTTCTGCACAAATTCCTAATTTTTAGTCTTCACTCCCTTTCCAAATAACTTCTATCTATGTATCACTGTCATGTTGCATACAGAAGAATAGTCTTTCCTTGAGGTCAACAATCATTTTGATCTGCCTCTTCATCAGATGAATGATAGGAGGCAGATGCATTTATAGAACAAAGTTTTGAATCTTGAAGAATTTGTTTGAGACTTCATTTGAAATACAGGTGATAGATGAACCTGAGCAAGTTTCTTAAACTTTCAAACACCCAAGGAACTATTCTCTTATTCGAATGTAAACACCTCAAGAGTATGGATTGTCTTTTTTCTCCCTAGGCCCATACTAAGTATTTTAATTTTTTTTCAAGTATTTTCTAATTTAAAACTTTAAGTGGAAGAAAAGTAAGTTTCCTCACTTAACATAAGCTAAACAATGAAATAATAGTTTATTTTTAGCATTCTTTTTAAAATTTTAAATTAATAATCTTTCTCCTCTCCCCTCTTCCCTTCATTGTCCCATTGAGTAGGCAAACAATATGATATAAATTATATATGTCAAATCACAAAACACATATTTCCACATTAGTCAGGTGGCAAAAAAGAGAAAAAGAAACTAGGGCAGCTAGGTGGCAACAAGAATAGAGTGGGCCTAGACCTAGGAAGACTCCTTTTTCCTAAATTCAAATCTAACCTCAGACAAGTACTAGTTGTGTATTATCTTTGGCAAGTCAATTATTCTATTTATCTGGTTTCATAATCTGCAAAAATGAGCTGGAACAGGAAATGGCAAACCATCTGTAACAGCAAGCACTCTAGCACACCCAGAATGACCTACTAGCACAGGTTCTTTGACCTGCTTCTAAAGGAAAGACTGCTTTAAAGAGGTTAATCATCTTACTTTAATAAAGAAGTGAGTATCCAAGAAAGACAGATATGTAGAAAACAAAAGCAAAGAAATTAGCACAAAGACAAACAGACAGGGTAAAGGAATTTTTCTGAGTAAAGTAATATTCCTATACACTTCACATACATCACTGGATCAAAGGATTATAGACAATATCTGAGTAGTTGGGGGCGGGGGGCTCTGAACATATTACTACTCAGAATCTTGACCAGGAAATCAAAAGATCCTTCTCGTGAGTGAACCCCCAAAGCAAAATGCCAACTTCCCAAAATATATAACAAAGCCAGCAGGCACAAAATGTACCTGACTCAGCACAGCTGTGAATTATCAAGGTTCAAAAGAGATTAAATCATTCAGATGTCCACAATTTAGCCTGGACCTGGGAAACTGAATTCCAAAAGGAAATCCATAAAAATCCCACCTTGCTTGTGCTCACACCACTTCAGTATATTTTCCAAGAAAGGCTCAGGAAGACACAGACACAATTGAAAAATAAACAAACAAAAACAACAACAACAATGGAACGAGGCTTTTCTGAAACTTTCCTGTCAGTCATTTCTTAGAAAATAATGTTATCTTATCACAATCACATATTACAACTTTTGTAGCCTTTCCCCAATTGATGACATTCCCTTAACTTCCAATTCTTTGCTAACACAAAAAGGTATACATGATATCCATGCTATATATGTGTGTATATGAATATGTATGTATATACACATACACATATTAAATATACATATATCTGTGTGTATAAATATTCACACATACATATAAATATACATGTGTATACATGAGTATGTCTGTGCATGCACATGTGTCTCTTCCCCTTCCCTTTTCTTTAATCAATTTAGAACACATATCTAACATTGGTGTTGCTGTGTCAAAATGTATACATAGTTTTATACACTTTGGGAAACAGCTTCAGATGGTTCTCCCAAATGGACCATTTCTCTACTCACAGTTCATTCATCTCCCATTTATCCACATCCGCTCCAGCATTTGTCATTTTCCTTCTCTGTCAAGGTAACCATTCTGATAGGTGTGAAGAACTTTACTTTTTATTTCCCTAATCAAAAGTGATTTGGATCTTTTTTTTTTAGTTTTTCTCCTGAAAACTACCTCTTCAATGTTGTGTTTTATTAATCAACTAGGGAATCTCTCTCTCTCTCTCTCTCTCTCTCTCTCTCTCTCTCTCTCTCTCTCTCTCTCTCTTTCCCTCTCTCTCTACCTCTCTCCATATCTCTCATAAATTTGTCTTATTTCCCTATATGTTTTGTAAATGAGGTCTTCCTATAATTTTCCTAATAATTTCCTGCTGTCCTAATTTTGCCTGAAATATTTTTATTTTTAAATGTATGTATGTGCAAATATTTTAAATTTCATATGATCCTAATTATTCATTATACTTCCTATAATCTTACCTATCACTTATTTGGTCATACGCTTTTCATTTATCTATAGATCCAACAGGTAAATTCTTCCATTCTCTCATAACTTACTTATTTTATCATCTTTTATATCTAAATCATGAGCCAATTTCAATTTGTCATACAACATGAGAAATTAGCCTAGTTTTTTGCAATATGCTTCCCAGTTTTGTCAGCAACTTTATGTCACATGATTAGTTCTTAAACCAAAAGTTTGGATTTATCAAACACTAGATTACCAGGGTCATCTGCTATTATTTGTATTGTTTACCAAATGTATTTCACTTATACACCACTCTATTTCCTAGTCAATTCCAGATTTTGTTTGGTGATCTTTCGTTTGTAATATTGTTTGAAATCTGGTATTGCTAGTTACTGTTAATTTCTCAAGAGAAACTGAGTAAGTATATTCAAAGAATGTGTCAGGTCTATCTCTGGATCTTTGTTTCAGTTTGGTTTGAGCAAGAAAATACATTCCCCAGACAGTGTGGAAACAGTAAAATAGTACAAAACAAACAAAAATTGGATGTGTTACTTGGAGAAGGGCACAGAGAAAGGCTTAGTAAACCTGCCACTTTACTCTTATGTTAACCCTGAATGGACATTGAAAATAACCAGAAATCTCCTTCAAAATAAATCAATTTCACGTCAGAAACATCAGTATTTTTGTCAGAAAAAGTGACATGTTCTTTCTCTTCAGATACTCATAGTAGGACTAAAGACGTGATTTGCAGGCTGCAGCAGATATCACAAATCACCTTCTCTAATACACTCATTTGACAGGTGAGAAAACAAGTTCCGAGAGAAGTACCAAATTAATCCATTTCCAATTAATATAATGAACAGATAGAACTAGAATCCAGCTTACTTCTGCTGTCCCCTGAGAGAAGGTATCTTCCACCTGTCCTGAAGTGATTTTCCCCCGTGCAGGGATTCTACCACTTAACTGCTGGTGCCTGATCTTTAGCCCTATACATGCTTTATCAACTCACTATCCCACTAAACCCAGTGGCTCTTCAAATACTTTTTTTAAATCCCTCTTCAAACTTCCCATGGATCCCCCTTCCCCACCCTGTCAAATGGGCTCTTTCTTCACCACACCATAATCCTGATTGCCTTCTGCCACTATCCCTTCCTTCACTCTTTTGTCACATAAAGAGCCATAACAATATTATGTGATGGAGATGAAGGAGCTCATTTTGAATGGCCCTTTTTTCTGTAAAAAATGAAAAAAATATTCTAATTTTAGAGGGTGGGGATCCATAGGATGAGGTTCAAACAATCCATAAGGTTTTCTCCTCATTTTCACAATTAAATAAAATTTTCTTACAAGATAAAAGTTGGACTATACATGTAATTGAATAGAAATGGAACTGAAGTAGCACCAGAACTGAGTCACTACTCAATTACCTAAATTTTTTCACTTCCATCTTCACTAACTCTTTCTGCTATACCCCACTCATTGAAGTTTTATCAGATAACATTTCTAGTAATGGCAAATCTATGACCTTACAAGAAAGTCTGTTCTATTTTCTGAAAAAATCAGATTAACATGTTTTTTTAACACTTATATGCCCAGAAATTTCCCTCCTTTTAATATCCTAGTGAACTAGTTACTTTAAATCTGTCTCCTTATAATGACCTACTTAACTAGTTAAGTACAATGATAATAAAGGCTAATGAAAGAAATCTGCTATTTCTGTCATTGGTTTTATTTATTGTTAGCTCTAAATAATTGTTAGTTTTTGATATTTAATCAATTAATTTTTTAACAATTACTTTTTTACAGCAAGACCTCATTTCTCAAGTATATAGGGAAATAAGATATACCTATGAGAGACAGGGAGAGGGAGGGAGAGAGAGAGAGAGAGAGAGAGAGAGAGAAACAGAGAGAGATTTAGGGTTTTATATATTTCCCTTTTAGCCATATTACTTCTCAGAATATAACAACCTGATTCCATAGGCAAACCAAGTGAGCAATTGGGATAGGGTTTGGACATTGACAAAGAGATGTTCCCAGAAGCCGTTGGTCAACTTGCCATTCATGGGGGCATCAACAGTACTTTTGTACAGTTTGTTCTTCTTGAGGTTTGGACATGAAAGGGAACTTTTAAATGCATATTTATCATAATGTTAAAGGTGCAGAACCTAAAACTCAGATATTGGAAGGGACTTGATTAGGATAGCACAGGTATCATCAGAGCCAAGTCTTGCATTATTTTCTGTATTTATCTGTTATACTTGGAACATCTCATAATAATATATTTGAAACCATAGATTGTATTTAATTAAAAATAACCATTTTCAACATTGCCATTATATCTAATTAACTCATTGTTCTCTTTGGCCACCCCCCTCCCGAAATCACACTTACATTGTAGTTTGGGATGTGTAAAGCACTTTATAAAAATCCTTTGAAATAGATGCTGGCAGTCTGTGTGATGGTTAGAGTACTGAGCTCAGAATGAGCAAAGCCTGAACACAAATTCTATTTGAGACACTTATTGTCTTAATTATCTTGGGCAAAGCATATAATCTTTGAACTTAAGTTTTCTCACCATCCAACAGGTTGTCAGTAATAGTGAAAGAAATAATCTATATGAAGCACTTTACAGATTTTTTTTTACTTATTCAGTTTATTACATGAATGTGTCACTCTAGTTCAAGTTAAATAGCAGACACCAAATGACTACATTATACAAGCTGTAAGATTTTTTTTTTTTTGCTTTTTGGAGGGCAATTGGGGTTAAGTAACTTGCCCGAGGTCACATGGCTAGGTTTTTGTTTGTGTGTGCATTAAATGTCTGAGGCCGGATCCGAACTCAGGTCCTTCTGACTCCGGGGCCGACACTCTACTCACTGCGCCACCTAGCCGCCCAAGCTGTAAGATTTTTAACCTTAGGACAATGGACAGAAATATATCAACAATGCAGTATTCACAATGCTGACAGTAACTACAAATATGCTTATACGGTTATTAATCACAAAATATACAAGGCTCTCTATGTGGGGAATAAAGCTAGAACATTTATTCTAATACCAGAAAACTGAGTCCCAAAACCAGAAAGTCAAGGCCATCATAGTAGTTATAAAGTTGGTACACAGAGTTAATGTAGTAAACATTCACATTCTTAAGCCTTAAAAACAGAACAGGTTACCTCAGGCAAAGATCCTCCTCTCCCCACTCATGGCAACTGCTCAGCATCCAGGAAGCATGCTCTCAGCAGCTCTCCCCACAATTCCCATGCCTGGCAGTCCTCAGCAGGAGTCCTTAGCAGAAACTCTGTCTGGCTCAAAAACAGAGGGATTGAATGAAATAGGAGGAGAGGAGTCATCAAAAGGAAATGCTTTAAGAAAATGAGAGGAGGAAACAGGCATTTTTACCTGTGCAATCCATCAAAACTTCATGGAGAAGGTAGTGATTGAACTGGATGCTGAAGGGAGCTTTCTACATTTTTCACTCAATGTCTCCTCACACAATATTGAACTTTTAAAATATGTTTCCCTCCTGGGTAAAGGAAGTCTTAAACTTGTTTGAAAGTTTTAAGAAGCACCTGTTACTGTCCTATTCCATTAAATACTGGTTGGTGGATAAGTTCCTGGTGTTGCTCTTTGTTCTTTTCATAATTTTGTAAATCCAACTTCATTTTGACGGTCACCTTCCCAGTCCCATTCTTTAGAGCCTCTCATTAAGTAGCGGTCATCCAGCCCTTTTCCTCAGTTTTCTTAGTTTTACCTGCATCTTCTTTAGTTTCATTTCATAATGTTGGTGGGTTCATCCAGAGAACTGAGAGGTCATACAGAAAGAGACAAAATAGATGAGTTTCTAAGTTCAACATCTGCACAGTTGTATGATGTAATTAAATCAGATGATGCTTTTTTATTATTACTATATTTATTAATAAGTAAATCTCACCTTTGAGAACCTTCTTTTCAGTACAGAACCTGAGTCTTCATTTCCCACACAAGCACGCTCCTCTAGATTTCTCCAGCATGACCAAGGAAATTTTTCATCATTCAGGATTACATCAACCCTAGGTCACATATGTAGTATTGACCCTTTGCAAGTGGTGACCCTCACTCCCTCTGATTGGATGATGGAGAACATCCCAGAATCTCCATTTAAGAAAGTTAGAAATCCCTTGATTCTTCCCTTTTCTCCTCTAGAATTTCCCATCATGCACCTGCCCACAGCCTGTCTTTTCCCACCCTCATTTTTCCGCTTCCTTTTATATGCCTGCCCATTAGACTTGTAAGTTCCCTATAGGAAAGTAGTGTGTGTGTGTGTGTGTGTGTGTGTGTGTGTGTGTGTGTGTGTGTGTGTGTGTGAAATGGTAATGGGATTTAAAGATCTTCCATGAACCTTGTATTGGCAAGCTAACAGGTACTTAGCACTTAGTTTCAGGGTCATGGTTGTGTCAGGTATTGAGGCCCAGAGCTTGTGAATCCTAAGGTGTGATGAATTTGCTAATGTGGCAGGAGTGGGTGGGGCAGTGTAATGGAAATGCAAATTTAAAGATCTTCCTTGCCCCTAGTTTAAGTGCACCTGGAGCCCGTGGTGGGAGGCTTGTTTTTTAGGAAAGCCCACACCTTGATACTTTGTTATTGGGCAGTGGGTCAAGAAGATTGTTACATTCTCTGAGCCAGGAGAAGGCTATATAAACCCTGATGGGAGGCTTGGCTTTGGGGCTCACTTTGAGAAGTGTTCTATGATTTGACCAGATGAGACTCTGGGCAGCCGTTGAGAGCCCCCCGGCTTTGAAAACCCAGATGTTGATGCTTTCCTCTCTGGTAACTGTGATTTGGTATTGATGTATGTAATACTGGGACAGTTTGGAAGCCTGTCTGCTTGATCTGTAAATTCTGTTTGTATACTCTGAAGTTCAGGGTGCTGACCTTTTTCCCCTGAACTAGGTAAATGATATATGTTTGTTTGGTTAAAGTAAGCTTGTTAACTGATTTTGAGTTGATTTCCTTTAGAAAAGCAGATCTAAGAACCTGTGTTGGCAGCCACCCTTGGGATGTTGGGGTGCTTGCTACTACAGTCAGGCAGGAGCTAATACCATGGATAAGGAGAGGCCCAGGCCAGAGAGGGAAGAGATTTTGAGGACAGAACATGTGGTGGCAGAACGTCTTCTGAGAGCTAGCCAGAACTGCTGTTGAGAACTTCTGCTGAGAACTACTGGGAATGAGAACTGCTGGGAGCCAGGACTGCTGGGAGTGAGCAGCATGGTGGTGGAGCAGCTACCTTGATTGAGGAGAGGAGGATCCTTGCTTGAGGGAGTGAGTGAGGAGGATCTTTGACTGAAGGAGCATGTTTTGTTTTGAAGGCTTAAGAATGTGCATGTTCATTGCATTAACTATGTGTACAAACTTCATGGCTACTGTAATGACATTGACTTTCTGATTTTGGTACTCGGCTTTCTGGTATTTGAATAAATGCTTTGCCTCTGTCCTCCATGTGGTGAGCATGTTACATTTTGTAATTCACAACTATACCAGCATATTCATAGCCTCCATGGGCATTGTGAATATTGCATTGTTGTTATAGTGGGTGTGTGCATGCCTGTGTGTGTGTGTTTTCCCCTTTCTTTTAAAATCAAAGACTTAATACAGTGACTGGCTGATAAAGAAACTATCTATTTCTCAAGTCTTGAATTATATCTTCTTTCTTCTGTGCCCATTATTAATGGGGAAATTAATAAAAAAGCTGGCACTGTACCCTAAAGGATTTCAGCATCAAACTTATACTCTACAGATTTTAAGAATAGATCTTTGTGCTGAAATGTCAATATTTTGGTTTCTTTCCGTAATTGGAAATGCAACATGTATTAAACTTGTCCATACATTTGAAAATTCTAATATATTGAATTCAAGTTCAGACATGGGAATAAAGTATGAGAGGATAGAAACCTGAGAACAAAAGGAACATGGGTAGGTAACTGTGTCAACCTTTTTTGTGAAGGTTTGCTTCACACTTACATAGGCCAAATCTTTTTGCCACTTGACTAATAAAAATAAGAAATCAAACACTCAGAAGTAGTAGAATAAGATAAACTAAAAGATTTTTCTCAAATAGCAGAGAAAATTTGCATGGCAGGTGGTTAGTTTGGATGTCTAAAGCCTCATTGACTTAATACTCCTACACTGAAAGCCAGCAGGGGAACAAAATACAGACTGTAGATCAGTTGTTAATTTAAAGACCTGTCCTTAGAACCACATGGTATGCCTCATTATTTACTCCAACAACCACATGCTCACAAATTATGAGGTCTAGATTTTGGCTACACTTTGTTAATACCTCACACATGTGCCACAATTCATATGTGAAACAATGTTGTTATTCAGTGAGATGTGACAAACTCCATATACTCACTGGAACACATCCAAACCTTTGAAGCCATTTAGGGCTATGAGCTCTGATTTCATGTAAGGATAATAAATAATCACTGAGCAGATCTTATATCTACTAGCAACAAAACCAAGTTCTTAGAGCCTGAATGACTCACAATTACCTTCTAATAAATTTAATAATTCTGTTTATATTGTTCAATCAAAGTCAGAAACAAATAGTGATTTCCATTACTAGTATCTTCTTCTGACAGTATATTGTCATTTTAGTTGACTTTAAATGACCTTCAAACATTCAGCATATATAGTTGTCACATATATATTTGCATCATTATTATCTATACCAATAATGTAAAATGTTGGTGATGTTATCACTATAAGTGAATTATTTAAAAATTTAGAGTGTTTTAAGTGTCTTCATACCACTCTTATTAGATATTTAGAATCATGTGGCAATTTGTTATTAAAGTTATTATTAACTTAATTGTACTGATGAAATTAGTACTCAGATCATTTAAGGGATATATTCAATTTCACACAGCAACCAAATAATGGACCAAGGATAGGGACTCAGGTCTATTCTGGTTCATCAATTTCATCTTTTACTTTTTATCTCTTGAAGGAAATGAAGATATTTAGTCTAGAGAATAATTAGGGGCAACATGGCAAATGATTTGTAGTATTTTGAAATTACATCGTATGGAATACAGTTTAGACTTCTATCAGCATGCAGAAAATAGAACAAATATCTTTTCATATTGGGAAGTTTAAGATTGATGGGAAGAAATAGTTCCCAACAATGAGAATTAGAGTCATACAAGGGTAGGCTGTTCAAAAATATAGTTACGCACTGGCATTAGAGCAAAAGTTCAGTCTATCTATCTATCTATCTGTCTATCTATCTATTTATCTATCTATCTATCATTTTTCTATCAGTCATCTCTACATCTATGTGCAGCTATATTTCTCTTGGTAACCACATATATGTGTATGTATGCACACACATATATTTATATACATGTATATGTATATGTGTGTGTGTATATATTACACATAGAAACACAGAGGTGGTACCTAGCTTAGAGTGCTAAACCTAAAGTCAGTAAGACTTATCTTCCTGAGTTTAAATATGGATTCAGACATTTACTAACTGTGACCTTGAGCAAGTCACTTAACCCTGTTTGTCTCATTTTCTCACCTTTAAAATTATCAAGAGAAGGAAATGGTAAACATTCTAGTATCTTTACTACAGAAACATCAAATGGAGTCAAAAAGAATAAAAAATAACTGAACAACAATAATCATAAGTATATACACAAAATATTCTTCTAGAAGTGGACATAGACATTTACCTAACATATTTATAGCCATCTCTTGGTAGACAGATATATAGGTATTCTATACAATATACAGTTTTATTATAGAGAAATCTTTGGACCCTCATTTAGTATAGATAAGGACTATGGGTTGATAAGAAAATGGAATTTGAATCCTAAATTATATTTATTTTAATTTAAATAAATTAAAATGTTTTTTGTTTGTTTTTTACTTTGGGTCAGTAGCTGGAAATACATGAAAGGTAAACAAAAACAATGGCAACAGCAACAGTTCCTTCAAAACTCAACCCTACTTCCATTCTCTTAAGGTGGGGATGAAACAGTGTCAAAGTGGATTATGCCAGCCTCTTACTTTTCAGTTTTGTTTTGTTGTTGTTAACTTCCCCATTAGATCTTAAGCTCCTTGAATTCATATTTGTATCTGCAATAATTAGCATAGAGAGAGGCACATATTAGAAACTAAACAAATGTTTTCTGACTGACATGTGCACACGTACATATACATATTCATGTGTATACACACATATGCACAGATAAAAAATCTGCAATCATAATCAATATTCATTATTCTAGGTTTGGAAGGAACCTTTTTACTTTACAGATATGGAAACTGAGTCAAACAAAATTCAGTGATTGCCAAAAATCAGAGATCTAACAAATGCCTTAGGGCAAGATATAATCCAAGTTCTCCCTATGCCCACTAATCAGTATACCATGCTGTTTCCTCATAAGACCTTAATTTTAACAAGTACTCAGCTGTTCTCATGTGACCTTGGTCAACTCATTTGTCTACTGTGTTTTGGGTTTCCATTCATAGATATTGCAGAATTTAAACTCTATATTCCCTAATTTTTATTTTAGATTTAAATTATCATGACTTTCAAATTAATATTGAATTGGGGAAGCTAGTGGTGCAGTGAGTAGAGAGCCAGCCCTGGAGTCAGGAAGACCTGAGTTCAGATCCAGCCTCAAACACTTAAACACACACACACACACACACACACACACACACACACACACACACACTCACATACACAAACTAGCAGCGTGACCTTGGGCAAGTTAATTAACCCTAATTGCCCTCCAAACAAGAAAAAAATCAATATTGAATTTAATAATCTGATTAAAGACTTCCTATTGGAAACCTTCAGTTGAATCACCTCTCTATACCAGCAAATGGTTTCCATGAAACCTCCTTTATTAGTAGTAAATATTTCTATTTCTTTAACATATTATAAAGGACACATATGAGCATAATAGCAACTAGCATTTATATGTTGTTTTAAAGTTTGCAAAGTGTTTTATACATTTTTCTCATTTCTGTACCATTGCATATAACATAAGCAGAACATGGAACTCTGCACAAAATCACATGAAGAATTAATATCAGAGCTCAAGATTTGAATGCAAGTCTTATGATTCCATAACTAAATCTCTTTTCTTTAAAAATGTTTTTCCAATTACATGTAAAAATTTTTAATGTTCATTTTTTTAAATTTTTAGTCCCAAATCCTTTCCCTCCTCTCTCCCTTCATTGAAGAGGCAAGCAATTTGATATAGCTTGTACATGTGTTGTCATACAAAAAATATTTCCATATTACTCATGTTGTGAAAAAAAAAGTTTTCATTGTTCTGTATTCAGACTTCATTAATTCTTTCTTTTGAGGTAGATAACATTTTTCATCATGAATATATCAGAATTTGTCTTAGACTCATGTATTTTTAAGAGTAGCTAACTCATTCATAGTTTTTCATCATGCATAGTTGATTGTCATACTGCTGTTACTGTGTACAGTGTTCTTTTGATTCTGATCAATTCATTCAAGAAACTTTATAATTCATAACTTGCAAAACTACACAATCTATCAACATAGAAGACAAGTTAAACATCAGCATTAGGTGTCTTCAAATTGAATGTACATATGTCAATCAGTAAACATTTTTGTACAGCTTGTGCTGAAGGTAACAGCATGGTGTAGAAGTAGGATCACTAGGATGGGGCTCAGAAGATTTAAATTCTATTCTCTCTTATGACAGCTATTGTGTTAACTTGAGCAAGTCTCTTAATTGTGACTCAGTTTCCTAACTTGTAAATAAGTAATATTGATTATGTACTCTTGATTTTCCCATTCAAGCTAGTCATACACATGGGTTATATTTAAAATAAGTGAAATTTGTAGTGATTATTTACTTTAAAATAGTGCATATAAATGAATATGTATATATGGATACTCACTTTGAATTTTAATTGATTAACAAGCATTTATACAGCATATTTTATGTACTAGACATTAGACTAGGCAATGGGGATAAGTGTCCATATTTTCTATCCCTATAGAACTTAACCTCTTAGGGATTGGGGATTTATTTTTAAATATTTATGTTGATATTTCTAATGGCAAATATAGTGTCCTGCACAGATTAGGTGTTCAAGATATCCTTGATGGACTGATAGACAAGCAATGCATTTATACATACTTTAGCTATTTCCAAATCTCTAAATATTTGGACTTGAACAAAATATCCATCCAAGATAGTGGCTTCATTTTTCTCTCTTCAGCTACTCTTGTCTTCATGAAGCAAAGGTATATGCTTCAGAGCAATACTAATTCAACCTCCTTGTTTTATGGAGGAGGAAAATGAATACAAGAGAGGTAGAATCCTTGAACCAAAATTATGGAGATGAGTTTTGAACTCCGGTCCTTTGATGTCAAAATTTCTCTTTCCAGTGCACCACTAATTATCATAGCCTCCCAGGTATCAGTGATGGTTACATACAGTTTAGAGGACAGTTATCCACCTCCAGCTACACTGGAGAAATGAAGATTTATTAAACTATAAATAAGTAGTTAGTTCTCCACATAGAATCCCCCTGATGTTGAAAAGGTTGCTATTTATATTTAAATCCATAAACCATATCTACTCTATTCTGTACTAAATATAAAAGCCAATTTGCTCAATTTACTACACCTAGATAGCTTTTTGCCTTTTTGTGTGGATCATAAAATGTGTAATCTTCAGTGAAATAGTACCCACCAGAACTACGGCTGAATCACCATACTTTGTGCTTTGTACTACCACAGTTTAATAACATGGAACATTTTCAAATTACATTAGATTTAACGAGCTTCTCGTCCAGTATTAAATCTGGACTTTCAAAATCTCATTGCCTGAGGTAAGGAAGGGTGAGTGGGTTTCAGTGAATCACAGGCTAATAGGGATAAAAAAGGCTAGTATAGGTCATATGGTTCATTTGCTCTGTTGGCATACAGGCCTGGACACAAACTTTTCTTAGTTGATAAGTAGCTATTTGATTTTTAAAATCCAGAGGGAATGACATTTCTTAATTTTCCTCAATAATCCGAACCAGTGTTCTTCCCCCCCCATGCTATCTGTTAGTCTATTCATTTAAGACCTAGCTCAGTGCAAAAACTCTCTTCAAGGAATCTTTTCTGATTGACCACATCTTTTTAAACTGATCATCTACTGAATGTTCTGTAGAGAATTTCATGCACAATTTAAATGACATTATCATGCCTTTAATATTGTTACTTCACTTTTCTTTCCTGTAATGCCCAAAGAATCATAATTACAGGAGACCCAAAAAGTAATAGAAACACTCAGAGTACGGTACCCAACCAGTATTATCAGTAATGAGAGACTGATGTATAGAAAGTCTCAGACTGAGGGTGCATGGGAGGGCGGAGTCAATCTACCAACTTTCAATCTAATGAAAGTTTGCACTATCCCATCTTGCAATGAAACCTTACACCATCCATATAATCCTGAAATATTATAAAATCCATTACACTAAGAAGGCAAGAATCTTCCAAAAGTATGAAGACTCTGGTTCTATCATTAAGTACCAAGACAAGAAGGCTCAAATGTTATTCAAAGAAAACAAATGCCCCATCATGGAATGCTAGGGTATAAAGGATGTTCAAGACACAAACCTAATAAAAGAAGATTACTCCAAAATATTCCAAAATAAAAACTTCAAAATAAAACAGATTGGGCTAAGATTCAATTTGAATTTCAAGAAATAATAAAAAGTTTGCAGTTATTTTTAAAATAATTGAAATGAGAACTAGAACTGGAATTACAAGAATAATGAAAAAGAAATGAGAGTTAATGAAGATGAGAGCTTAGCAGAAATGTAAAATCTCACTTATGGAACAAAGTATCTGAAAATTAAAACGGACCAATTAGAAGCCCATACCTCCATAAGACAACCAGAGATATGGAAAAGTTAAAAGACTGAAAACATGTAAGAATACATTTTCTTATATATTGTATATAATTTTAATATATCCCATAGTAAAAGCAACTGACCATAAAAATACATGGAGGGAAAAATATTAAATTACTTGAAATCCATGATAAAAAACACAATCTAGGAGTCTTACTATAAGAAATCTTAAAACTACCCAGATCATTAAGAACCAAAGAACAAACGTGAAATAGAAAAGATACAACAGTCACTTTCTGCAAGAATCCTCCAAATTAGTGGTGTCAAACTGAAATAGAAATAGGAATCATTAGCTTTGCATAAAGATCCCTGTAGAACACACATTAAATTAGTTTTAAAATGCTATAATATTTGTGATTTATTATATATTATTTTTAACATATTTTCTAAATACATTTTAATCTTTGTTTTACAACTCTCTGTGTTATGGGTAGCTTGTAGGCTACAGGCTCAGTATTTGACACCTCTGCTTCATATAAAACTCCCAGGAATATTATAGTTAAAATTCAGAGTTCCAGATCAAAAGAAAAATACCAAAAGCAGAAACAAATAATTCAGTGACTGAGAACTCACTGTCAGTATCACACAAGACAATAGTAGCTATCACTTATAAAGGAGTATAATATGATATTATAGTTTGGATATTACAAGAGAGCTTAGAATATGAGATGTAAAAAAGCAAAGTGTGTAGGTTCACAGTCAAAATAATGTGTTTAATGAAACTGTATATAATTGTATATGGAAAAATTGGGCATTTCATGATTTGAGTATTTCCAAGCATTCCTGAAGAAAAGGTTAGAGTTGAGTACAAAAGCAGAAGAAACCCAGGATTTAAGAAAAAAAAAATATATATATATATATGTAAAAGTTAAAAAAGTAAACATGCATGAATACTGAAAAAGGACTAACCAAAGATAAATCAGTAATTTTCAAATATGGGGAGGTAAAACATATGTCCACTATGAATGCAACCATCATCTGGTATCAAAGGAGTTTAATTTTATAGAAGACCTGGTGATGTTTTTGCGATGCCTCTATGGTCATAAAGGAATAATAGAAAGAGAAGGAGAATATATTGGCAGTGAGGAGAGAAAGTACATTCAGGAAAAATGTTTTGTATAATCAGGATATAGTAGATATTAATAAAAATAAAGTTGGAGATGGTTGAAGAACGTAACACTTGAAATATTCTCCTTTGGACTGACAAAAACATGCAGATAGATTGTTGGATACAGAAGTACATTTCATCCCATAAGGGATATAGAAAGAAAAGAGGAGAAGGGAGGAATAGAAGGCAATAATTAAAGTAAGCATATTCCTAATCATTCTATTAGTTTTATGATGCAGAAATGTGGTGAGTATTGTACTGTCAGCAACTTCAATATGCATTATCACCACTATAATTATACCACTGTCTGTTGTAATATATTTCCAAATCAGAATCCCTTCTATAAGATAGGGTATAAATTGTCATCCTACATCCATGGAAAGTCCTCTAGAAAAGGAGAATTCATTACTTCCCAGTTTAGGGATGTTAAGGTGAAAAAATGAAATGAGCCATAGATTTATAACTAGACAAGACATCATCCTCGGTATTATTGACATCTTGTATCAACAATGCTGTATTCACAATGCCTATAGTAACTATAAATATGCTGATATGGTTATTAATCACAAAATATACCAGGCTCTCTATGGAGAATAAAGATAGAACATTTATTCAAATACCAGAAAACTGAGTCCCAAAACCAGAAAGTCAAAGCCATCACAATAGTTATGAAGTTGGCACATGTAGATAATGTAGTAAACACTCACATTCTCAAGCCTTCAAAACAGAACAGGCTACCTCAGGCAAATGTCCTCCTCTCCCCACTCAGGGCAACTGCTCAGTGTCCAGGAAGCGTGCTCCCAGCAACTCCGGCCTTCGCAGTTCCCATACCTGGCAGTTCTCAGCAGGAATCTTTAGCAGAAATTCGGGCTGGCTCAGAAAAGTGGTTTTCTCCTCCATCTCCACCTCAGCCACTACCACTGCTGCTGCTGCCCACTGCTGCTGCTGCCACCTCAAACACTCTAACTTGGCTTATCTTCCTCTTGCCCCATCCCTTCCTGCTACATCAGCAAGTCCAAAGGGGCATGGAAGATCTTTAAATCCAATAACCGTTTCACTTCTCCCTTTGCAAATTAGAAAACGAAGGTTTAGAGATGTAGAATTACTTCCCCAAATCACAGCTACTGTGAAGCAAAGCCAACAGGGAAGCTACTTTGATGCCATTTTTCCTCTTGGGTAGATGAGGAGCATGAGGCTTTAACTTTGACTGCTGGCAAGTGACTTAAGTTTGGAGGCAGGATTTTAATCTAGTATTCAAGGGGAGAATTCTAAACACAAATAAATTGTCTGCAAGGGACAAATAGAAACAAGAAAGATAGCCCCAAACCCCACTTCCTATGACTATCTCTTGTTTTTTGATTTACTATGCCGAGGTTCTAGTATGAGGAGAAACGTCATTGAAATTGAGATTTATTTTTAAAATGTTAGTAAAACACTAAACACATCGATAAAAGCAGCCTCACTCAGGCATTTTAGATTTTGACTTCCAAAGTAATAGAAATCAGCTACTGCTCTTAGCTTCCCATGTTACAATGGATACACACAGGATGATAGGAAGCAGAACATGTATTTACTATATGTCAGGGATTATGTTGCGTTCTATAAATATTATCCCATTTGATCTTCACAGCAACCCTGTGAAGTAGGTGCTATTATCTCTATTTTAAGCTGAAGAAAAAAAAGAAAAGTTAAGTGATTTTGCCAGGGTCAGACAGGTTTGAAGTTATTGTTTTTTAATTCAGTCTTCCTGATTCGAGGCCCAGCAGTATATCTACTGTACTACCTAGTTGGTAGTGAAAAACAGGCATGATATCTGATGTCATATCTCTAAATGTCCTCAGTGACTCCAACCTGTCTGCATATGATGAAATGGTTTCCTCTCCCCCTGCCCCACCCACCAGAACAATAACCTTTGTCTGAATCTCTGTCTCTGTCTCTCTATCTCTGTCTGTCTATATATCTCTTTGGCAACTTAAATATTAGGGGGAAAGTGGTACCTTCTTGCTATTTACTCTTGCATTTTATGACTGAATTACTGCATTTCTTGCTTTCATTAAATGAGACACCGTGACACACTTAATTTTTAAAACTTCATTTTGAAAAATTGTGATTGCCAAATTTTCTTCTTGCCTATTGTCCTTTTCTGACTAACTTCAAAAGCAAATAATATAATGTCAATTATACATATAAAGGCCTGAAAAACATTTTTCTATAATTAACCATGTTGGGAAAAAGGAAGAAAATAAAGTAAAGGAAGAACTATGCTCCAATTATCACTCAGATTTTATAATTTCTCTTTCTGGATGAGGATAGCATTATTTATCGTGAGTTCTTTGGAATCAACTTGAATCACTGTATCGATTAGAGTACCAGGCTTTCACAGTTGATCATTGGTACATTGTTGATGCTACTGTGTAAAATGTTCTCCTGGCTCTGCTCACTTCACTTTGCATTAATTCATATGAGCATTCCTAATAATTTCTGAAAAAATCCCTCTCATTGATTTTATAGCACAGTGGCATTCCATCAAAATCACATACTACAGCTTTTTCAGTCATTCTCCGCTTAATGGGCATCACATATATTTTCAACAATTTACCACCACAGAACAGCTACAATAAATATTATTTTCCTTTTTTATTTTTCTTTGATCTCTTTGTAATATAGTTCTACCAGTGCTATTGCTGAGGAAAAGAAAGTATACAATTTCATAGCTCTTTGGGAACAGTTCCAATTTTTCTCTAGAATGGTTGATCAAGTCCAAAATTCACCAATGGTGTATTAACAACTTTGTTTTTCCATACCTCCTCCATCATTTATCATTATCCTTTTCTATCATGTTAGTCATTCTATTTTCTTCTATTTATCCATATTTTTTTTTGCTCTGTCCCTCCTCAAAAGTCTCTTGTGCTTCTCTGACCACTGAATTCCTTAATATGCCTTCCCTTTTATCACCTTCCCTTCCCCCTTCTCTTTGTATATCTTAGCTGGGTAAGATATTTTTTCCATTCCCAAATACTAGTTTATACATATATTTTCCTCTTTGTACCAGTTAAGATGAGAGTGAGGTTGAAGCATTGTCATGACCTATTTTCCCAACAATGTTAAGGTTCTAATTCCATGTTGTTCTTCTATAAGATTATTTCTCCACTTCTTCCTATAACTTCTCCCTTCCTCCCAGTGCATCATGCATTTCTTTTCCACTCACTCCACTTTTTTAGATCATTCCAACTTAATCAACTTGTATCCATGCCCTCTGTCTATGTAGAATTTTAACTGCCCAAATTATGATAAAGTTTTCAGGAATTTCATATCTCATCTTTCTATATAGGACTGTAAAAAAGAAGTTTAACTTTATTAATTCCCTTAAAATTTCTCTTTCATTTTTTATATTTGCATGTATGTCTTGAGTATCATGTTTGAATGTCAGATTTTCTATTTAGCTTTAATCTTTCCATAGAGAAATAAATGCCCTATTTTCCACTTACTTTTCCTTGAAGCATTATACTCAGTTTTGCTTGGTAGGTTATTCTTGATTGTAATACTATCTCCTTAAACACTCCCTTTTTTAAAACTTATCATATTCTAAGACCTCCTTTTCTTCAGGAAGCTGCTAAATCTTTTGTAATCCTGGATGCAACTCCATGGTACTTGAATGGTTTCTTTCTGGCTGGCTGCAGTATTTTCTCCTTTTTTTGAGAGCTTTGGAATTCAGTTAAAATATTCCTCGAGTTTTTATCTAGGGATTTTCTTTCTTTCTTTCTTTCTTTCTTTCTTTCTTTCTTTCTTTCTTTCTTTCTTTCTTTCTTTCTTTCTTTCTTTCTTTCTTTCTTTCTTTCTCTTCCTTCCTTCCTTCCTTCCTTTCTTCCTTCCTTTCTTTCTTTCTTTCTTTCTTTCTTTCTTTCTTTCTTTCTTTCTTTCTTCACATTTAGTTTACAACATTCAGTTCCAAAATCCCTTAAATTCCAAATTTTCCTGCCTCTCTATCATCTCCCACCCCTTCCATGGCAGCATGCAATCCTATTCTATAAATTCCATCTATAGATTCTACAAATA